>CM051826.1:21701376-22183876 GCA_028451465.1 Erethizon dorsatum
ATTTTTACCAACATGAAATAGGAATATAATCTTCTTGCTTGTAGTTCTCATACAACAGTAAAAGCTAAAGCCTTTATAAATTAAATTAAAACCAAAATATAAAGCCCATAGAATGCAAATGAACCACATTAATTTAATATAACATATAATGCTGCTTTGCTCAAATAGAAAAATGTTTTGCATAAAAGAAATAAATTGCAGGCAAACAGCTGTCGTTTCGGATCTCATTCTGTTCTTAAACTGTTGGAGTGTTTTTTAAGAATAATGGTGAGAATGTTCATATAAACAACCTTATTACACTGATACTGAGAAATTCAAGTCTTTCCTTCCTCTTTCAAGGTAATCAGAGCAGAGTAGTAGCTCATCTTGTTACATGTCCATTTCACAGAGGCATGAATTGATTGAAAAAATAAAAGTGCCTTTTACTAAAATCTGCAAAAGTGAGCGTTGAACCCAATTTGTTTCAGGTTTGGGTCAGAAATACTTTGCTCTTATCTGTTGGGGTGCTTATCGCTGATGAGCAGCTGCAGGGGACTCTGCAGAGGGAACCCACCAAATCATGGCGCTGGCATGGTTCAGGGCTTTTCTGAGTAACGTAAGCCACTGTCTGGCTATGACTTTCTTTAACCAAGCATTTTTCTGCTCTGGCCACAGAGATCTTTCTTGGTATATAGCACCTGGTAACTAGCCGAGCGTGCCGGGAGGCCCAGCAGAGGGCTCTAAGAATCGTCCCTCATGGTTGCTCTCTGGTTTTAGGGCGCCAGGGAGAGGCTCCCCCTGTGTCTGAGCCCTGTCGTAGCCAAGTATGAGCCCAGCCACAGGCTCCGTGAACAAGAGGAATTCTTCCTTTCCTCCCTGTTCACCAACAGAGCTTCTTTCTCAAGCTTTTGTTCCCCCTGGCTTGTGTCACTTTGGGGATTTCCCACCTCCCTCTGGGACTGGATGGTGGCTCTGGGATCTTACAGAGGCCCAGGTGGGGGTAGGGGGAAGAGAGCACTCTCTGGTCGGTTGAGAATCCTCCATGTGGTCAGTGGGGGCTCTCTACACATCCAGTCCAGTGGCTTTGGTGGCTTGCAGGCCATGAATGGGCCATGGAGCCTCTCTGGGGCTGCCCTTGTGCCATCAAACCTGCTGTCCACTAATCCATCAATATGCAGTGAATCCAAGGTAGGAGTTAGTTCTCTCCCTCTCATCTCTCCACCCAAAGTAAAAGAGATCTCTTTAATTTTGCTTGATTCTTGCCTTTTGAAATTCACTTTAAGATAGGTATAGTCATGTGGTTTGACACCCAGAAAGGATAGAAAAACACAACAGGAAGCCCTCCTTCCCTCCTGTCCCCCATCTGCTCAGTGCCTGCCTCCCCAGGACAAAGAGCATTATGAGACATAATTTGCATGCCCTAAAGTTTATCTACTTAAGGTGCACAATTCCATGTTTTTGTATATTTATTGAGTTGTGCAGTCATCACTAGGATCTAATTTCAGAACATTCCATACCCCAAAAAAGAGGTGTTGTCACCCTTTCCTACCGTCCACCTAGCCCAAGATTACCACTCATCTTTCCATCGCTATAGTTTTGCCTGTTTGGGACATTTTATAGTAGTGGAATCAGGTGATATGTGGCATATTGTGACTCGCTGTCCCCTCTTAGTGCAATGTTTTCAAGGACTGTCTATGTTGTAGCATGTATCAGAACTTCATTTTCATGGCTAAATAATACTCATTTATGGATATATCACATTTTGTTTATCCACTCATTGATTGATGAACATTTCCTCTCTTTGGCTCATTGGTAATGCTTCTGTGAACATGTGGATACAGTCATCAGTAATTTGTGTGTGTGTGGAGAGGGGGTTGACGATTGAACCCAGGGCCTTACACGTGCTAGGCAGGCACTCTGCCACAGAACTACATCTGCAGCATCTTCATTATCTTTTAAACTAGTTGCATAATAGTCTAGTAGGTATGGGTACTGTAGTTTACTCAAGTCAATCCCCTACCGATGGATATTCGGGTTACTGCCAGTCTTTGGTTATTACATACATTGCTGTGATGCGTTCATCAGTTTGGCCTGTAGGATAAATCTGGGTTTAATCACTAGGTCATCAGTAATTTTGACAAATGTTGCCCAGTGGTGCTCCCTGAGGGTCCATTTACTCTCCTTCCATAATGAGTGAGAATGTTGCTTTCCTTATGGCTTTGCCAATAGAAGGTATTATAAAACCTTTGGATTTGAAAAACTCTACTGGGGAAAGATGGTACCCATGTGACTGCAGGGTGCTTGTCCTTTCTGAATGAGAGCTTGCATCTTGGCGTGATACTTCTGTCCATAGGCTGTCTCATGACCTTTGCCCATTTTTCTACTGAGTAGTTGGTCTTTCTCTGTTTATCCCTCATAGAAGAGTTGCAAGTGTTTTGTCCCCACTTGTCATATGTCTTTGGACTTTCCTTAAAATGTTTGTTTCCATGAAGAAGGTTTTTGCTTGTTTGATTGCTTATTTTTTGCTGTTTATCAATCTTTTCTTTTATGGATTTTGGATTTGGGGTCATAGTTAAAGGCCTTTCATCTTCCAAGCTTGTAAAGAAATCATCCAATGGTTTCTTCTCTATAACTTTTTATATTTTTATTTTTCTCACTTTTAAACCTTTGGTTGGGTTGTTTCTTTAATCTGGGAGAAATTATTTCCTCTATGTATTTCTGCCTAGTCACTTTCTTCTGAGTTTGGAAAGCAAGAGCCAGGATTCCTGATTTCCTGTCCCCAGCGAGACCTCTGGGGTCCTGTTGGGATGGAGGAGGTACAGGCCAGAGCGTAAGAAGGTGCAGCAGCGCCACTCGTGCCGCTGAGCTCCACTCAGTTTGCGCAGAGGACAGCTATGCACAAGGGAGTCACTCAGCTAGGAGGACCTTCTATGTGCCTTGTATTTGGGAAAGCACTGAATTCAGAGAGGAATGAAACAACAGAAGGAAGTAGAATATTTTTTGATGTGTACAAACATAAAGATTATACTTGTTAGTGGTTTACACCGTGATGTGTTGACACATGTATAAGTTGTGTATTTAAATCAAATTATAGACAGATTTATCTTTTCAAACACTTATTTCTTTATGGTAACAACTTTCAAAATTCTTTCTGTAGCTTTTGAAAATGTGAAGTACGTTGTTAGTATCTGTGACTGTTCTCCTGTGAGTATCTTGCTCCTATCTAACTGTAAGAATACTGTCATTAATATTATAATTCCATTATATTATTATAAAATGATCATTATTAGCCCCTTATATTTTATACCATGTATGTGAGACTGACCATTCATAGTAACACCAGATCGTAAGTCAGCTACATGTCAATCACACATGGGAGAAACCTATACAGGGAAGCTGGTGATGCCATGCACAGGTGAGAGAACCAAAGTCTTGCGAGGTCCAGGCCCTTTGCCAAGGTGACTCAGCCATTCTGTTCTTGCCACAGGCATTTTTCTCCTGCACACAGTCTGACATATGATGGTGAAATAGTTTTCAGTATGAGCTGATAGGAGGCAGAAATCACAGCAGGTAGAAACTGTTGTCCCCATTTTATAAACAGAAAACTGAGAAGTGACTCAAATGGTTGTCTCAGGACCTAAACAAGTTCTTCTGACTTTAGACCCAGGGCCAGCGGCTCACAACCCTGAGAATAGTTAGTGTCAAGCGGGAATGGGGCAGCCAGGGGCAGGTCCCAGACTATTTGCAGTATTTCAGAAAGGCCCCGTGAGAAGTCATATACAACTAATAGAAATAAAAAGCCATCCTTCCCATCTCCCCCACCTCTCACTCCACCTCCTCTTTCTCCTCCTCCTTCACAATCAACAAAAAAGCAACATTGAAGATAGATGTCCTGCACCCAGGTCTCAGCCGCAGCCTCCTCAGGGAGTGTGTACCACACTCCTGCCCTGCCTGCCCCCTACTGGTGACGGCCATCTGGGAGCCCCTGGCTTGAGTTTGCAGTTAGTGTTTGATTTAAAAATGAGAGGACGAATTCCTCCTGTCTGTGAAGTCTTTATTGTTTCTTTCTCTTCAAGCCCAGCTACAGCTTTTCCTGGCCAACCTGTGAAGAGCTAAAATGAGGAGCCAGTGCTCCTTCCTACCTCTGTTCCTTTTCTCCCCACAGACTCCTCTCCTCACCACCCAGGGCTAAGGGGAGCTGGTTTTAGCCCTTTTGGCAGGAATTAGCTCTTTTAAAAAAAAATTTTTTTTGATCTAAGTCTAGGCCAGCATGGGACTCCATATTGTAGGGAGTGGTGATATTACTAATGGCAATAGCTGAGGAGGTCAGGCCTTCCTACTGTGCCCAGTGCCATGCTGAGCCTTTGCCCTGCTTACCATGCTCGCAAGGACTCTACAATGTGAGCCATAGCATCCTAGCTGTACAGGTGAGGACATGGGGCCTCAGAGAGGGGAGGTTATTTTACTCACCAACTCTTGTTCACGTACTTATGACAATACCAATATTGTGTACCACTGAGCCATACACATACCTTTCTTTACCTTTCTTTTCTTACTGGCCTCTTTTATTTCCCTGGAGTTGATAATGCCTTTGTTTTCTGTGTGTGTATCAGTGACTTATTTCCAGCTGTCTGACACATCCAGCTTGCCAACTGGTCAAATGTACCTGCTCATCTAACATTTCCATGTTTCACTGGTGACCTCCTCTCTCTCCTCCCTTCACTTAGCTGGGGTAGGGCATCCCCAGACCTACAAGCAGCTGTCCCTCGGACCTCCTTCACTCTCTGCTGACTGGAGCAGTGTGTTTCTCATCTGCTCCTCACTGTTCTGCTTATTCCTGGATTTGATGGAGCACATCCCCAAGATCACCAAGATCTGGCACATCTGGCTATGTGTTTGTCCCACTCCACACTTGACTGGTAACATCTAGTATTCTACACTGAAAGTAATTTTATTATGAATTTGAAGGCTTGCTCTAATTTCTTCTTCCTTTCTGGTTTGCTTTTCTGTGGTAAAATATACATAACAAATGGTATCACTTAATCACCATTAAGTGTGTAATTCAGTGACATTAAACACATTCACAGTCACTACTATCTGCTTCCTAATTCTATGAATTTGCCTATTCGACTTCCTTCCTATACATGGTCTTATGCAGCATTTGTCCCTTTTGTGTATGACTTATTTCATTCAGCATGATGTCTTCAAGGTCCATCCATGTTGGAGAATGTGTCACTACTTCATTCATTTTAATAACCATGTAACATTCCCTTGCACACCTAGGACGCATCTTGCTCACCTGCCATCTGCTGATGAGCTGCTGAACGCTTCCACCTGTGACTGCCTTGAACCGTGCTGCTCTGAGCATGGGCGGGCAGGAGTCTGTTCATATCCCAGCTTTCAGATCTTTTTGATATTTACCTAAGAGAGGAATTGCTGGGCCACCTGGTAATTCTAAGTTTAATTTTCAGCGGATTGCCCAAGCATTTTTCATAGCGGCTACATCATTATTCATTCTCATGAGCAATGTACAAAAAGGTGCAAAATTTTCCACTTCTCCAATGTTTGTTTTTTATGTATTTTTTTATAATAGCCACCTCAACGAATATGAAACCTTGTCTCATTGTGGTTTTGTTTGCTTTTCTTTAATGACAAATGAAGTTGAACATCCTTTTTTATGTGTTTATTTATTGGAGAAAAGTTAATTCAAGTCTTTTGCCAGTTTTTAGTTGTTTTGCTGTTGTTGAGTTTTAGAAGTTTTTTTACATATTTTAAGTATTAACCCTTTATCTGATGTAGAATTTGCAAATATTTGCTCTTATTTTGTGAGTTGTCTTTTCACTCTCTCAATAGTCTTTTGATATACAAAAGTTTTAATTTTGATAAAGCTGTTTATCTAATTTTTTTCTTTTCTTGCCAGTGCCTTTGGTGTTATATCCCAAATGTCACTGGCAAATTTACTGCGTGAAGATTTCCCTCCTGTTGTCTTTTAAAATTTTTTCACTTTTATTCCTCTGTCTTTGATCAATTTTGATGTAATTTTTGTATTATAGTGTGAGTCCTGTTCCAACTTCAATCTTTTGCACATGGATGTCTAGTTTCCCTAGCTCTATTTGTTGAAAATACTATCTTTCGACCATTGGCAGCCTTGTACAAAATCATTTGATCATACATGTAAGGGTTTTTTCTGGGCTCAGTATTCTACTCCACTGGCTTATGTGTCTGTCTTTATGACAACACCATACTGTTGTGATAACTTTAGCTTTGTAGTAAGTTTTGCAATGGGGAAGTTTGAGTCCTCCAACTTTGCTCTTCTTAAGATTGTTTCAGCTTTTTAAAGTCTTGCAATTCCACTTGAATTTTTAAGATCTCTCTTTTTTCTTTAAAATCCTTAAGATTTTGTTAGAAAGTATGTTAACTTCGTAAATTACTTTGCATAGTATTGTCCTCTTAATAATATTTAGTTTCAAACCCATGAACACGAGATGTGTTGAGGTCCTTTTAGTTTCTTTCAGCAATATTTTATAGCTTTGGGGGTATGCTTCTTTTTCTTCATTGGTTAAATTTATTCCTAAATATTTTATTCCCTTTTATGCTATTGTAAGTGGAATTGTTTTCTTAATTTCCTTTTAGGATTATTTGTTGCACGTCTATAAAAATTCAACTGATTTAATGTGTTGATTTTGTACCCTATAACTTAGGTGAGTTTTTTTTTTTAATTAGCTCTAATGTGTGTGTGTGTGTGTGTGTGTGTGTGTTTGTAGATTTTAGGGGTTTTTTACACATAAGGTCATATCATCCATGAGCAGAGATAATTTCACTTCCTCCTTTCCAATTTGGATACCTGTCTTTTTCTTGCCAAAGCGCTAGGTGAGTGCTTCTCCCAGTGCCGTGTTGAGTGAAGTGGTAAAGTGTGTGTTCTTGTCTTCTTCCTCATCTTAGTGTGAACAGCTCTCAGTCTTTCAGCACCGAGTGTACTGCTGGCTGTGGTTTTTTCCATATATGGCCTTTCTCTTGCTAAGGAAGTTTTTCTATTCCTAGTGTACTTTTTTTAATCATGAAAAGATGTTGGATTTTGTCAGTGCTTTTTCTGCCATCAATTGAGATGGATCATACGGTTTTTCCATCATTCTTTAATGTGATGCATTATACTGATTGGTTTTTGTATAGTGAACTAACATTGCATTTAGGAATAAGTCTCACTTGATAATAGTGAATAGTCTTATTACTATGCTGTTGGACTCAATTTGCTAATATTATATTGAAGATTTTTGCATCTGTATAAATAAGTACATTGGTTTAAAATTTCCTTGTCTTGTGATGTCTCTATTGGGCTGCTATCAAGGCTATTTTGTCTGACAATAATACAGCTGTTTAAGCTGTCATTAAGTTACTATTTGCATTAAATATTTCCTCCATACTTTCACTTTCAACATTTTGTGTCTGTTGATCTAAATTAGATCTTTTATAGATAGCATATAGATAAAAATCCAATCTGCCAATATCTGCCTCTGAACTGGAGAGTTTAATTCATTAACATTGAATATGATTACTGATAAAGATTTGCTTCTACCATTTATTTAGTTTCTATATATCCTATTTTTCTTCAATTCCTTCATTAGTTGATTTTTTGTAATATATCATTTTAACTCCCCTTTCTTCCTTTCTGCACATTTTAAAGTTATTTTCTTAGTGCTTACCCTGAAGATTACAATTAACATCTTAAGCTTATAGCATCCTAGTTTGTATAATATCAACTTAGTTTCATTAAAATAAAAACCGCTTCTATATATCTCTGCCCCTTCTCTGTCGTATTATTATAGCCACTTATTCTCTCTTTTTACATTGTATATACATTAACATGGGTTTGTAATCATTGTCTTATGCATTGCTTATTAAATCATGCATTGCTTATGCAATGCTTATTATTAAATCATGTAGGAAAAAATAAGAGTTATAAATTAAACCAAAAGTGCTGTACAATTATTATAGCCTTTATGTTTACCTATGTAGTTATCTTTACTAATGTTTCTTATTTTTCTTATGGCTCCAAGGTGCTTTCTGGTGTACTTGCATTTCAACATGAAGGACTCTCATTAGCACTCTTGTAGGGCAGGTCTGCTGGTAGTTCACTCCTCAGATTTTGCTTATCTGGAAATGTCTTCATTTCTCCTTCATCATTAATCTTCCCCAATATAGTTTGTGGTTGTCAGGTTTTTTCTTTCAGGACTTTAAATATGTCATCCCATGCCTTCTGTCCTTCTTGGTTTCTGAGGACAAAACAGCTGTTAATCTTACAGAGGATCCCTTGTGTAAGACAAGTTGTTTGTCTCTTGCTGCTCCCACAATTCTCTTGTCCTTAGGGTTCCTTAATTTTATTGTAATGTGTCTTGGTGTAAGTTTATTTGAGTTTTTCTTGCTTGGAGTTTATTGAGGTTCTCAAATATACTCATGTCTTTCTTTGGACTTGGGAAGTTTGGGGGCCATTATTTCTTTTTTAAAAACTGACATATAATTGTACATATTTATGGGGTACAGTATGAGTTTTGATACATGTATACATTGTATAATGATTACAGCAGGGTAATTAACACATCCATCACCTCATATATTTGTCATTTCTTTCTGGTGGGAACATTCACAAACCTCTCTTCTACCTATTTTGAAATATACAATGCATTATTGTTAATGATATGCAACGGAGCATAAGGTATTTTCCTCTTATCTGCTTGTAACATTATACCTGTTGCCCAGCCTCTCCAGTTTGTGGTAGCCTCTGTTTTTCTATTTCTGTGAGGTCAACATTTTTATAATGCAGATAAGAGTGAGATCGTATGGTACAGTGTTTGTCTTTCTGAGTCTGGCTTATTTAACTTAATGTCCCCTAGGTCCATCTATATTGTTATAAATGACAAGATTTTATCTTTTTAATGGCTAAATAGTATCCTATTGTTCATGCACCACATTTTCTTTGTACATTTATCCATTGATAGACACGTAGGTTGATTTTATATATTGGCTATTGTGAATAGTGCTGATACATGTGGGATGCATAAACATGTCTCTTTGACATACTAATTTCACTAATTTTGGATACATAGCCAGTAGATGGGTTGCTGGATCCTACGGTAATTCTAATTTTAGTTTTTTTTTTTTTTTTTTTTTTTTAGGAACATCTGTACCATTTCCCCTAATGGCTGTGCTAATTCACATTCCCACTATCAGTGTGGGAGAGTTCCCCTTTCTCCACAGCCTTGCCAGCATTTATCATTTCTTGCCTAATTGACAATAGTCATTCTAACTGGGGTGAGATGATATCTCACTGTGGTTTTCATTTGCATTTCCCTGATAGTCAGTTACATTGAGCATCTTTTCATATACCTGTTGCGATTCGTATGTCTTTCTAAATTTTTTTAGACAGGGTCTCACTAAGTTGCCCAGGCTGGGCTCAGACTTGCAATCCTCCCGCCTCAGCCTCTCAGAGTGCTGGGATTACAGGCGTGTACCACCACACTCAAGTTTGTATGCTTTTTTAAAGAAATGTCTGTTCAAATATTTGCATGTTTCTAATAAGATTATTTTTTGATATTGGGATGTTTGAGTTCTTTGTATATTCTGCATATTAGTACTTGTAACATATTTTCCCCATTCCTTTTTTTTGTGGGTACCGGGGGTCGACCTCAGGACCTCACGCACCAGCAGGCGCCCATGCCGCTGAGCGATATCACCGGCCCTTTTTTCGTATGTGGGTTCTGGGAGTTGAACTCGGGCCCTCGCGCTTGCCAGGCAGGCGCTTACGCCGCTGAGCCATCTCACCAGCCCTCCCCATTCTGTAGGTTGTCTCTGCACTATGCTGTGTGGTAGCTTTTTCATCTGATGCAATTCTCTTTGTCTATTTTTGCTTTTCTTTTCTGTACTTCTGACGTTCTGTCTAAAAAATACTTGCTTAAGTCAATGTCCTGAAGCATTTATGCTGTATTTTCTTCTAGTAGTTTTATAGGTTTTGGTCTTACATTTTATTCTGTAGTGCATTTGGGGTTGATTTTTATAACTGGTGAAAGTCAGAGATATAAATAGGATTCCAGTTTCTTCTGCATGTGGATATCCAGTTTTCCCAGCATAATTAATTGAAGAGAAGTTTCCCCCACCATATACTTTTGGCATTTTTATAAAAACTCAGTTAGGTGTAAATACATATATTTATTTCTGGATTCTTCATTCTGTTCCAGTGGTCTGTGTATCTGATTTTATGTTTTGGTTATTATTGTAGTATATTTTGAAGTCGAATAGTGTGATGCCTCAAGCTTTGTTGTTTTGTTTCCATACAAATTTTAGAACATTTTCCCCATTTCTGTGAAGAATGTCATTGGTACTTTCAGGGAGATTGGTTACAATTAATGAGCAATTAAGTTTGTAGGCTGCTTTGGGAAATATGAACATTTTACATTATTAAATGGGAACTCATGGAACACAGACTCTCTTTCTGTCTGTTTGTGTCTTCTTGAATTTCTTTCATCAGTATTTTATAGTTTTCATTGTACAGATCTTTGATCTTATAGTTAGGTTTATTCCTAAGTAGTTCTTCTTCTCCTCCTCCTCCTCCTCCTTCTTCTTCTCCTAGCTGTTGCATGGGATTGCTTTCTTGATTTCTTTTTTAGCTAGTTTGCTATGGAGTGAGTATAGATGGCCTTTATTTGGAAGACCTTTATTTCTTTCTCCTGACTAATCACTGCCTAGGACTTCTAGTACCACATCAAGTAGAAGTGGATGGAGTGGATATCCTTGTCTTTTCCAGATCTTAGAGGGAAATCTTTCAACATTTCTCTGTTCAACATGATGTTAACCAGGTTTGTCATACATGGTCTTATTGTGTTGAGGAATATTCCTTCTACATCTACATTTTTGTGCGTGACACTGGGGCTTGAATCCAGCACCTTCACACTGAGTGACATCCCCATTGAGAGTTTTCATCATAAATGAATATTAAATTTTCTTAAATGCTTTTTCTAAGTCTTGAGGTGATCACATGGTTGTTGGCCTTCATTCTGTTAATGTCATATATCGCATTTATTGATTTGCATATGTTGAGCCACCCTTGCATTCCAAGGATGAATCCCACTTGATCGTGGTGGATAATCTTTTTTTTTTTTTTTTTGTGGGTACCGGGGGGTCAACCTCAGGACCTCGAGTGCCAGCAGGCGCCCGTGCCACTGAGCGATATCACTGGCCCCCTTTTCGTATGTGGGTTCCGGGAGTCGAACTCGGGCCCTCACGCTTGCCGGGCAGGCGCTTAAGCCGCTGAGCCATCTCACCGGCCCATCTTTTTGATGTGTTGTTGGATTCAGTTCACTAGTATTTGGGGGTCCTATTTCTTCAAATATTTTTTCTGCCCTTTTTTTGTTTTGTTGGTAGTTTTGTTTGTTTGTTTTTGAGACATGGTCTAACTATGTAGTTCAGGCTGGCCTTAAACTCACTATGTAGCCCAGGCTGACCTCGAACTCACAGCGATCCTCCTGGCTCAACCTCCTGAGTGCTGGGATTACAGGCGTATGCTACCATGCCCGTTTTCTGCCCTTTTGTTTCTCCTCTTTCTGGAATTCCTATGAGCATATGTTTGATAGGGGGTCCTATAGATCCTTCAGGGCTTGTTCACTTTTCCCCTTATTCTTTTTAAAATTTCTGTTCTGAAGAGAATGATTTAGTTGACTTATCTTTGAGTTACCTGATCCTTTTTTCTGCTTGTTCACATTTGCTGATAAACCCATCTAGTGGACTTCTTAGATTCAGAATTTCTGTTTGGTTCCTTATTAATAATAATAATGATAGATATAGATATAGATATATTTGTAGAGTATTTATTAGGTTCACAACAAAATTGAGTAGAAAGCACAGAGAGTTCCCTTATATCCCTGCTTTCCCTCCAGCACACACAGCTTCCCCCACCCAACACCCCGCCCTGGAGTGCTACATTGGTTACAGTCAGTGAACCCATGTTGACACATCATTATCACCCAAAGTCCATGGGTGTTAGGGCTCTCTCTCTTGGTGGTGTACATCCTACGGGTGGGTTTGGACAAAAATATACCAACATATATCCACCGTTATGGTATGATACAAAATAATTTCACTGCTCCACCTTCCTTCCCCAACTGTCGCCAACCACTGATCTCCACAGTTTTAACTTTTCCAGACTGTCATAGAGTTGAATCACACAGTACATTTTCAGCTTGGCTTATCTCACTCAGTAATGTGGATTGATAGTTACTCCATGTTTCCTCACAACTTGACAGCTCGGTTGTTTTCAGGGTGAATAATATTCCATTGTTCGGATTTATCATGGTTTGTTTATATATAATCTACTCAAGTGCTTCTTCATTGCTTCCAAGTTTTGGTTCCTTCTTACAATTTCTACCTCTTTATTCATATTCTAACTTTGTTCAAACACTGTTTCCCTAATTTCTTTTAGTTCTTTGTCCATGGTTTCCTTCAGTTTAATGAATAAATTTAAGACAATTGATTTAACAATATCTTTGACTAATCATTCCAATCTATAGACTTCCCTGGAGATCTTTATTGTCCATTTCTTTATTTTCTAATGTTTTCAGCTTCCTTATATGTTTTGTAATTTTCTTGAGAACTGCACATTTTAATTGTTATGTTGCAATAGCTCTAGAAATCTGATTTCCTCACCCCTAGGGATTGAATCTTGCTTGTTAAGGGCTGGAGCTGATTGTGACTTTTACAAACTATTTTTTCTGGGACAGGATTTCACTGCGTAGTTCATGCTGGCCTGGAATTCACTATGTAGCCAAGGCTGGCCCTGAACTTGTGGCAATCCTCCTGCCTCACCTTCTCAAGTGTGGGGATTACTGGCGTGCACCACTACACTTGGTTTAAACTGTTTTTAAACAATGTTTATTTCTTGTTGTGTGGGTCACTTGTGTTTTTCTTTCTCTCTCTGTCTAATCAGCCAGTGTCCTGACAAAGATTCCCTAAATGTCTGGCTCCCAAGAGGAAAAGAAAGTAGTGTCTCCTTATATCTCCCAGAAGCCACATCAGCCCTGGGGGATGGAAATTATGGTTACTAGCTCTTCACTGACCCCCCCGCACCTTAGTGATCCAAACCAGCAATCAGAACTTGTGACCCCAATACTGGAGGACAAAGGACTTATTGATCACCCTGGTACCAGCAAGCTGCACTGGGAACTGGCGCAACATCCCACTGCTGCCTTCCTGGAGCTGGGGCTGGGAATGGCAACTACCCCTGTGCTGTAGGTTGAAATTCACTAGAATTCTGAAATTTACCAGCTTTTTCCCCAAGCCCTGCACTAGACAGCCCCAGAGTTCCAAAATAGCTCCTTTTCTGGCTTCTGCCAGCTCCATACTTGCTTACCAGGAAGAACAGATATTTTTTTTTTTAGAGAACAGATTTTTGAGGTTCCTGCTCCACCTTTTTGGGTGTCAGTGTCCTCACACCCTAGTGGAACTTTTGAGCTCATTCAGCTGGAAATTTATGTCCTCCCAATCATTAATCAGCCATCAGACCTCCTGAAATGATTCTATCACTTCGCATCTTGGAAATTTCTTCAATTACATCTTCCTACATCTACCCTTCTATGTTTTTATTCTGATGACTACATTTTATATTTCTAATAATTCTTTTGAATATTCTTCTTGGAAAATAGTGCACTATTATTTTCATGAAGGCAAACTTTTTTATACTTCTGAGGATTTCAACTATTGCTGCTGCTGTTTTTTACTCTTCTTTGGCTTCCTGCATCATCTCTGTTGGTTCCACATGTCCATCTTCTGTTTGCATGGCTTGAGTTCTCTTCTGGGCCAGGAGTGGTGCTGCCATAGCGGGCAGCCCTGAGCTGCTTATTGCAAGTCCTGGATAAGTGGACTAGGGTGCTGATGTAGACATTCTGTGCCAGGGTGATCAGGCAGGGACTTGCCTGTTGTCTTGAAAGAATCTCCCACTGGAAGTCCCTCTAAAAAATCTTTTGGTTCCTTTTCGCAGAACAGTGTCTGCTGGTTGCCAGCCAAGTGCAGAGTGAGGAGGAAGGAGCACTTACAGACCTGGCCTCGGCCCCCCTCAGGGTGAGTGGGGGATAGGGAGACTGATGGGTGGAAGATTCTCACTCAGTCCAGCTATTGCCAGGCAAGACCTCATTGCTACCTCAGCTGTGCCTTGGGGAGGCCCCTCAATCTTATGCTCAGGTGAATAATAAACTCTCACCTGCCTGGGAATGGGGATCTGCTTGGAGAAAAGCTCTTTTTATATCAATTTCCAAACCAGTCCTTTCATGCTTCACACCTCCCATCTTATCCCTAATTGTTTTTTGTTTTTGTTTTTGTTTTTGTTTTGAGGCAGGGTCTCACTGTGTATTTCAGGGTGGCCATGAACTTACTATGTAGCCTAGGCTGGCCTCGAACTCATGGCAATCCTCCTGCCTCAGCCTTCCAAGAGCTGGGATTACAGGTGTGTGCCACCACACCTGACTGATCCCTAATTGTTGGCCAGAACTTAGTGCCTCCAATTCTAGAGACGTCCTGGAGTCCTTTGGCTCCAAACAGACTCGTCCCCTTCTGGGAATCCTCATGGGGAGATCTACTCTGCAGCCAACTCCAGGCCCCAGCCCCTGCAACCTCCAGAATGCTGCTGCCATCTCTCTGCCCTTGCAGCAACTTTCTCCACCTATTGACCTTTGAGGATGGCGAACTTGACTCTAAGCTGCAGATTCCAGCCGGAAGGGGATAAGCTCGTATGCTTAGGGTGCTGTGTTCAGCAGGTACCTGCTGTCCTCAGCCGGCTCTTGCTGAAGAATAAGCAAATGCCTTGCAAAACGTTTAAGAGGAGCATTGATGGGGGACATTCAGACAGGACATTCCTGAAGAGGAAATGATGCACTCGTGGAATAGAAGCTCATAGTGGCGCAGACTGCTGAGAATGCCATCACGGGTGGCTCAGAGATTATATGGGCAAACAAAGCCAGACACAAAGCTCCAGAATGGGCAATGTTAGCCCGCAGTGATAAAAATTCAGAACTGTAGTGCTGGTGGGTAGCTCAGTGGTAGAGTACTTGTCTAGTATGTGTGAGGTCCTGGGTTCAAACTTCAGCACCATAGCAGGATAAAACGAGAACAGTATTTCTCCTCAGGCATAGGGACCTGATGGGAGGTGGCTCCAGGGAATCATCCAAGGAGCAGAAATGGAGCAGATGTGGGCTGCAAAGATGCGATGTCTGTACGATGGCCAGGCTGTGTGTGTAAGATGTGTGCACAGTGCACGTGTCCTTGTGCATGTTCCACACCTTAGTAAATGAGGACTGGGCAGAAGTCGACATGTACTGAGTCCCTACCGCAGACTGGATATTGGAGAGATCTTCATAAAACTGTCTCTTAGCCAGGTGCAGTGGTGCATGCTAAAATCCCAGCACTCTGAGAGCCTGAGACAGGAGGATCACAAATTTGGCTCCAGCCTGGGCAACTTAGCAGCTTAGTGAGACCCTGTCTCAAAAACAAACAAACAAACAAACAAACAAACAAAAAAGAAAACCCTGGGTTTTAATCTCCAGTATGTTCAACAAACAAACAAATAAATAAAACCCCATCCACTTAATGAGCATGTAGTATTTCCTAAGCACTATCTAGGTCCTGAGGACCCAGCAATGAACAAAAAGTTGGCACAGGCCCAACCACATGATGCCCACCATTGGTGTCGGAGGCAGCGTGAGATAACTGCACTCATCAAAGGGAAGTGGTCGCTGTGAATGTGAAAGTGCTCAGCATAGTGTGGGAAGGGTCAGAAGCCTTCCCTGAGGAAGTGGGGTCCGAACAGAGGTCTCTAGGATGAGGAGGAATCAGTTTGCCGAAGGGGGGGCAAGGGAAGAGAGTGTGTGTGCGATGGGAGCAGCCTATGCAAATATCCTGTGGCAGGTCAAGGCAGGGCAGACAAGGAAGGCAGAGAGCAGGACTAGGCAGGGTGCAGCCAATGTGAGGAGTCAGGGACCCCCAGAATGGCAGGTGGGTGCTGAGGCTGAAGAGGTGAGGGGGCTCCCCTGGGTCACCCAGTGAGTGCAGCGGGGACTGGAGCCAGCTTTGTTTGGCAGCCCCTGCGCACTGAGACAGAGGGGATACCTCTGAAATGTGGGCAGGAGAAGCCGCCTGGGTGCCCATCAGCCTGCCAGCTGCTCTCACACTCCCTCCACCTCTCAGCTCCGCAGGGCCTGTGGCCGGGAGTGGCTATGGGGCTTTGCCCCGAAGAGCAGTACTGGGACACCTTGCTGAGCAGTTGCGTCTCCTGCAAGCCGGCCTGTGGCCATCGGACCCAGCGTACCTGTGCGGCCTTCTGCAGTGAGTTCTGGGCCAGAGCTTGGGGACAGCGGACCACTCCTCTTAGCTCCCCCGAGCTCCTGCTAGCCCCCTGCCGTAGGTGCCCAGAGGGGAGAGATACACAATGTGGCACCTCTTTACTCTGGACCTTTCTGCTCTGGCCACCCTGCCGCTTTCCAGTTTCCTGAATGGCTGCATTCTCTTCTGCAAGGAATGCATATTCCTCGTTCTTCCCTCACTCCCTCCTACACACCCTTCGGGTCTCAGCCCAAGTATCAAAGGTGTCCTCTGACTGCCCAGTAGCAATTAGGCTCTCTTTTGACCTTCTCTGTTGTCGCTTTCTTTCTTTTTTTTTCTTTTTTGTGGGTACCTGGGGTCGACCTCAGGACCTTGCGCGCCAGCAGGCGCCCGCGCCGCTGAGCGATATCACCGGCCCCTTTTTTATATGTGGGATCCAGGAGTTGAACTCGGGCCCTCGCGCTTGCCAGGCAGGCATGTAGGCCGCTGAGCCATCTCACCAGCCCCTGTTGTCGCTTTCTTACAAAACTTTTTATTAAAGAAATTACCAAACATACATAAACACAGAGACAGAATAGCACGGTAAACCCCTGTTGTACACATTATCAGCTTCAAAAATAGTTACAATCCTGTCTTTTAACTTTCCCAATTTTGACTTGTATAGTTTAAAGAATATTAAGACCTCATATCACTTGACCTATAAATACTAGCTCATGAATCCCTAACACATAGGGCCTCAAAAACATACACTCAACATCTCATTGCCCCCTGCAACAATTGCTTAGCATAGTCTAATATTTAGGTCGTACCTAATTTTCTGTAATTGTCTTAAAAAAGTATCTGTTGCTCACTTTTTTTTTTAATAATTTGTTCTTTTTCTTGATAGAACTTTACAATTTGCTCTTACGGGTTTCAGTGTGCACCTATTCATGTCTGACTCAACCACTAGAATGAGCTCTCTGTGGGGGAGGAGCCACTTCTAACCTCAGCCTTGCACAGTGCCTGACACATGGTATTTTGTAAATACACACGAATTAGCGCTCAGAGAGGCTGACTGGCTTACCTAAGATCACACAGCTTAAAAGTGGAAATGTCAGGATTTGAACCTAAGATTCTGACTTCAAAACCATGGCCCTGAACTGCCATGCACTGATCCATTAGAACTTTCATTGTTTCATCCCCCAAATATAAATGGAATCCTTTAGCCCCATGAAAATAAGTATCTGGACTGACCCTTCAAGAAAGTTGTCATCTAGTGGGAGAAATGACTGCCTTTTCCAGGTAGAAGGGGTAAGTACCATAGGAAGCCACAGTTGGACTATGGGGACGTACCATGGGGGCGGATTGTTCAGAGTTCATAGAATGTGGAAGTCATGTGAGAGGGAGGGGCATCCTGGAGGAGGGACCAACATGGGCAAAGGTGCTCTGGGGGAAGACGCGGTAGGGAATGTCGAAATCCTGAGGTGCAGGCAAGCTGCTAGGTCTAAGGCATCCAGGTGCCACCTGCAGCAGCCACACCTGCAGCCTCCAAGGTGGGCGGGAGGCACCAGAAGCCCTGACAACAGTACTTGGGCAGCATGAGTGGTGGTGCAGGCATTGTGAAGTGCAGGACAGGCCCACTGGGACCACCTGAGTCTTCCCTGAGGCCCCAGTTCCATGATCTTTCTGATATTTACTCTGTCAAGGATGTGTGTGTGTGTCCGTGCGTGCGTGTGTGTGTGTGTGTTTGCATTGTAGAGATGCTCAAATGAATATTCTGTTCAAGCCTTCCTTTAACTGAGCACCAAGCACAGTGCTGGGTGTTTCAGCTGTGGGTGTCAACCCTGACTGAGAAGTCTGCATTATTATTGTCCCTCTCTTGGGAATGAGGAAACTGAGGCAGGGAGAGTTAAGATGACACAACCTGCAAGCGGTTGAGCAGGGACGTCACCAAGTCCATTTGGTTTGATGTTTGTATTCTTAACCATTACCCCACACTGCCTCTGAAGTGTGCTATTCAAATCTGTGTGCAAGTCACATTTCACATAAATAGAGTCTTAAAGACAAAGGAAACTGACCTTGGGAAGGTAAAATTATCCTTCCTTTTTTCTTTTTTTAAATTTTAGTGTTTTGGGCCGGTGAGATGGCTCAGCGGCTTAAGTGCCTGCCCGGCAAGCGTGAGGGCCCAAGTTCGACTCCCGGAACCCACATACGAAAAATGGGCCGGTGATATCGCTCAGCGGCACAGCCGCCTGCTGGCGTGCGAGGTCCTGAGGTCGACCCCCCGGTACCCACAAAAAAAAAAAAAAAAACAAAACTAAATTTTAGTGTTTTAGTACACGTGTGGAGTTCATAATGTTCACCTCCCTTGTGGGGAGTTGGTACCTGTACATAACACATCTTGATTCCTTTTACAGCCTCTTTCCCTTCCCTCCCTCCCTCTCCCCTCCACCCACCCCTAACCCTCTTCCTTTTCATTTGTATGTGTTCATAGTACATAACGTTTATATTCTTCGTGTGCAGTTGGTACATGTGCATAACACATCCTGATTCCTTTTTTGTTTTGTTTTGTTTTGTTTTTTGAGACAGGATCTCACTGTGTAGTTCAGGCTGGCCTTGAACTCACTATGTAGCCCAGGCTGGCCTTGAACTCACAATGATCCTCCTGCCTCAGCCTCCCAAGTGCTGGGATTATAGGCATGTGCCACCAAGCCGGGTCTGGTTCCTTTTCTCATTTCTTATTTCTTTCCTCCCTCCCTGCTCCATCTCTTGATCCCCTTCCCCTTTGAGAATGATCTTTCTGCCTATTACTATTGTATATTTTTATTTTACTCTTTATTTTTACTCTGGGTTTCTCACAGAAGCAAAACAATGGGATATTTCAGCTTGTGTGTCTGAACACATACAAATGAAAAGGAAGAGGGTTAGGGGTGGGTGGAGGGGAGAGGGAGGGAGGGAAGGGAAAGAGGCTGTAAAAGGAATCAAGATGTGTTATGTACAGGTACCAACTCCCCACAAGGGAGGTGAACATTATGAACTCCACACGTGTACTAAAACACTAAAATTTAAAAAAAGAAAAAAGGAAGGATAATTTTACCTTCCCAAGGTCAGTTTCCTTTGTCTTTAAGACTCTATCTTAACATTATAATCTTGAGGTTCATCCATTTTCCTACAAATGACTCAAGTTTATCCTTTTTTATGGCAGAATAGTACTCCATTGTGTGTAAACACATAATTTTCTTTACCCATTCATCTGTTGATGGACCTATGGGCTGCTTCCAAGACCTACTATTATGAATTGTGCTCCTATAAACATGGGTATACATGTATCTCTGTAATATGATGTCTTTAACTCTTTTGGGAAGATACCTAGAAGGGGAATAGTTGGATCAAGTGAAATTTCTATGTTTAGTTTTTTGTGGAATCTCCATATTGATTTCCATCGAGGTTGTACTAGCTTACTTTTCCACCAACAGTGTAAAAGGGTTCCTTTTTCCCTGCAGCCTCTCCAGCATTTGTTATTATTTGATTTCTTGATGGTAGCCATTCTTACTGGGGTAAGATGAAATCTCAGAGCTGTTTTAATTTTTGTTTCTCTAATGGCCAGCAATTGAATATTTCTTCATGTATTTAATGGCCATTTATACTTATTCTTCTGTGAAGTGTCTATTCATTTCACTTGCCTATTTTTTTATTGGGTTGGAAAGTAAAAACATTCTGAGGCTTTCCAGAACATAAATGATTGTCTCAAATAGATTTCTTTTCTTTTTTCTCTGTCCCTCCACTCCCATGCTGGGACTGGCACTCAGGGCCTCACATATGCTGAGCGAGTGCTCTGCTACTGAGCTACACCTCAGCCCTCCAATACATTTCTTTTCTGCTTACAGAGTTAGGTCTGCTTTGCTGCCTTGAGGCAGATGTGCTTGGGCTTTAGTTTGCTTGACTTCTGACGCTTGGCACCAATACATGTTTAAGTTGCTGCCATTCCCACTGATTTTTAAGACAAAAGAAGTGCTATTAATGTGAGCTTTCCCATGTTCCTCTCAGCCCCCTCTCCTAACTTGCCAAAGAGGATTCTGGCTTTCCTTCTACATTGCTTATGCTAATTTTGAAACATTTTTCCTTGAAGAAGTTTGAAAGAGGCAAGTAAAGATCTTACACGACAATGTAATAATCTAGATAAAGTTAAGTAAAAAATCTTCATACATTCGGAAACTAAGAAATGCACTTTTAAAGAATCTATAGGTCAAAGATGAAATAAAAATAAAAATAAAAATAAAATCATTTCAGGGGCCGGTGAGATGGCTCAGCGGCATAAGCGCCTGCCCGGCAAGCGCGAGGGCCCGAGTTCGACTCCCGGAACCCACATACGAAAAAAGGGCCGGTGACATCGCTCAGCGGCATGGGTGCCTGCTGGTGCGCGAGGTCCTGAGGTCGACCCCCAGTACCCACCAAAAAAAAAAAAAATCATTTCAAAAATACTACCTATCAAAATGTGGGCAGTGCAGCTAGAACAGTACTTAGAGGATGATGGATAGCCTTCAATTTTTTCCTTGTAAAAAAAGAATTGAATGATTCCGGAATTGCTTTTTGAGAATTGGACTGACTGTTTCTTTTTACTTTGATGTTCTTTGAGGCCAGGCCAGAGCTTTTTTGGCCTGTAGCATCACTCATTTCTGTCTCCCAGAATCACTCAGCTGTCGCAAGGAGCAAGGCAAGTACTATGACCATCTCCTGAGAGACTGCATCAGCTGCATCTCCATCTGCGGGCAGCACCCCAAGCAGTGTGCGCATTTCTGTGAGAACAAGCTCCGAAGCCGGGGGAACCTCCCTCCAGAGGTCTGGAGACAGCAGGCTGGGGAGGCGGACACCAGGTCTGATGATGTGGGACAGTACCAGGGATCAGAGCACAGAGGCTCGGAGACAGGTCCAGGTAAGCCACTGAGGTCAGCTGGCATGAGGTCTGAGGGTCAGAGTGGGTGGGATAAGAAGAGCCTGAACTTTAGGGAGCCCAGAGTCCAGCAGGTGGCCGGAAGCCAGGGCAGCCAATCCAGGAGAGGAAAAAATTTAGACAAAATTTCCAGAAGTCTGTGGACAAGAAAAGAGCAGAAGAAATGTCCTGGCTAGTGAGTGGGAGCCTCATAATCAGGGCTGCCAGGACCATGCAAGTTCTTTTCCTTTTTTTTCTTTTTTATTTATTTTAATTGACACACAAAAAGTATACATACTTATGGTGTACCATGGGCTGTTTTGATCCATGTATATATTTTGTAATGGTCAAACCAGGGAACATTTTAACTTCTCAAATATTTATCATTTCTTTGTGGTGAAGTCAAAATTCTTTTTTCCTACCTTTTTTGAAATGTACAGTACATTATCATTATCTAAAGTCAACCTATGGTTCAATGGAACCCCAGAAGTTACAGTATTTCTCCTGTCCAGGTATCCTCCCCCGCTCTCCCTAGCTGAGCAAGTGGAAGCTTCCTAAGCATAAGAAGGAAAAAGTTTTTGGCCACATTGGACATGAAAAGCAGTGTACTGCTGACTGGTTTTTTCCTTTACTGTGATTTCCTCATGTGACATCATCACCACAAGGCCAACCCTCAGTGCCACAAGGCCAAAGGGTGGGGCTGGTGCATCTGATAAAGGAAGTTTCTAGGCCCAGGTTCTACATGGTTCCCATCATCTCTGACTCTTGACTGCTTTCTGTCAGCAAGTCAAGCTGCGTAACAAACTGTCCTCATGTCAGTGGCTTAAGAAACCTTATGAATTGGGGTTGCTGGTGATGGCTGTGTCAGGCTGGCTCACGGAGTGGCTCTGCTCCATGTGACCTCATCCTTCTCCTGTGGCATGTCCTTGTCATGACAATGGCAAGAAAGTAAGGGACAGAAACACAAATGCCCTCTTGCCACCTAGGCTGGGAACTTGTGTTACTCACTGTGCTCTGTCAAACAAATCACAAAGCCACTAGATTGAAGAGGGTTTAGGGGAAGAGATGTCCCATCTTGCTGGGAGGAGTGGCAAAGAATTTGCAGCCCTGGTGAGTTTGTGACCATTTTTAATCAAGCACAGCTTCTCCCATGAGAGAGGGGTGAAGGAGGGTTCTGGACATAGAAGGACAACAAACACAGTATCTGTGTTCCTGGCGAGTGGCCGTGCCTCCCCTCTGGGATCTGGTAACCCATGTTCCTTTGCTGCACTCAGTGACACATTTAATTCTTCCTACCAGCCCAGAGCCTTTCCCACTTCTGATGCAAGGTTCCCCTTCAGGTCAATGTTACCCAATTTACAGATTAAGAAACCGAGTCTCAGAGTTTGGAGTGACTCCCTGAGAGTCATATGGCGAGTGTGTAGCTGAATTGGGCTTTGGGCCCAGGCTGTGGGTCCCAAAGTTTGTCTATCGTGTAGCAGCAAGCTGGGGAGGATGGCTCACAGAGGAGGGGGATGCAGAGATAGAAGCCACAGGCATTTAGGGTGGCTGGAGACTGCACTGGGAGGGTCAGATGCCAGGTGACAGAGTGCGCTGTCAGGGAGTCCACATCCTGCTAGAGGCAGGGGACGGCCATGGGGTAACAGGGTCAGAGGCAGTTGCAGGGAGATCTTCCTCCTTGCTTCTGGGGCAAGAATGGTGGCGATGGCAGAAAGGACCCTGGGAGAGGCTATTTCTGGCAATACCAGAGTGACATCCATGGGTTACTGCTCCCTGAGCATGAACTGCTGCCCATGGGATGAAGTCAGCCACTTCCTTTTGACCCCCAGCCAAGTCCCCTCCATGCAGGGCACTGGACAGATCTTCAGAACCTCACCTTGGCTCCAGAGATGGAGCCCCTTGATGTGTGGATGCGGGGTGTGTAAGGACATGTTGGGTGCTTGGGAAGTAGGTATTACTATGCCTCACCCTTCAGCATTGGCTGCCTCAGTTATATCGTGGTGCAGCCAGGGGACACTGTGGACCCTCCCAGGACCCCAGTGGCTTGGTGACTATTTTGCTGTGCCCTGCCCCTGCCCTGCCTCTCTCCCACGGTCCGGGGCTGAGATCTGTTCTGCTCTCTCCTCTGACCCCGTATTTGCTGGTGGGCAGGAGCTGAGCTGGGTGTAGATTGTAAATGGGAAGCCCAAGCCAATGTGTATAAGGGAGGGACCCAGAGGTGGACTTATTTGGGGGCAGAGAGCAGAGGACACCATGTGACCAAGCTACTGCACACAGTGCAAGGGCTCATCTGTCTCCTGTCCCCCCTATGGGCTCCCTAAATCTTGCAACCCACTCCTCACCCCCATCACTGCCAGGTCCCACCTCAGCTCACTCCAGGTATTTCGGGGAGCCCCTGAGAGTAGCCAGTCCTTCACTGGGGAGTTTGTTGTAGGTGTGGAGGTGGCAAGAGCAAGGCAGATCCCGTCCTTCAGGACAGGATCCAGAGCCATCAGAGTCTCATGGAGGACAAGACTTACGCAGATAACAATCTCAGTGTTTGGTAGCAACATAGCCCAGTTAGGGTGAGTGAGGGGAGGGCATCCCCAGGGAGGGGTCCTTAAGCCAGACTGAGATGGAGACAGATTCATCATTGGCAGAGGCTGGAGATGTGGAAAGCTGAGACAGGTGACCTCCCAGTCATCTTGAGGTGGGAAAGCCAAGTTGCTCGTTGAGGCCATTCAGGCAAGACCAGACCTCTCGTGCTGGTCTGACAGCAGTGGACGCAGCAGGAGGGGGCTTGCCAGCATCCCCTGTGGTCAGGAGCATCTGGTGACAGTGCCACGAGTGGAAGGGGCTCTGGGAAGCCAGGCTTTCTTCTCAGCTTGCCCAGATGTGAGGCTGAGGACCAGGGGAACCAGGAAGCTTG
The DNA here is from genome assembly GCA_028451465.1 of Erethizon dorsatum. Lineage (NCBI taxonomy): Eukaryota > Metazoa > Chordata > Mammalia > Rodentia > Erethizontidae > Erethizon > Erethizon dorsatum. The sequence continues at coordinate 21,725,526 of CM051826.1, forward strand.
AATACCTCAACATTAGCAAGCCGGACAGCTCCAGCCAGAGGGTGGCATCCTGTGGGGGTCAGGGTCACCCTTCCAGGAGTGTCTACCTCTGAGGGAGTGGTGGCCTATTGGGGAGGATGGCTCACAGAGGAGGGGGACACAGAGATAGAAGCCACAGGCATTTAGGGTGGCTGGAGACTGCACTGGGAGGGTCAGATGCCAGGTGACAGAGTGCGCTGTCAGGGAGTCCACATCCTGCCAGAGGCAGGGGATGGCCATGGGGTAACAGGGTCAGAGGCAGGTGCAGGGAGGTCTTCCTCATTGCCCCTGGGGCAAGAATGGTGACGATGGCAGAAGAGACCCTAGGAGAGGCTGTTTCAGGCAATACTGGAGGCTACCGATGAGTTTGGGGTGGGCACAGAGGCATGAGATTAGGAGGGGAGTGGGAAAGCCCTTGAATCTACTCTCAGCTGCAGACGCCTTGGAAACGAGCTGAAGCACCTCTAGGGTAAGAAGGAAACCACTGACAGTGGTTTGAGACAGTTTTCAAAATGTGGAATAGATTGTAATGCTAGGCAGGAGTGGTAGTACACACCTGTAATCCTAGCACTCTGGGAGGCTGAGGCAGGAGGATGGTAAATTGGAACCTAGCCTGGGTGAGTTAGCAAGACCCTGTTGCAGAAAACAAAAACAAAAACAAAAACAAAACAAAAACTTTAAAAAGGGCTGCGGATGTAGCTGCCTGGGTTCATTCCCCAGTACCACCAAAAAAAAAGATCAACCCAGGTGCTTCTGTATTCATGCCTTAAGAGAACCAGCTCCAAGTAGTGACCAGTGACAACAGTGAGGTCAAGCTAATGATAAGCACAGATGAAGTTTCGGGCTCCCTGAAACTGCTGCTCCAGGATCTGGAAATACTGCCACCATCACTCTTGCAGCACTGGGGGTTTGGTGTCTTCCACAAATGGTGGAAGCAGAGCTAAATTTCAGTTGGCCATTCACAGAAATAAATGTTTTCTTATTTATCCCAGTCACAGAGCCCCTAGATTCCATTTATGGGTCCTCTGGGGGCCCAGGCTAAGACCTGCAGGTGGTTTTGAGTGGCCCTTGGGCAGCCAGCCTGCCGCTGGGTTCCAGCCCCATCTCCTGGTGACTTGTGGAAGTTTGAGGACTGCTCATACCCTGTCCCCACCTGTGAGGATCGTGAAGGCACCTACCTCACCGGGCCCTCCCGAGCTAAGTGACTCTGGGTTTGCTGAGTGTACAGACCACTCCCTGCACACACGGGCAGCTGCCCTCACTGGATGGGCTGTGTTAGTTCCTGTGGCTGCTATAACTGGCTTAAAGCAACACTGTGATCTGCTTACACTTCCAGGGGCAGGAGTCTGAAAGCAAGCTGAGCTGCCCCCAGAGCTCTAGGGGAGGATCCTCCCCACCTCATCCAGCCCCTCATAGCCTTCTCTTCTCTGACAGTGGGCCAGGAGGACTGTGGGGTCCCCCACCCCACCAGCCTCAAACTCCTCTCTCACTGTCCCTGAAATCAAAAGCACAAGCCCTTCCTCTGGCCTTCCACTTAGCCCACCCATCTGCTGGGCCCTCAGTCTCACTGACTCCAGTGGGTCTGACTCCACCAGACACAAACGCGGACCAGCCAGAAGTGGTGGAGTGGAGGTGCGGGGAGGAGAGGGTGTGGGAGCCAGAGGCCCATGGTGTTGAATTCGGAGGGAGGTCAAGTGAGAGACGCTGGGTGGGTATGAGCTCCCAGGACACCAAGCAAGCACAGTCAGCATTTAAATGAAAGAAATACCATGACCTAAGATGAATAGGTTTGCAGTTGGTCCTGTCGAAAGACAAAATGACAACAATTAGTTTAACAATCCTAATTGGCTTTATTTTTGGTTTAGAATTTAAAAACACTTCATTCCATAAAATAGAATAAGTATTCCAGTAAGCTGAGCAGAAAGAAGAAAGCAGAGACAAATAACAAGCAGATTGGTTGTTTCAAAGTTTCATTCCTTGTAAGGTAGGGAAATGGAGGCAGAACAATAAAAAGAGGATTGATTAACATCAGGTTACTCCAGGTAAACTTTTGCGTGGAAGATTAAGACAGAGGGAATTTTTGTCTGAGTAATTTGGCTGGTAAGTCTCTAATCCTGATTTCTCAGAAAGTCAGAAGAACAGCTTGGTTTCAGCATGGTGACGTGGAAGTTTAGCATGAGTGACTCCATTTTGATATTTAGCCTGGACTGTTTCAGGCAGTGCAGGAATTTAGTCCACAGTGATGTCCACCTATGATTTCTTTAACACCTTTCCTGGTGAGAGCCAAACAGTTCTCTGTGCAAGGATCACAGCTTTAAGTCCAGAAATGGCTTAGACCATAGTGATCAGTGCTGCCAAGGTCAGTGGGTCACATGGCATTTTGTCCAGGAACTAGTCAAGGTTTCATTTATTTTGAAATGAAACCTAGAACAGGATGGGCTGGCCCTCGTGTTGGTTTTATTATTTGATTTTTGTTGTCTGTGGGCCCAAAGGGTTTTCTCTTTTTGTCCTGGCTGTCCCTGGAATGTCACAATGGAAGCAGGACAACACTCCCATCTTGCTTCTCCAGGGCTGAAGCCAAGGCTCTGGGACCTGCTGAGATGGGCGAGTGACAGAAAGGGAAGAGGAGATTAGGCTGTGAGTAGATCTGAAGAAAAGGCAGCAGCTGAAGTAGGATGCAGGCTCCAGGGAGCCACTGGAGAGAACTGGCCCACGGAAGGCCAGCAGTGTGATCCAGTGGCCAGCAGAGGGCTGGAAACAGGAGCACTGTTGCAGCCAGAACAACCCCCTCTCTCCAGCAGGGCCAAATCACTCCAGGAGAAGTGGGCCCAGAATGACTCCAGGATCCCAGAGGTGGATGGAGTAGGGGATGTGACATTCTAGAAACTGAGGTTTCGGTGAAAGTCCACACTCCAAACGTGAGGGCTGTTGCCACACTCCCCCCGCACACACACACAGGGCAGGAGGGTCCTCTGCAGGGCAGGCCCATTGAGACCTAAGGTGAGGCTGCTGGCTCATGCAGGAAACCCCTCTGCATAACACATTCAACCAAGTATCACCCAACACACATAGAACTCAGAGGAAGCAGAGACAGTGCAGGAGGGAAGCAGAGAAGAGCTGAGGGTTGAAGGGAACCCAGGGTGCCAGCTGGACACGAGGCTCCTGGAGTCTCCTGGGAGGGAGGGGAGTCCCAAGCCAGGCACGGGTACTAAGGTTTCCAAGGCTCTGCCCAGGCACCTCATCCAGCTCTCTCTCCCAGGCTCCCTCCCCGTGGCTAGCTGAGAGTAGAGGCGTGGGGGCTCTCGGAGGCTTGCTGGAACTTCCCACCCAGACCTTACAGCCTCCTATGGATTCACATGTATCATCTCACCGAGGCAAAGTAATGCTGAGGAACGGGAATATCAGGTTTCCCGTGCACGGCCCCTGAAGGACGGGTAATAATGTGGCTGAACTGGACAGCCCGAGCCTGAGCCGCGGGTAGTGGCAGGCCGGGGAAATTCTATTCTTAGGTGAGAGATGGCTTTGAAAACAGTTCTTAAAAACAAAACGAAAAAGAGAAAAACAAAACAAATACAGTATTGGCTTAAAAATAACAGGTATGCGCTGGGGCCCACCTGGCCCCAAGCGGTCAGAAGCTACGGCGCGGCGCCCCTGGTGGTCGTACCTGGGAACTGCACTTCCAGGGTACGTCTGCCTCGAGGACAGAGAAGGGGCATTGCTTTCTCACAACTTGCTGTAGGCAATCAGCAGTGAGTGATCCACACTGAGGGCTTCTCCATTGCATAGGGGCCTGGATTCCTTGTCTGAGGGAGTTCACAAAAGGCCAGCGTAAGGCAGCTCCTGAGGTAGACAAAAATGAGAAGTTGTGTCCCCTGTTACCAAGAGAGTCCAGGTCACTCTCACCCGACTCAGCGACCAAGCCCAGCCAGATGGCATGGCCTGAGAGCAGCTGAACCTTGCCCTATGACCTCCCATCCTTCCTGGCTGGCCTTAACATGGCTCTTTAGAAAGGTGAGCTAAGAGTGTAGCTCCGTGATAAAGCGCTGGACTAGCAAGTACAAAGGCCTGGATTCCATCCCCAGGCCCAAAATCAGACATTTAAGAGCAGCTGTTTCCAGCAGATTCTCCATTCAATCACCAGGCTCCTAGTTTCCCCAGAAGCAATGCCAACTAGCAGTTTCTTGTCTAGTCTTCCAACATAATCTTACACAGAGGCACATTTATGTCTCCTCGCCATGGTGGCATCAGAGTGCCTACCTTGCTGTGTCATTCCTGTTGCATCTCAAGACACACGGGCCTACCTCACTCATTTTAGTGACTGTGTGTGCCTCACAGGCTGTGTTGAGTCTGACTATTGTGAACAGTGCTGCAGTGAATATCTCTGTGCATTTTGGAGGACATAGCCCTATATGTGAAACTGACAGCCAACTGGAATCAGGAAAGTACATTTGAAATGGTGATAGGTGGTCCCAAATGGCCCTCAAAAATGTATAAGGTCCCTGTTTTCCAATATCCTGGTGTGGCAGGTAGAAAATGACTTTTTTTGTAGTTTTAATGTGTATTTTTCCTCTTAATCCAGGGGCTTTGAAAATAATATCTTATGGGCAGGTCTCCAAGCAGGAACTATTTTCATTCCTAACAGGAAAACTCAAGTCATTAGTCTGGGCAGGAGGAGCAAAGAAAGGCAGGGACAGGTCCTCACTCCCTCAGGGGCAAAGACTGGTCAACCATCGTGGCACGTAAAGTCACCTGAAGCTTAGTGCCCTAAAATTCACAGCCACTTTACCATCTCTCACTGTTCTGCAGGGATGGGGTTCGGCTGGGAAGGTCCGCTGGTCTCCCTTGGGATCTTTCACAGGGCGAGAGAGGATAGTGCTAGGGACAGGGTCCCTGGAGGCTCACCTTTGAACGCTTCCTGTCACAGTTGCAGAGTGTGGTCCAGATGCTTAAACCTCATGCTGAAAACATCTGAAACTTGCACACATTTAAGTCTTCCCCTTGGGTCAACACAGCAGCCCATTTCCACTCAGGAGCAGTCTTGTGGCTGGCATTCTGACCCTGCTAGGAATTCTGCCAGCTTTCCCCCATCGATCCAGCCAGTATGACATTTTCATTTTATACCAGAGGCCAGTGGGAGCAGAGCCTCAGGCTCCAGATGTGCAGTATCACTTTCTGAGCCACAGCATTTGGGGCTCACCTCCTGGTGCAGAGGCTGAGTCCCCTCTCTTCCCCTCCTCTGTGGGCTCAGGGCATGAAGTACAGCACCACAGCGATGCCAGCTCACTCAGACTCCTGTCTACCTCTGCCAGGTAAGCAGTAGGAGTCTGGCCAGGCCCCTGCCTTTATGAACTCCTGTGGCATAGACCATGTGCACAAGTGAGGGGCAGCACTGGCCTGGTGGCCTCTGTCTGACATGCTGGCCTGGAGCACTGGTGTGGGGGAGTCCATCAGACCTGCTTCCAGTTGCAGGTCTAAGACTGGGAACAATGTGAACAATCTGTCATCTGCAAAATGGAGTGTGAAAAGGTGCAGGTGCTGTGCACAATAGTCTGGGAGTTCCTTGACAAGTTAAACAAGGCATCCTGTGATCCAGCAACGCTCCTGCTGGGCACAGACACCAAACAACTGGGACCAAACATCCATGCAAAGGCTTGTAAGCGCATGCTTGTAGCAGTGGTATCCAGTTGCCAAAAGGGGGCAACAACCCAAATGCCCGACAACTGGCAAATGGTTGAACAAAATGTGATGCTGTCCACACAACAGAATATTACTCAGCCACACACACAGAAATGAATGTGTGACCCTGCACAGGTGCACCTTGGAAACCTGATGCCAAGTAACAGAAGCAAGACACAAAAGGCCACATCATGTGTGCTTCCATCTATACGAAGGATCCAGAACACACACACAGGGACAGAGAGCAGACGAGTGTTACCAGGGCTGAGCGGAGAAGGGGTGGAAAGTGACTGCTTAAGGGGCAGAGGTTGTTTCTGGGTGACAGAAATGGTCTCAAATTGGACAGTGGGGATGGGTGAGCATCTTGTGAATGTGTTACAAACCACTGAAGTGTGTACTTTAAAGTGGTGAATTTGATGGTATATAAATTGCATCTCAAATTTTAAAATTTAAAATGAGGAGCGATTGCTCCTCTGGTGGAGCAGGAGGATTGAGAGTATTTTACAGAAAGTGTCTGGCACACGGAATGGCCCAAAAGGTGCTCCCCATCAGGCGTGAGTATATTATATTATATAGGCTCAGCGGTCCTGCCACTTGCAGTGATGGCAAACCTTTTAGAGCTTTCGGTGATGACAAATAGCCTGCTAGGGCACACATGCCACAGATTTGCCACCACTGGAGGACATGCCTCAATTCCAGGGACCAGAGTTTGGGATTAGAAGAAATGTCAAGGGGGGGCTCTGGCCCTGAGCTGGGTCTTCCTCTGGCATTCACTGGAGGCTCTTTCCCGGTTCCCTCCTGGTTCCCAGCTGTACCCCAGGCTCCTCAGTAATCCTCCTGGCCCTACTCCCAAAGTGTAAGCTCACCAGGAGGCTTCTCATAGGACACACAAAACAGCTTCCCTGGACTGCTGTCCATGCCTCATCCATCCACCTCTGGAACTGTCTCCATCTGTCTTCCCGGCAAGTGGAGACAACAGAAAGGGCCAGCTCCAGATGTGTCCAGCTTTGAGGTCTTGGGAGAAGTTGCTATCAGTATGGGGTGAAGGAGTCTAATCCTCGAGGATCCAGAAAGTGTGTCAGCCAGGCCTCAGGTCAGGAAAGGAATCCATCTCTTCATCAGCCAGATGAGCCCACAACAGGCCGGGGCTGGTGCTGGCCATGTGGATTGCTTGGGCCTAACGGGGAGAGAAGGACTATGGCAGTGAGGGCCCGTGGGTGCAGGCTGAGGATGGTGGGTGGTGGCTGCTGCCCAAAGCGGGGAGGCACTTCAGGGAAGGCCCTGGAGAGAGATTCCTTCTGAAACCATGGTCTCCCACTGTCTTTCAGCACCCCTAGGACCAAAGCTGAGCAGTGACCAGCTGGCCCTGGTCTACTGCACGCTGGGGCTCTGTCTCTGTGCCATCATCTGCTGCTTCCTAGTGGCGGTGGCCTGTTTCCTCAAGAGAAGGGGTGATGCAGTCTCCAGCCAGCCGCCCACAGGACTGTGCAGAGCCCGAGACAAGTCCTTCCATGGTGAGTGTTTAAAACTGGGCTACTGCCCTTTGCATTGCTTGTGACAAGCCTTGGGCCATCCCTGCAACCGGTTGCTGCCCTTGATTCTACATGGACAGCATTTTGTTGCCTAATGTTTCCGGGAGAGGGGTCGGGCACATTTTACCAAATGGTTAAACCACCTTAAAACACCTGGGAGGGGGACTGGTGTGTGCAGGTGGCCTGGCCCCAAAAGGCAGATTCCCGGAGATGAGACTAGGAGGAGGGGAGGAGGTCACCCTGCAGGGGCTGAGGAGTGGCGTGGGGGTGCAGGAGGAGTTGGCCGGGTTTGGGGCAGGGAGCAGAGGTGAGAGCCAAGATCTGAAAGCCTGAGTCTTCCCGGATCAGAGCACGCAGTGGGCGAGCCCCAGGTGGCCCGGGGTGGCCCTTGATTCCTAGATCAGGGTGAGACTACTGGAGTCCGGGCTGGGCGGCCTGAGGGAGGGGTGCAGCGCCTCCCCTGCCCCACCGCAGCTGACGCCCTCCCTGTCCCCACAGACCCCGCCACGGAAAATGGTGGCCCTGCCGGCGCGTCGCCTGAACCGGTGGAGACGTGCAGCTTCTGCTTCCCGGAGCGCAGGGCGCCCACCCAGGAGAGCGCAGGCGCGCCGGGAACCCCCGGCCCCGCCGCCCGCCAGGGCACGTGGGGGCGCTGCGCGGGGACCGGCAGCGGCCTCGGCGTGGTGTGCGCGCCCGCCCAGGACGGGGGCCCGGGCGCGTGAAAGCCGGGGAGTGGGGCAGACCGAGAGAGGAGGGGAGACACTGTGAGAAGCCGAGGGAAGGAGGATGAGACCGGCAGAGGGAAAGGGAGGGAAGAGCGGAGACGGAGAGATACCAGATGCCGTGTGGGAGGGCAAACGTTCTTCGTCCCCTGACCCAGTGCAAACCGCAGGGCGACATCACCTACACACAACCCGGGGAGCCCCTCTGTCCGAATAAACGTGCCGGCTGCCCTCTCCTCCAGGGTCTGGCGTGTCTTCCCTCTGACGAACCCAGGCGTCCGCCCCTCGCCCCTCCGGCTCGGGCTCGGCCAACGCAGCTGCAGCGGAGCATCTCCCCAGAGACCTCAAGAGCCCTGCGGGAAGCGGGCTGGCTGGGGCTCTGCTTCCCAGTCGCACTTAAGAGGGAAGCCACCAAGATGGGAGATGGCCTGCAGGGGGCGGGGGTGTTAGCAGACTCCAGGAGAGAGGGCTGCATGGTCTGCACTTCTCTTACAAACGCCAGTTCCCTCTGCACGTCCGTGAGGGCACGAAGCACATGTGTGTATGTACGTGCATATGCATGTGCGTGCACGTGTAGATGTGTGCGAATGTATGTGTGTGTGCATCGTGGGCCTGGAGCTGACAGACAGGAAGGTGAGGGCAACTGGAGCTGAAGATGGCGCGTCTCTCTGAAGAAAGGATGGATGTTCCTTGGACTTCAGCAGGAGACTACTTTGATTTGTATCTTTTTATTTTTATTTTTTTGAGGCAGGGTCTTGCTAAGGTGCCTGGGTAGGCTCCACTCTAACTGGCAGTTCTCCTGCCTCAGCCTCCCAGAGTGCTGGGAGTGTGCACCACTAAGCCTGGCTTGCATCTTTTTTTAAACAATGGGTACTTTTTAATAAAACTTTAAGACTATATTTCTTCCTAGAAAGACAGAAGCATTTTGTTCATTAGCAATAGAGACAATTAAAGGAGGTATTAAAGTAGTAATTCCCAGTATCCAAATGGATTCACAGGTATATATATATTTTTACTATTCAAGAAAATAACAATTGGCCCTGTGTTGTGGCACATGCCTGTGGTGACATTGCCATGAGTTCGAGGGCTGTATAGTGAACTCAAGGCCAGAACTACATAGCGAGACCCTGTCTCCAAAAGAAAAGAAAAGGAAAAAAAAAAAAAGCAATTATTATGTTCTTCACTAATTGAGGGCATGGGAAAATAAGGAAACATACAAATTATTTGTGTATATCTCATAATATCATTAACATCATAACCTTACCACAAAAGTAGAAAAACATACATACATTTTACTTTGAATATTGATGTAAAATTTTTAACAAAATACTAGTGAATAAAATTCATCTGAGTATTGAAATAATAAAATATTCTGACAAAGTGGGGTTCACCTCCAGTGGTCCAAAATAGGGAAGCTCTTCATAAGATGTACATTATTATGGCTCTTTTTCTCCTATTTTCAATCGGTATTTTTATTTGTTATTTTTGTGGGTACCGGGAGTCGAACTCAGGACCTCGTGCGCCAGCAGGCGCCCATGCCGCTGAGCAATATCACCGGCCCTTTTTTCGTATGTGGGTACCAGGAGTCAAACTCAGGACCTCGCGCTTGCCAGGCAGGCGCTTATGCTGCTGAGCCGTCTCACTGGCCCTGATGCATTTTTTAAAAAAGATGTTTTTTAACTCTTTTCGGAAGATATCTAGAAGAGGTATACCTGCATGAAATGGAATTTTTATTTTTAGTTTTTTGAGGAATCTAAAAAGCTGTGGTTGTACTAATTTATGTTCCTGCCAACAATATAGAAGGGTTTCTTTTTCACCACGGCCTCACCAGCATTTTTTGTTTTTTTGATTTCTCCATGATAATAACCATTCTTTCTAGAGTGAGATGGAATCCGTGTTGTTTTAATCTGCATTTCTCTAATGGCCAGAGATGCTGAATGTTTTTTCACGTATTTATCGGCCATTTGTACTTCTGAGAAATGTCTATTCATTTCAGTTGCCCATTTTTTGAATAGGTTATTTTGGAAGGATCTAATTTTTTGGTTGTTCTTTTTGTTTTTTGAGGCAGGTTCTTGCTTTATAGTTCAGGCTGGCCTAGAACTTGAAGCAATCCTCCTTCCTTAGCCTCCTGATTGCTGGGATTGCAGGCATATGCCACCATGCCTGGCTAAATTTTTGTTTTGTTTTGTTTTGTTTTGAGACAGGGTCTCGCTATGTAGTTCAGGCTGTCTTTGAACTCACTTTGTAGTACAGGCTGGCCTTGAATTCACGGCGATTCTCCTGCCTCAGCCTCTCAAGTAGGATTATAGGTGTGCACCACCACACCTGGCAACTTCTTTATACTGTATATTCTAGATTTTAAAACTGTCTGAGGGACCAGTGAGATGGCTCAGCGGCGTAAGCGCCTGCCTTGCAAGCGCGAGGGCCTGAGTTCAACTCCCGGAACCCACATACGAAAAAGGGGCCGGTGATATCGCTCAGAGGCATGGGTGCCTGTTGGCGCGCGAGGTCCTGAGGTCGACCCCCCGGTACCCACAAAAAAAAAAAAAAAACCAAACTCTGTCTGAGTTAGCTGGTAAAATGTTTTTCCCATTCTGTTGGTTGTGTCTTTACTCTCTTGGTTGTTTCCTTTGCTATATAGAAGGCTTCTTAATTTTATGTAATTCCATTTGTTGGTTTTTGGTGTTTTGTGCAACTGAGTTTCTTGCACATTCTCCAATTTATTAGAGTATAATTTTAGGAAGTAGTTTCTTATAATACTCTGGATTTTGATGGCGTTCATTGTGATTTTGCCTTTCTCGTTTCTAAATGCATTGATATGGGTTTTTTTCCTTTCCTCTTCTTGGTAAATTAAGCCTACATTTTTAGTAGCATGTGAACCTTAAGTTGCATGAGTACTGTTAGAAGCATTTCCAGAGTCAGGTAAGTACATGATTATGTAAACTGAAATCACTCATCTTGCACACCCCAGAGGGCCTCACAGCGCACACCACATAGCCGGGTGCTCTATTGCATCCCTGCCTCACCCCTGCAGGCTGCCACTCACATTGCCGTGGACCAGGCGGCTTCAACACTGGAAATGACTGTGCAGTTTTGGAGACTGGAAGTGTGAGGCCTAGGTGTCACAACATGAGCTCCTTCTGAGGCTGTGTGGGGCCTCTGTGCTGGGCCACTCCTTGGCTTGGAGGTAGCCATTCTCTCTGCACCCAAACCTTGTCTTCCCTCTGTGTCTCTGGATCCAAACTTCCCTTTTTTTATAAGGACATCTGTCATATTTGGTTAGGGCTTAACCCAGTGACTTCATTTTAACTTCTCTTTGTGAAGTCTCTTTCTCCACATAAGATCACACTCTGAAGCACTAGAGGTAGGACTTCAACATAGAGTTTTGGGGGATGAATTTAGCTTACAGTAGAGGCCCTCCCTGAGGCCACCATTGCTTTGTCTCTATCTGTGGCAAGTTGGCATCAAAAAAAAAAACAAAAAAACAAAAAAACAAAAAAAACAGCCCAAGTCATGTGTGTCACCTGGTGTCCAATCAGCCCACTCAGCAAGTGGTTCCTCTTAGCTGCACTGTTCCTCACTGTAGATAGCTTCCTTTCTTATCCCAGTATCAACGTGAAAAGCCTGTCACTATGTGGACATTTGCTAGATGATGACCAGGTAACGCCACACTCACAGCTCAAGGGTGCAGTGCTGAATGCTAAGGTTAGTCTGGGAATTGTGAAGATCCCTGTTCTTTTAGATTTATATTTTACAAATTCTGCTCATGGGGCCCTGGATGCAGAATACTTCTGGAACTACAGGAGGTGTAGGGGTGCTGAGAGACCAACTCCAGCTTCAATTAGGCAAAAATAATCTTGTGGGGTCTTTGGGTCAGTTTTTTAGTTGATCTTTTGTTCAATTTTTTTTTTTTCAAAGGGAAGGTGTTATTTTTCACCTTTCTGTTGCTGGGACAAAATACCTAACATGCACAACTTAAAGGACAAAAGGTTTATTTGGCTCATGGTTTCTGAGGTTTCAGTCCATTGTTGGCTGGCTCCAAGGCATAAATATCATGGTGGAAAGACTTAGTAGAAGACAGATGCTCAACTCATGGCATACAGGAAGCAGAGAGCAGGGGAAGAGCCCAAAAGGGGAGAGGAGCCAGATATTGTTCCCAAAGTCACACCCCATGATCTACCCAGACAGCCCCAGAAGTACGCTTTACTAATCTAGTCATCTCTCAAGCCAATCAACTTGACAATCAAAATTAACGATCATGAAAGGATCCTTTGCTACAAAGAAAATCTGAAACTCTAAATACTGTCAATTTTATCCATGTTCTATTGGTTCTACCTCCAGAACATATCCTGATTCCAGTCACTGCATGGCCCCTTTGAGTTCCTGACATTTCTCATCTGGAGTACTGTGCCAACCTTGCTCACTGTCACCTTTCCCTTCACTCCAGGGACAGCGAGCTTTTCTGTAAAGGATCAGATAGTAAATATCTCAGGCTTTGTGGGCCATGCAATCTCCTTTTTAACTACTCAACAAGTGCTCAACTCTGCCATGGCAACACAAAAACAGCCATAGACAGCAGGAAGGCTAAGGGGTGACTGTGTCCAGCAGAGCTTGGTTTACCTATGCAGGAGGAGGGCTGGATGTGCACTGCAGGCTGCCAACCTCTGTTCCACTTCATAGCAGCACTGATTTTGTATCTATGACTCTTTAAAAGATATGTTTACGTTAGACATGTTTAATCACAGACAACCATCAAATAATATACCACTTTACATATAGGATAGGAATCTCACAATGTATACTCACACCCAACTCTTCCCTGCACCCATTTTTTTGTGTCGTCATAATTTTGCTTTTCCATGTTTTATAAACTCAAAAGAATTGCTAGTATTTTTGCTTTAGAAAAACCAATAATTTAAAGGGATTAAAAATAAGAAAAACAATACGGGTCTTCTTGTTTTAGTCTACATCTGAGTCTCTTTGTAGTTACAGTTTTTCTATCTAAAGAACTTCTTTTAACATTGATATTGTACAAGTCTGCAGGCAATGAATTCTCTAGGTTTTTGTTCGACAAAACAAAGTTTTTCCCTTTTACTTTTGAAAGATATTTTTTCTGGGTATGAAATGTGGGATCACTGGTGTTTTTCCTTTTAGCATTTTAAGGCTGTAACTCCATTATCTTCTGATTTGCACAGATTAAGACAAGACGTACAAAATTCCTGTCTTTGCTCCTCTCAGGTGTGCCTTTAAGTTTTTCTCTTTTATCTTACCTTTGCAACAGTTTGAATATGTGTTTAGGAGTTCTTCGTTTCAGTTAGCTTTATTTTGTTATTTGTTCTGTTTGGGGTTTTCTGAGATTTTTATAGCTTGATGTTTTTTCATTTTTTAAAGAAAAATATTGGTTATTATCTCTTCAAACTGTTTAATACTGTTCCCAAGCTCTGGTGTCTTGTGGTTTTGTTATCATTGTTTTCTCTTTGTGATTCAGTTTGGATAATTTCTACCAAGCTTCAAGTTCACTGCTTCTTTCTGCAGCTGAGTTGAGTCAGCTCATAGGCCCATCAAAAGCTTATTTTTTCCTCTCACCATGTTTCTTCTTCTTCTTCGTCTTCTTCTTCTTCCTCTTCCTCTTCTTCTCCCCTTGTTCCTCCTCCTCCTCCTCTTCCTTCTCTTTTTTCTTCTTCTGGCATTTCTATTTAACTCTTCTATTTAACTCTGGTATAGTTTCCATCTCTGCTGAAATTCCCCTTCTACTCACGCCTGTGGTGCACCAAAGTCTGGTTCAGTTGACTGATTTATCTCTTGACAGTGAATTGTTTTTACTTGCTTGTTTGCATCTTATCACTTTTGTTTGACGAACATGTGTAGAGCAACAAAGACTGAGGCAGTATTTACTGCTGGAAATAAGCACATCTCTCCCACTAGCCCACTGGTGTGAGGGCTTGCGTCAGCCCAACTGTGAACTGAGCTGGCTTTGGATTTTCTGTCCCTGTGTTCACCTTCAATGCCCTACTGGCTTCAGACTCACTTTATGCTACTATGCTCTTAGGTGACAATCAGTATCATGATGTTCCTGTTCCACCCTCAGCTTCATGCTTTTCCCATGGGCCTCTGCCACAGAGGCTCTTCTCCCCATTCCTGGCTCTCCACCAAGGTAGAGAGTGTTACTTGTCACCTGGCATGGGGGTGGGGTACTGCCTGTTGTCCTGTTCCAGTCTCAGTCTGAGGCAGCCCTTGGAGGACCTAGAAATTATTATTTCCATGGATCCTTCTTCCCCAGCAGGAGTAGCCTCTGATGAACTGGAGCGGCTTCCTGCCTCCCATCTCAGTAGAGGGTATTTTATTTTTCTTTTCTTTCCCACCAGCTTCAGTGGGTCTTTACCTATCCAGTGAGGCCGAGGTTCTCTGTCCTTTACCCAGGAGCTTATGCTTTGTTTTTAGGGAAGAGCCTGGTTGAGTTTTGGCATTTCCTGCCATGGTGGCCACTCCCCTGTCACAGACCTGTGCTCAAGGGATGCTTCTTGTAGCCCCCCATTCTGTGCCCAATATAAGGGCCCAGACATCTGTGGGGATCTGCAATGGGTTTGACTCCCCTTGTGCTGTGGTTTGGATATGGTTTTTGTATGTCTCCCGAGGCCTGTATTGAAATTTGGTCCCCACTGGAAGGTATCATGAGGATGGAAACTTGATCCAACTATGCGTTTAAAGGCAGCTTTTTTGGGAGGTGTTAGGATGGGATAGGTCAGCAGGGTGGAGCCCGTGACTGAATCCTGGTGACTTTTTAGGAATAGGGAGAGACCAGAAGAGACAACGTGCTTCCTGACTCTTGCCATGTGATGCCTTAGGATTCTGGCATCAAGAATGCCATCACTGGATTCGAGCCCTGGAGGCTCCAGAACTGTCAGATAAACCTCTTTTCTTTAAAACTTACCTGGTTCATCATATTGTTATTAGTAACAGAAAATGGATTAAGACTCCTCAGTTGCAGTTCCCGGGAGTTTCCCATGCTCATGCTGACCTACACTTAGCCTTCGGTAGTGTTTACACATTTCTCATTTTACAGATGAAGAAACTGCGGCTGGAAGAGTTTATATAGCTTGCCTGCATACACTACAACCAGATGGGAGCTCAGGCAGTCTGGCTCCATGTCCCGTGCTTAGTCACTGGGCTACACTGTGGGGGTTAAAATGAAACTTTAAAATGTTAGAGAAGCTGCAAGTTCTGTTTTAACATGTAGTGTTCAGGGCACTACATGGCAGGGCAGGAGGACCTGCACGGATTTGCTGGCTTGGAAAGCACAACTGATTCTGGTTACACGCTAGGGAGAGTCAACACCCAGCTGTGACCTCAGAGGTGTGGTCATCACTGTCCCTCCTGCAAGCTGCCAACACTCCACTCTGAGTCCACTCACAAATAGACTGAACTCCCCACGGCATCTTCTTAGCCTTGGTCTCCCGTCTTTAGGACAGGGCGTGTCTCCCGCCTGGAACGTTTTACCCTAAGAGCACCACGGTCTAGCGTTCACTGTTCTTTGTTCCTAGACCTACGGACTGGAGAATCTTCTCTGATCCCTTACGTACACAGAGCACTACCCTCGCTCCCACCCCTCACCTGCATTTCTCCTATGCGACATTTAACAGTCTGACATCTGCTGTCTGTGGACTGCATTTGCCCTGAGGATAGGAATTTAGCTCTTCTCATTCCTCAGGGGCTGGAACATGCCTGCTGTGAAATAGTTGTTTAATAAAGGAATTCAGGAGTCAGACTGGATTGGATCTTTTCTAGTTTCTTAGAACTTTTAGTTTTAACACTCTACAAAAATACAACTTACATTCTGCCTTCCTCCCTGTTGTGATTTGAATGTGTCCCCCAAAATCTCGTATGTTGGAAATGAAGTTCCCCCGTATGTGCAGAGGTGGCACCTGTGGGAGGTGACCTGGTCTGCAGGCTCTGCCCTTAGGAATGGCCCAACCTACTTGGATTGGAGGGTTAGTGGGTACTCACAGGAGTGGCTGTTTCAGAAGTGTACTCTCCAGCAAGCTGGCTGTGCCTCACCATGTGATGTCATCTACCACAAACACAGCTTGAAGGCCCCTAATTTCTCACTGTGGTATTCAGTTACAGCAACAGAATATGGACCACGACTCTCCTAGTTACTGGCATTTTAATCCACTCATAACTTATTGGTACCACCATCAGAAAACCAGGGAGGAAAGATCTTGAATCATTAATCATCTGAGTTGGTGGAACTTTCTGGCTATCTCTGGTAGCCTCCCCATCTTCACGTTTCACATTTCATAGGGGAATCACAGGCCCAGAACACATTGAACGATGAAGTGAAAACACTCACGATCCAGTCACTTCCCCAAAAGCCCATCAGCTGGCAACCTAGTCTTCAGCACAATGAGCCTTTTGGGAGACGTATCAGATCCTAACCATACCAAGTCCCCAAAGCAGCAGCAGGGGAGTTCCCGCAGGGAGTGCCCCAAACCATCCCAAGATGGGGTGGGTTAGGATTCCAAAGAAAGAAGCACCTAACACCAAGGTGATTACTTAAAGCATTTATTAGGGGAATTTACAGAATGGGCTGCAGCTTATCCTTGTGACAGACAGGGGGGGATCAGGGACGCTCTACCTAGGTATGTGGCGCGGCATGGAATCCACACTGGGGCTTAAGGGCTCAAGCCAGCTAGGAAGAACCAGCACTTGCTAGTCAGAACAGTCAAGGCACTTACTTTCAGTGAGGACAGAGAGGAAAATGGGAGAACCAAGGACTCTAACCCAACTGAGGGATGGGATGGTCCTGAAAGACAGTGATCGAGGGATATCTCCCAGGGCATGGAATTTAGAGCAGCAGGGCTGTTACCCACCTCTGGAATGATGGGGCCACAGCATGACCTGTACCATACACAAGGAGCTGCTAACAGCTCGGCTGATGAGGCAAGGACTTGGAAGGAACAGGATTGGAAGATGAGTGACAAGATCCGGGTGGGACAGACCTCTCAAAATAGGCAGAATGTGAAAAATGCCTGTATCCACATTCCCTCTGTCCTTTTCAGTGGGAACAGAGAATCACTACAGAGAATACTGTCAACATTCAGGTGGACAAAATGGCACAACTGTGGGTATGGCGGCCTCTTTCCCAAGCCCCTGCAATTGCTCAGGGTCCATGAGGAAGTGGCCTTTAGATAGAACAGAGGCTAAACAGGCTCAGTATCAAACATTTGCCCTTACCAAGGCCCACAAGGCTGGCACTACTGCCAACTTCCCTGACCTGCTAACAGACTCCTGCTGAACTCCAGGGTGGCATCATTTCCCAGAAGGACCAGGGGCCACCTGCTGGCAGCGTGACTACAATGCGCCTCTTCCAACACAGAGGCTGAGGTTTGTCTCTGCCAGAATAAAGCCGTGTCCTGAGGAAAGCACAAACAAGGGTTAAAGGGCAGTGGGCCATCACAGAGGAGGAAGTGAGGTGCATAGACTTCCTAGCATCCAGAGGAGCCTGGGACTGCATGCCCCGCTGACTCAGTGGGGCTATGCACCTCTCCAGGGCTTGCACCCCTGCCACCCTGCCTCTGACGGCCTGTGTTAGGAAGGGAAGAACCAGCCAGTTTTCAGAATAAAATGTAGCTTTATTATGGCACAGGAAACTACAAGCCATTGGGGTGGAGAGAGCCAAACAGGCCCTTCAAGGGACAGGGAGAAGGAGGGTGTAAACATCTTGGTAATAAAATCTCAAATCACAGCACAATCATTGAAATTTTTTCTTACAATGTTTTCAGCTATAGTAAATGAAACAAGTCACTTGAATAGTCAAAAGAACAGAGATTTTACACAAGGAAAGCAAACACACCAAGCCAAGGTAGGACAGCACTCAGGTACACAGCATGGGGTGCTGCCGGGAGGGGCCTGGGGCGGGGAGGGGGTGTCTCTCTATCCTGGGCCGCCCTCCACTCCTGGTGCTTCACGTGCTCAAATGCTCCCTTCAGATGTCTGACAAGTTCAAGTCCACTACCCTGTGATGAAGCTGTGAGACGATAGCCAGCATCTTAGAAATACAGGATCTCGTAACCTTCTGGTAGGAATGAGGGGCAGGTGTGAGTCCCTTTGGGGCAACCTGAACACCTACACAGGTTGGTTGAGGAAACAGGAAAACCACTTTCCCGACTCAGTAGCCAGACTGTGAGCTAAGAGATGCCCGCACCCATCCTGTACGATGTTCCTTACACAGCAAATGCACAAGCGCACATGAAAGAGGGACCTTATGCTGAGGGCCTGGCAGAGGGCAAGGTGGAGTAGGAATGTGGTGCTCAGAGCCTCTGGCCCAGGGACAATGCTTAGAGCGCCAAAACCACGGAAGATGAGGGGAATAATCCGGATATAAAAGTTAAAATAATGCTATAAAAAACTGATGTGGCTCTTTGTTTCTAATGTAACGATGACACTGTACACAAGCAGAGGCAGGTGGCGGGGGTCGGGATCGGGCAGCAGGCCTGGGCGGCACACCTGCTCGTTTCACACCTGTTCCTGGACAAGCGGTGAGGCCAGGCATCACAGGGCACCACAAGAAGGGCTTCGAGGCTCAGATTCTGACAGGACGATTTCAACTGCATCTCCTTTCCGACAGATTTGTTCCTGATTACGAGACATCTCTTCCCACGAGAGCTTCACAGCACAGTCACACAGACATGCAGAACCTCGTGGCCAGGCCTGAAAATTTGGGCCCACCCACATTCCTCTGCAGATGCTTATTTTAAACCACACTTCAGTACGCATTCTTTAAATGCAGAAATAAAACAGAAATGAACTGGGGAAGAGCTTATACACCGCACCACTGTGGCTGCCACCTGCCAGCTCTGTGACTGGTACTGTCTTTGTTCACTGTCCCCACCCCAAGTTCCTTAGCTCTGAGCTAGACTGGTCCCCCGCCTGCCTTTCTGTGTGGCAGGTCACAAAGGAGTCTTCTTGTTTTCAGATAGTTTTTCAAAAAGTCAAAAATTTCTTAACACATGAAAATTGTACATAATTCAAATTTCACAGTCCATGAGTAAAGGACTACTGGTGAGCACAGCCGTGCTCACTGTTAAGCACTACCTGGCAGAGAAGGTACAGCCCATAAAGGCTGTATGACTTGCGTCGTGGCTCCAAGAGCAGCACTGCAGACCGGGCTGCAGCTTGCCCTGCTCCTGCAGGATGAACACCCCACAGTTCATAGACGGCTCTCGCAGAGCGGACACACAGGAGACACGAGCCAGGTTAAAACTGCACTCCTGCCCCAAAGTCCCCCAGGTTGTCAATCTAAAGTTTGGGTTTGAATCGAAAGATTCATGCAAAGATACCCGACAAGGAACATCCTCGATTAGGTCTGCTGATGAGCTCAATCGCGAAGTCATTTTATTCCCACTACAACTGAAACCACTGCAAACGCGGAGCAGAGGCACACAACAGGGGCCCCTCAGCTTCAAATCCAATGCACGGCCACCACACAGCCCTCGACAGGCAACAGGACCAGACCAAAAACCAGGGAGAAAAAAGGGAAAAGGGGAGGAAGGGGGCCAATGGAGCCACCAAGAAACTATTAATGCCAAGGACTAAGATAATCAAATGACCTTTCTGAGTGGCAGCCAGTCCTCCAGTCTTCGATGCTGCTCCCAGGAAAGGAAAAGGTGTGGGTGGGTGGGGGGACAACAGAAACAGCACCAGTTAAAAAAGCGAGACTCATTCTTGAGAATAAAGGAGAAACCATCCAGGTTTCAGTATAAACTTGATAACCATTCACTTTTACTATCATTACATTTATGAAATTCACCACTGTGGAGAGAAAGGGAGGAATAAGAAAATGCCTATCCTAGGACACCAGAAGGACACACCTGGGCTGATGCTTCCACATGCAGGGGGACATTGAGCTGCCTGTGGAGCAGCCACCTACAGCCATGGGAGGCCGCTCTGGAGCTGCTGGGCAGCTGCAGGAAATGGGGTGAGCTCACACTACACACTACCACTCCCTCCCAAGAGAAAGGTGCTCGCAAGTCCTCTGTCTGTGAACGCTGTCTCTACAGTGTCAATGGACCCACAATTTTTGAACAGGCGAGCACCTTTTAAACTCTGCATGTGGGAAGGAAGAACCAGGCAGAGACTGCCCTGTGCTGTAAAGACCCCTGGACCCCATGGAGTTTTGAGGAGCACAGGAGAGCTGTGAGGGAGGGTGTCTTGGTTTTTTTCCCACCAGGGTTTATGCCCCACTCAGCTATCTCCTCCAAGGCTCTGCAGTGTGTGGCCACTCTGGCACTGGCTCCCCATGCAGAGGGTGGACGCTGGCACGAGAGGCGGTGTTATGGAGCCAGGGAGGCGGGGATCATCTTGTGAGGCTTGCCAACTTGTTGCCCTCCTTTTTTTCTGACCAGCTGCAGATGAGGCTACTCATATTCCAGGAACTGTTTGTGGTAGAACAGCAGGTACCTGAGGAAGCAGAGAGAAGTTGTTTCATTCCAAGTCCATTTCGAGACTGCCAGCACTGGGCAAGGACGTGGGGGAGGGGGGTTCTGCATACATGGGACCTCTTGGCTCATGCTTTTGGTTTTCCCGTGTTCCAGGAGGAGACGGTCCCTTACTGGCTGAGTGAAACTACCCCACCTGCCTATCCCCTCCTGCAAGGAGTCACTGTGGCCTGACCCCTGGAGTGCACCCTGCTATCACCTCTCCTGTCCATGACAGCCACTGCCCTGGCATGGGATCTACTGATTACTATGACCACTAAGACAGGTGCAGCCCCCATGCCCTCAATGCCCTCCAACACGTCTTTCTTGGCAAAACTGGGGGTGAGGGATAAGGGATGAGGTGGGGGTTTGGACCCAGCTTAGAACTCTCATGTCCAAATTCTCAAGAACTACTGGAGCCATGGAGCTTGCTGCCCATCAGAGCTCAGAGTGTAGTGTCACTCGGGTGGAGCAGGAGAGCAGTCCCCTTGGTCCCTGGCAGGGCAACAGTTCTCTGTGTCCCAGCAATAAAACCAGCAGAGAAGTGGATAAAGAACTGATGTGCTTAGGGGATGGGCAGTGGCTCAGTGTTAGAGCACTCCTAGGTAGGAGGACCTGGGTTCCATCCCTAGCATCACACAAAGAAGAACTGATGTGCTCAGTTCACAGCATGCTTAAGACAAACAATGACTATGCTGGCCTCCATGTTAAAAGATGGCAACAAGAGCACTTCTGGTCAGGGACATTCCTCCTTATCAAGGTGGTGCTCTGTCTAGAACAAGTCCTATTACCTCACACCTTAAGGTGAACACTCTGAGTGGAGCTACACAGTGCCACAGCTTTGGACCCAGGGGACACAAAGGAGTGGAGTTGCTGCTGAGGCTTCCCTCCAACCCTACATCTGCCTGGGACGCACCCTTCGCTGTCCAGCACGTCCTTGATGCTGGCCTTGGTGATGATGGCGTCATCACATTTGAACCACTGGTCTTTGTGCTGCCGGATGAAGCTGGTGTAGTGACCACTCTCCAAGGTCCCTTGATGGTTAACAACAGCAAACAGGGAGTATCTGGTGTGGAGGAAGGAGCAGGAGAGGACAACTGACTGATGGCATCAACATCACCCAAGCAGGAAGAGCTGCCCACTGACTGATCCAACACCCAGGAGAAGCAGTGTACAGTGTGCAGGGGACTGGGGGGCAGGAAGCTGGGTCTGGCTCACTCTGCTCCCTTCCAGATCCAGCTGGCTCCTGGAACCACACGCACGCACTTGGTGCAGGCAGTGGTGACCATTAGTGGTGGAGATGACTGTTACTGTCCTATCCATTTCCTCTTTATACAATACCACTGGCAAGGACAGTCACAGATGGAATATGGCCACATGAAACATAGTGAAGGAAGTGGAGATTTCTACACAGAACCTCACACGAGAGGCTGGAGAGGGATGGGCTCCCACTGGGAGAGAGTGAGTTCAGAGGTGGAAGAGTCCTGGATAATCTAGGTGGGGCTTTGCCTCAACCAAGGGCAAGTGGGAGGCTGCCAGGAAGCAAGTCAGTGGCCAGGAGAATTAGGAATGCTGCCGGTGCTATTCCTATCTGTGCCAACCCCCAAGGCAGGTCGACTCCTTCCCCCCCACCCAGGAAGGCCCAGCCACCCACACCATAAGCCCCACATACTTGTTGTCATTATTGAGACTGTCTGTGGGCTGCTGGTACTGCCCATTCATCCTGCTTTCTTTGCTGTAACAAACAGCAACAAAATTCAGCGTAAGTCAGAATTCACCTGAAGAGACCCAAGGCTCTAACGATTACCTCCACTATACAGATGCTGTGTAAGGCAACAATTTATATGCTCTCCTGTTCTTCCAATAACTCTGTTTTAGGCACAAATGATCCCCATGTTTTGATGAGGCAAATGAGGCTCAGGCTTGAGGTGAAGCCCTGTTGTAGGACAGACTGGCCACAGCTCTGGGCCTCACTGTCTCCCTGACCCTAGGCCACAGGCTGCCTCAGGAGCGTCTGAGCCAGCTTTGTGGAGGAAGTTTTGTTGTAAACACCACAGGGTGAATGTATTCCCCCTTCCAAAGGTGGAGGGTGAGTTAAGTCCATTCAAAATCTTCAAAAAGAACAGATTCCTGCTATTTCTTCCATTACCAGTGCTTCTGGTAAAATGGGCAGAGAGGCTGTGCTGGCAAAGAGAAACTCCAAGCTTTAATACCTTCAGCCACTGCAAATGTTAGCAGAAGACATTAACATCTTAGTGACCGTGAGATCTGAGACCGTTCTTTCAGCAACAGCTTCACTATCTTCCTGGATGTGTAGAACCAAGGTTAGGCGGACTTACTTCCCAGGGGTGGGCTGATAACCCAGAGTTTCAATTCTGATGGTCAGATTAGACAGTCACCTGTGAACCACAGGGACAGGGCCACCATGGGAAAGGACACCAGAAAGAGATCAATAACAAAGAACAGACAATTTACTCGAGATGGTACAACAGGTTGAAATATGGCCCCTAAAAAGGTAATGTTTGCATCTCAACCCCAAAATGGTCTTTGCAGATGTAAGGATGCTGAAGAGAGACCTTGCTGGATTATCTGGGTGGGCCCTAAACCTAATGGCAACTACTTTTATGAGAGAAAAGCCGAGAGAAACCAGACACAGACTCCAGAGGAGGCCCCGACATCAGACAGTCAGGGCAGTTCGTGGCCACAGAAAGATCTGGCACCACCAGGAGCTGAAGAGGCAAGGAATGAAATTCTGCCTGGATCCTCAAAGGTGGGGCCTCTCAACACTCCACTTCAGATTTCTGGCCTCTAGAACTACAAGAAAATAAGCTACTGTTTTAAGCCAGTACATGTGTGGACAGCTGCCACTGAAACAAACACATTAGTAAGCAGCATGCTTTCTTGAAGGATTAAATTTTAAGGGATCTATGATAATGAAGAGTTAAAAAACAGGAAAATGAAATTCACAACTGCAAAATCAACTGTGTTTATTTGTATGTCAAAATCCATTACCATCAACTAAAACACTGACTTCTCAGTGATCTCATCCGGATGAGATTCCATGTTTAAAAGTTTATTATAGATTGCTAAAGAAGCTGGGCATGGTGGTGAACGCCTGTAATCCCAGCACCCAGGAGGCTGAGGCAGGAGAATCGCTGTGAGTTTGAGGCCAGCCGAGGCTACAAAGTGAGTTCAAGGCCAGCCTGTAAGACACAGCAAGACCCTGTCTCAAAAATAAAATTGTTAAATTAAAAAAAAAAAAAAAAAAAAAAAAAGATCGCTAAGAGAAAAATTCAAGCATAAGCTGCCTATCTAAGGAAAACCAATTCACTGAAACGTGTCTTGGGTTAAGATCAAGACAAAAAACTAGGTTTTGGAAGGTGAGGTTTATATCATTAGGTAGGCTTGCCTCATCCTAGAAACCTGGTGCTGAGTCTGAGCTAGCCTGGGATACCCCTTACCCCCAGAGTCAGGCTGGAACCAATGCTCTCCTACCTGGAGGCCATGAAGGGTGTCATGTCCAGTTCCAGGGGAAAAGACACGTATGTGGTGATCTTCCGCCTCAGCTTGGCTGAGTGCTCAAACCGCTAGACACACAGGGGTAGAGGGAACAGAAAGAAGCCTGAGCGACAACTCACAAGTGTGAAGCGGCCCCTCCATGGGTGCATCTCTGAGTTTCTCGTTTCAATTTTTGCATTGCTTTCTGGCCACATCTAGAGCTTACAGATGCAACACAATGTTAATCTACATAAATATGATTTATGGGGTTCAAGTCAAATCTTGAATGACAAACACCAGGGGTACAAAACACAATTTCACAACAGAACCCAGGAAAGTGCTGACAATATACCTATGACCTGTGGCAGAAAAATGAAAGCAGAATTCCTTTCACCAAGCAAGACATTCCTGACTAAATCAAGTGCTGCCAAATCCAGCTATCAAGCTAGGAAGTCTTTTTAAAAAGCATTTAAAGGGGTATTAAACTAAAGAACATGCCACAGAAATGGTACATAGCTCCTCAACTCTCCAAGGTTTACAATCCAACCTTCCTAGAAGAAGCCTGCAAAATCCTGGACCAGATCATGATGCTAAGGGTCTTTAAGTAAAACAAAACTTGGGGAGGAGGAAGATTTAGGAAGAAGTAACAAACCCTTTAAGACCTTCAAAGGCACTTATTCCTGGAAGTGGCTCACACTCCATGCTCATCAGGAAGCATGTATTTATTTTGGTTAGCACTATAAACCTCTCAGTGACAGAGACAAGGGAGGTATGGGCATGTCGCCGCCTGCCCTTGTGCTGCCTTGGGCTACTGGCTAGCGGCAGCTGTAAGGCTGTTCTGAGGACCACACACTGGGACCACTATGGAGCTTGCTTTCTGGAAGACTCACTTTGAGGTGAAAGCAGGCCACGATGGGCAGCTTCTTCATGGTGAGCTGCTTGGTGGACTCCTGGTAGCTATGGCAACCGCTGCACTTGATCTTGGCACTGCTCCCTAAGTGCTCTGGTCTGGTAAATCTACAAGGCATTTAAAAATTGCAGTTTTAGGAAAACAAGATGGGAAAAGTAAAGGTCAGGAAAAAAGAGGACAGGGACATTTTATCACTTCTGTTGAATTAATTTCCCTACTAAAAAACACATGCCGGGGCCGGTGAGATGGCTCAGTGGCGTAAGCACCTGCCTGGCAAGCGCGAGGGCCCGAGTTCAACTCCCGGAACCCACATACGAAAAAAGGGCCAGTGATATCGCTCAGCGGCACGGGAGCCTGCTGGCACACGAGGTCCTGAGGTTGACCCCCGGTACCCACAGAAAACAAAACAAAACAAAAAAAAACACATGCCTACAGTTAGTTTCATGATCAAAAAATAAGAAACTATTTTTTTCTTCATCTTCTTTAACAAATACTTATCTTGTGCATTCTGTTTAAACAAAAGGTCTAAAGAAATGATAGTAATTTCCTGATTGCCGTATGTGCTAGCATTTCAATTTGTCCCAGAACAATAAAAACTTTACATTTAACAAAAACTCTACACTAATGTTTAGAACTGTCTTACCATAACAGCCAACAACCGGAAACAACCCAAACCACATTCAGCAGGTAAATGTATGAACAAACTGTGGCTCACCATCCCATGGAATACTCACCAGAAATCGAAAGGAATGAACTCCATGGCAACATTACGGTGGGTGGGAAAAGCCAATCCCCACAGGTTACATGTTTCATAATTTCATTTACAAAACATCCTGATGTGTAGTTTATAGGAAGCAGTTCCCCATTGCTACGGTGAGGGAGAGGTAGTGAGGGGTGGAGGTGGGGGTGGGTAGTCATGCCTGGGTGCTGTGCCTCCTTACTGCATCAGTGTCAGCACCCTGGCTGTGGCATGCCTCTCTATACTGCAGGATGGCATCACTGGAAAACTGGGTGTAAGACACATGTGAGATTTGTATATTTCACAACTGCATGGGAACCTACAATGATCTCAACATAAAAGGTTTAATTTTTAAAAATTCAAATGTGTAGAAAAACGGTGATTTTCTAGCAGTGAGTGGAAAATGTCATAAGAAGGTTGTGTTAGGTAAGTCAGCAAGCATTTTTGGCTCAGGTGGTAGCTACTAAAGATGAATTACAAAACAAATATTATCATATAGTGCATGCCGAAGTTTAAAGTTTAAAAACAAGTCTTTTCACAACCAGCTAAGGAAAGACATTGCGTATCCTTTGGAAATGCTGCCATCTCCGCCGGGGTAGGATAAGGGCCACTCTGACCAAAGCCAATCCGCCTGATGACTGGCTTTGTGTCAAGTCTCAGCAGGACGTAAAAAGGACCCTTTGCCTTCCAGCTGGAGAAAGTCACAATCACCTGTCCTCGCAGCCTCCTGGGGCGGCCACAGCAGCTGCCTGCACAGGTTAAGTCTATGAAGTGTAGTTCCTCCCTCTGTCACCAAACTAATTTTACTGAAATTTATGACTAATTATAAAGGCTCCCTTGGAAAATGTTTTTGGTTGTTTCTTTGCTTGTTTTCCAAACTAAAAATGTAGAGACCCATTTATTATCTGGACCTAGTAGTACCAAAAAATTGATGAATTTTAAAATTCTACCCATGCAACTCTGGTCCTGCTGACTGTCCAGTAGGATAAACAAGGAAAATTTTGCACCTCTTTGAAGTAAAACTTCCACTTGGCCGGGGCTCTTCTGTAGTGACTCTCATTAATGCAAGTGACTGTGCCCTAAACCTTACTACCTGTCTAAATCAATGACATCATAAAAGAACAAATTAAAAAATGTCAGCGAAGACCACCATAAATGTTTTAGTCACTTGCAGAAAATGCCTCATACACAGGGAATCAGACCACCGCTTAGTTTACACTCTGGTGTAGGTTATCAGCCACAAAAGGAAAGGAAGCTTCAAGTTTTGCTCTGTGGTTCTGGGTTCACTTAGGTGGTGGATGGTGGGAGGACTGGTAGCTTATGATACAGATGTGCTACCATGCAAAGCTGGTGAACGGAAATACCCAGTCACCATGCCAAGAAGACAAACTAGTTTGAGCTACTGGACATCCACTATAGCCAAATGCAGGCTGATACTGTGTCTTCTCAGAGCTCTATCCTGGACCTTAGAAAGAGAATGATGCCTTGGTCTGGCTCTGAATGTGGGACTTTGTGCTGACCAGCCACAACTTCTCCATAGCCTTCCTACAAGAAAGATGCAGCCTTCCCTGAGCAGGTAGCCTTACCTCCGCAGGCAGTCTGTAAGCGTTGTGGTGCCTGACACATGGCTCTCCCCGTTTACCACGCTGCCCTCGCTCCCTGGGCTTAAGGGCCAGAATGGGGTGGAGGAGCCAGGCAGGTCTAAACTGATGTCCCAGAAAGGGTCTATGGTGGTGGAGACTCCACTGCAAAAAGGAGACAAGAACACGTGAGGATTGTCTGCTACGGCTCCAAGGCAGCCCCTGTGTCCCTATGACACCTCAGGCTGGAGTGTTCACATGAATATGTCCTGCGCTCCCAAGGAGGCCTGAGGGAGGGACATGTGTAACCCTGGTGAGGAAGAGCAGCTCCTTAGGTAGTTTGTAAACGTGGGAAATCACCTTCATTCAGGGACTTTCCGAAGAGTATAAACTTCTGGAGCCCCAGGTCCAGAAGCCTTGAATCCCTAGATCTTTCTGGGTCCATGAAGGAACTGGAATGTCATTACCCAGAAACTAGGCACTGCCACCCTGGGTGATAACAAACCCTTATGCACACGTCATGCCAAGCGTGCACCCACCAGGCTCAGTAGCCCCTCAGAACATGAAATGCTGAGCTTCATAAAGCCAATTCATGCCAGGAGACATAATTTACAATAGTAATAAAAGGGAACTCAATGGGATATTTAATAACGGGAAATTTGCCAAATACTGAAGCCAGCAAGGAGCTCTGACTTGCTCAGGTCCAAGGCGCAAAATGCTCTCTGCTGCATAAAAGAAAACCAAGCCGGATATGGTGGCACATGCCTGTAATCCCAGCATGTGGGAGGCTGAGGCAGGATGATTGCTGCAAGTTCGAGGCCAGTCTGAACTATATAATGAGACCCTATCTCAAAAAATCATTAAAAAAAAGAAGACCGTGACAGTGGTAGCAGAGACTTTTTTCCAGGACCTCGTAAGGACGGCAGGTGGCAATCCATTACAGACTCTGAACAACTTTAGAGTGGATATAACATTAGTGGACTGGGGTTTTAGGAAACTGAATTGTACTAAAAACAACAGTATGTGGGTGGATGAGGGTTGACCTAATGCGCCAATGGAGCTTTCTCCTGGTTCTTAAGCTTGACGTGTTAAGCAGAGACTACACCTAGAAAGAACTGGGGACACTACATGCAAGCAAAGGAGAAGGAAACCATAAAATAATAAAAATCAATACACATGGAAACACACACGTAAAAAATCTGCCATCAGTGACCCAGCCTTCCTGAAAGAGCTATTTTACTTGACTCCAGGTGCTGAGAGCTGACAATGGTGGGGTTGTTTAAATAAAACAACAGGCTTCTCAACTGGCGGCTGCTGCACATGCTGCACTATAAGAGCCAAATAATCCTGCGACCCATCCCCGAGGAGGAGCCACAGATAACACTGAGTATGATCGTGGCTCAAGGATTGACTTTAAAAGCTCCTCAGAGCACATCAGTTCTGCTTACTGGGAAATGCACCACGCTACTGGCGCAGCCCAGACAGGCTGATCCTGCAGGCCGACTGTCCGGCCGCACTTACTGGCAGACTTGGCAGGTGACGTCGGACTGCAGCCCGCCCGTGAAGATCTGGTCGATGATGCAGTTGCAGTGATTAGGGTTGTTGGCCTTCTTCCCATTGTCATCACCTGGGGATAGAGCAGGGGTCTGTGATTAGATCTGTGAACCACCAAGTCAGCAGATGTAAAATCCCCACACCTCACCAAAGAGGCAGAGGAAACCAGACAGGCTGGCACTCTGGAAAGTCCATAAAGACGTGTGTGACCTCAGCAGAGACTTGGCAGAGGAGCTGGTCATTTCAATTTGATGAGGTATCTGAGAACCTGGGTTTCCAATGTTACTTTTCTTTATCCTCTAAGATGACCTTAACAACAAAGTACATATGATGCCCAAGAACTCGGCAGGTAAGGTTACTGATTCCCTTTTTCGTATACAGAGTAAGTGAATAAATAGCTTTCAAGTTAGCCTAACATATTCTGAGTCAGATATGCTAGGAAACAACCACTATCTCCCTGCTGATGCGATAAACTGGTATCTTCCTTCAAGGAAGTCTTGCAACTCTGGCTCTCCTTCCTGGGTTCCTGCATCCGGCTGAGGCTCCCTGCTCCCCGTCTGTTCACTGAACGTTTAACTTATACATGAATGTACGGTGAAGCAAATACAGAAATCAAGTAGTAAAATATCATATGCATTTGGGATACGTATCCTATAAACCGTTCATTCAAACAGATGAGGAGGACAGCGAGCATGTCCATCTGTGTGCAGATTACAATCTAAAAAGTGGAATTATCACAGAAGAATGAAGAATGGCCACTGAGTCCTCTGAGAGCTGTTGCCCAGAGTTTAAGATCAGGGAAAAATACTGCCCTAAAGGACCTCAAATTCATAGGACAAAATGTTATTAGGATAGGTGAAAATAGTGTACTTACAAGAAGGTGCAAAGAAAGATGAACTGGAAGATACCCTGAAAGTGACAACTTATGAACTACATATAACCAAGTACAACAAGGCCCGGCAACCCTGCTGTACTATTCTGATGACTGTGGGGTCTTTGTTTTGCTTTGTTTTCAATGTTGAGAATGGAACTGAGCCTCATGTTTGTCAGGCAAGTGCTCTATGGTGAAGCTATACTCCCACCCCATCACTTTTTTTTTTAATGTGGGTACCGGGAGTCGAACTCAGGACCTCACGCTTGCCAGCAGGTGCTTGTGCCACTGAGCGATATCATTGGCCCCATTTTTTCCTTTATGTGGGTACCAGGAGTCAAACTCAGGACCTCGCACTTGCTAGGCAGGCGCTTACACCACTGAGCCATCTCACCAGCCCCATCACTCTGTTTTTAAAAAGAACATTTCAGATATTTCAAAATGAATGTTGTCAGAAACAGACAACAATGGTTTTGCTTTTAGTTCTATAAACTTTTTTTTTTTTTTGGAAACATAGTCTCACTATGAAGTTCAGGCTGGCCTTGAACTCACAATGATCCTCCTGAGCCTCAGCCTCCCAAGTGCTGGGATCACAAGCGTGTGCCAAAAAGCCTGAGTGTTCTATGAACATTTAAACAGCAATGCATTTTCAAAAAGCTTTTAGAACAGATTTCTGCTATTCCTTCTGTCTCAAAGGTGCTTGGGATAATAATTTAATAATCTTTCATAGTGGCTCTTTTCTGTTTGTGTGTTATATCACCATACCAGGAAACCCAACCTTATCTAAACTATTAGGTAACTTTTATTTGGTTCGTAGGATAAACATTAAAATGTTCATGTATACTTTCAAAAGAAAAAAATTTAAATACCAATAAAGCAGAAGGCAGAGCATGACAGCTGGTCCAAATGAGTCACCTGATCTGCATGCGCTGCCCCAGATGAACGTGAGACCACATGGCCACCCTCAGCACAGTCCTGAGAAAAACTGAGGGGTACTGGAAAGCCAGCTGCTTTATTCTTTAAAAGACACCAACTTAAAAGAAAACTGGAAGCTGGGCATGGTGTGCATGCATGTAATCCCAGCACTTGGAAGGCTGAGGCAGGAGGACTGCTACAAGTTTGAGGCCAGCCTAGGCTACATAGTGAGTTCAAGGCCAGCCTGAACTGCATAGTGAAACCCTGTTTCAAAAACAAAACAAAAACACAACAAAACAAACAACTGGATAGATGGGTACTGCCTACAACTAGCTATAGATAACTACAGATAACCCATGGGCAACCAACAGGTAACCAGGTAACTCATTACCTCAGCAGTGTTCTCAGATATAGGATGGAACCTCATGGCCTCAGTATCATGGAGGACCTGAGTAGGAGTGAAAACCTTGACTCCCCCAAGACCTACTGAACCACACATGTGGAGTAAGGAACCCTCAAGCTGACAACCAGGTCCAAGTTAGGAACCATACCTTAGTCTCACCTGCAGGTCATCAGAACAGGGACTCCTCCATGAAGGGGACAGGGAGGGAACCAAATGGCTGAAGTCATTTCCTCTGAGTTTCCCCAGGAGCTGCTGTATCCCCACTACCACCCCCCACCAACCCTCAAGGGGATACCACCCTCTGGGGCCAAGCTGTGCGGTTGTTGTCAGAGGACTAGACTCCAGGTCAGGGAAGCAGCAGCAGGGCTTGGCTCTGTGCTCTGTCCCTAGCCCTCTACTCCAGAGCAACAACAGGTCCTTCTGGAGGCCCCCAGGGGAGGATGGCGGTGATGGTTAGTAACACTCAGAAGCCTCAGGCCTGGTAACCCAGAGGATCCTCAGAGCAGCCACAGCAAGCAGAGGGCTCAAAAGATGGTCCAGCAACGAGGGCTTGTAAGAGTTTACTGCTCGCTAAGACAGGTCCCAGAGGACCCCACCACCGTGCTGCTCCACCCCCAGCAAGGCCAGAGGACAACACATGAAACTTTCCTCCTCCTAAAAACAAACTATGAAGATTCTCCTTGAAACAACAAGCATGGCATTTCTCCGATTGGAAGGAAAATAGGATTATGCAGCCTATAAAACACAAATCAAACATGTCCCCTACATGATTTTGCACAGCATGCACACATACTCCTTCACCTTGCTCCCTTTTCAAAGAAAATTCCTGTCCCCACCTTGGGTAAAAGCCACTCACCTTTGCAATGTCGATGCAGGACGTCCAGTGCCGCAATGAGAAACTCATGTGCGTCCTGCTGTTCGTAGCCCGCCAGGTGGCGTGCGTGGGTCCACACCAAGTGCAGCAGCTTGTATGGGATGTGCGGAGACCGGTGTCCAGAGTAAAACTAGAGAAGGGAGGGAAAACTTACAGGAACACAGACACCAAGTACCTTTCTGAGGAAGAAGACTCACAATACTAAATTACAAATTTTAAGAATAATCATGAATAAAAAAATGGCACGGTAAGCAATATGCTATTATTGATAGGCTAGAGGTGTAGCTCAGTGGTAGAGTGCCTAGTTCAAACCCCAGCACTACGAAAAAAAAAGTCACAAAGTTAGCTTTGTTCTTTCAGGTTCCAAAATGGTTCACATACTCGGACTCACTGACAGCAACTGGCAGCTGTCTGTGACGTAACAGCATGAGAGCAAGGAAGCAAGAATCTCAAATTCTTCTTCAATAGGATCAGAGTTTTATATATACATACATATACATGTATGTGTATATTTGTGTATATGTATGTATATATGTGTTTATATATGTGTGTATATAAATATGTGTGTGTGGTTTTTTTTAGTTCCAGAGTTTGTATTTTTAAGACAATAAAAGGGGAGAGGTTAGGAAAAGTTGTAATTGAGCATTCCTAAGCCAAAAATCCAAAATCCAAAATGCTCCATAACCTGGAATGTTTTGAGCACACGACGCATTTTGGAGTATTCATATTTTTGGATTAGGGATACTCAACAGTAAGGTCTATGCAAATACTCCAAAATCCACAACACTGAAACCTGAAACACTTCTGGTCCCAATCATTTTGGCTAAAAGATATTCAGCCTGTGTGTCATCTGGTAAAAAGAATAAGGAGCACATATCAGTAGATGGGATGAACAGGCTGAAGCACGCTGAAGGCGCTGATCAGTAAATGCTGACCTCAGGAGCAGTGCGCCCAGCCACCCTAGGGACTCACTTTTGAAAGAGTTTTAGGCTATTACAGAATTCCTGTAAACATGCGAAGTTTTCATTACTACAAAACACCTAGAATAGATTAGGTGGTAGAAAGCCAACAAAAAGGCCAAATCTGTAAACAAACAGCAAAACACTTCCCTGCACTTGTGATGAGAACATTCTCTCAATCTAAAACTAATCAGTGCAGGGCCGGTGAGATGGCTCAGCGGCTTAAGCGCCTGCCCGGCAAGCGCAAGGGCCCGAGTTCGACTCCCGGATCCCACATACGAAAAAGGGGCCGGTGATATCGCTCAGCAGCACGGGCGCCTGCTGGCGCGCGAGGTCCTGAGGTCGACCCCCCGGTACCCACAAAAAAAAAATAAAAATAAATAAATAAATAAAACTAATCAGTGCAGGCCGAGTATCCCTTGTCCAAAATTCATGGGACCAGAAGGATTTCAGATTTTGGAAAATTTGCATATATATAACTATATAATAATTAGGGATGGGATTGTCTAAACAAAACCTCAGTAGCCTAAAAGTAGTTTCATTAATATTTTAACGGTTCTGTGCATGAAGTAAAGTTGGTGTGCACTGAACCATCACAGGTCAGGTATGGAATTTTTCAGTTGTGGCAGTCTGTTGATACTCAAAAAGTTTGGATCTTAGAGCATTTTTGACTCTCAGATTGGGGGCACTCAACATGTACTAGCAATAATTAGGAACTGAAACTAAGGGCCGGGGATATAGCTCAGTGGCACAGCGCCTGCCTGGCAAGCGCAAGGTCCTGAGTTCAATTACAGGTACCAAAAAAAAAAAAAAACCTGAAACTAAAATCATGCCATTTATAGCAACACCAAAAACATGAGATACTTAGAGATCAACAGAGTATGTGCAAGAATTACACACTGAAAACACTGAGAAATTAAAAACCTAAACAAATGGAGTCAGATGATGAACAAAAATGCTAATTTTCACATAAAAATCTACATACAAACAAGTACTGTGGTTTTACCCTTCAATGCCAAAAACTCAAAACCACCCTGAGCTCAGAAGTGGCCAACCACAATGTGATAGGTAATACTCAGCAACACAAAGCTTTGATACAGCACATTTGGAAAGGCATGGCAACAGAGGAAGAGACCCACCTTCCTTGAAAATGAGGCAAGAAAGAGGCCTGTCTGCTAACCTCCCTGAGCTCTAGTGTGGCAGACAACAGAAGCGTGAATCAGCAGTGTTCACAGAAACTAATGTCTTCCACCAGACTCTGCCAAGCCCCTCTGAGGAGCTCTTTCACTTCTTGAGTTGGCAGCATGCCTCCAAAAGTCAGGCCCAAAGCCCCTTATCTAGCACTCCCTTTTGGAAAAACTGTGTCTTCTGTAATAACTGCACATTTTAAATATTTACTTGCTGTATAGATTCTGGAAATTTGCCTGCCCTGATTATTGTGAACTGTATGTGTTTTAAAAAGGTGGAAAGACAGTAGTTTCCAAAGCATTCCATGGCAGAAGCCAGCAGTGCTCACCTCCTGAAAGAGCGAGGACATCTCACACACCAGGCAGGAGCTGGGGCTCTGCATCTCGCAGTGGTGCCTGTCAGACAGGAAGAAGTCCCGAAGCAGCGGTGTGTGGGTCAGAGCCTGGACAATGCAGTTCATGAAGCACGTGTTTCCAAGGTTGATCAGCCCTCGCAGACCTGGGCAGGAAGCCAGACAGCAGGTGTTACTTGTGCAGTGAGCTACTACACATAATGCTGGATCCCAAGAGCTTTTAGATCTGTGCGAAAAGTCACTTTCTTTTATTCATGCATTCAAGAAAAAAGGAAGAGCAAGAACAAATGCAGTATTTTCTCATTTTTCTCCCCTGGTACCAGGGATTGAACCCAGGGCCTCTACACTAAGCTACATCCCTAGCCCTTTTATTTTTGAGACAGAGTCTTGCTAAGTTACCCAGACTAGACTTGAACTTACTGTCTCAGCCTCCCAGAGTATTTTATAATTCTTATACCATTTTTTTTTTTTTTTTTTGTGGGTACCGGGGGTTGAACTCAGGACCTCGTGCTTGCCAGGCAGGCGCTTATGCCGCTGAGCCATCTCACCGGCCCTCTTATACCATTTTTATATGAACTGTATTGAGGAATGTTCACCACCATCATTCCCCTCCCATTTGGCCACTGTATGTATTTTTTATAAAAAGAGCCAAGTTAGAATAGAGCTAAGGGCTGGTGAGATGGCTCAGTGGCGTAAGCGCCTGCCTGGCAAGCGCGAGGGCCCAAGTTCGACTCCCAGAACCCACATACGAAAAAAGGGCCGGTGATATCGCTCAGTGCCACGGGCGCCTGCTGGTGCACGAGGTCCTGAGGTCGACACCTGGTACCCACAAAAAAAAAAAAAAAAGAATAGAGCCAAAATGCTTTTTGAAACATTCTAAAATGGATTTCCTCATTCCTTAGAATACTGTGCAAACACCCTTACACACAGACACATCATTTCTCTCCCTCGGATCAACCTGGCCAGAGCCCTGTGACCACTCACAGACTCAGGGCCATGGGGCAGGGATGGTCTCTGCTCATCCCTCTGTATACCAAACCCAAGGCAGTCCCCATAGAGAACAGGTGCTCAGACCTGGACGTCGAGCAAAATGATAATAGCATGCAGTCAGGCAGGGCTTAAAAAGAATTGTGCTGTATTATGAAGCCCTGAGAAAGAAGCCTGTGTGTGAAAAAAGAACACAGCTCTATGTGACATCCTCCACTCACCTATGGTACAGTTGGAAGTGATCTTCCTCCTTTTTGGGTTGTGTTTGAGCAGTTCCAGCTCCCGTTTGGTTGGTTCCCAAGTTGAAAACTTCTCTCCAACACCTAAGCAGATGAAAGACAGTTCCAAGCACTACTAGCTAGATTTTCCTTTAAAGCGTGTTGTAAAACAGAAGTCATTACATATGATGTACCAGGCTGTATTTTGAAGAGGGGCATCCATAACATCAGGGCTTTCTCTTAGCAAGTGTCTTATGAATACACCATGTTTCCTGTCACAAGGAAACCATTACCCATTAAAGCCATCCCAACATTAACGCAAAAAAAAAAAAAAAGTTTTTTCATAATGCCTTCAATCCCTGACTGTTGTACGAGATTGCAGCTACCCAGCAGCAACTCAGATGAAGGATTTTCCAGCTAATGAGTGAAGCTGACAGAAAGCATACTTTTGAGCAAACTAAATAGATCCAGTTGCTGAAAAGCTGTATGCTATAAAGAACTGAAACAGAAGACAGTAATGGTGCAAATGCTAGTAAGAATCATACTTTATCCAAATACACACCCTATTCACTGAGGTTCTTGTACCATGGTCCCAAAAATGTTTGCATAACTCAATAAACTTGAAAAGAGACAGCATCTCATGGAGATGGAATTGCAGAATGACCTTAGAATTCTCTTTTAGCCAGGCATGGTGGCTCATGCCTGTAATCCTGGTACTCGGGAGGCTGGAGCAGGAGGATCACTACAAGGTCAAGGCCAGCCTGAACTACACAGTGGGACCTTGTCTCAAAAAAGAAAAAAAAAATTTTTTTTCTATTTTAGTCTGGGATGTGCATTTCTTAGGCCCATAATTTAAGTGTCCTGCTCAAAGAGATATACTGATATGTAGTTATAATGTTATTACTTTTTTTTTTTTTTTAAATGTGGATACCGGGAGTCGACCTTAGGACCTCGTGCTTGCCCGGCAGGCGCTTACGCCGCTGAGCTATCTCACTGTCCCTGTTATTACATTTTTAAGGGGGAACAATAGAAAACACAAGTTGGAGATTTTTTCCAGAAATGATCTGCTAAATACAAAATAATTCTGATCACTGAGAGCACCTATTTCTACTCTTCTGTTTCAAAAAAATGGGGGTGTTTTCAATGCAAAACAAGGCAAGAGTGTGTAAAGCAGGGAGCAGGTTTATGGGCTACCTTTGCACACAGTGATGGATCTTACTGCTTGAGAGGAGGTGCTCACCCACTAACTAGGGCTGACCACAGCCAGCACCCTTATTGCAAACCACTGTGAGCCTCTGTGGGGATTGAAAATGAAGGAAGAAAAAAAATCAGGGAAACCAAGAAGAGATAAAAGAATATGGCTGCACAACGCTGGTATACCTCTGACTCTGCACAGCTAATAGAGTGCACATGAGGACAGGAAAGGGAGCAAGTGGGCAGCCCAGATGGGCACCTGAGCCACAAAGCATCTGTCAGGAGAGCAGGCTCAGTGCTGGGCTGCTCCACTTCCCATCTGGCAATGTCACTCTGTAGACAGATCTAGCATCACCCAAATGCTTCAGAGCTTTACAGGATTCTACAATTCAATTGGTGAAATAGTCTACCCTCCTGGAAGGAACAAGATACATTTATCTTTAACATTACTGCAGGGAGAACGCTTTCTGGAACACTGCGGTACGTAGGGCAAACCACTCTTTAGGGATTTCTGGGGTTCAGGCACCCATTCCTCAGATGAGATGGAAAAGTGACCCTGCTGGAGCTGGACTGGTTCAGCTCCAGTCTGCAAACACGCCTTCAACTGTGGAAGAGCATCTGTTTCTGCAGTG
This sequence comes from Erethizon dorsatum, assembly GCA_028451465.1. Lineage (NCBI taxonomy): Eukaryota > Metazoa > Chordata > Mammalia > Rodentia > Erethizontidae > Erethizon > Erethizon dorsatum. The sequence goes on from CM051826.1 coordinate 21,762,824, forward strand.
CGTTCTTCTTGGCTTCAGTGGAGCTCCTCATGGCAGTGCTTTGGGCCACTCCACCCACCTCTGCAGCTTTTCCACCAATTGTAACCTGACCTGTGCAAACACACCTGCTGCCTCTCACTCTCACTTGGTTTCTGGTACTCCGTTTCTGACCAAGTTCTGCCCTCAACAGACCTGAGGGAACTGCAGGATTAAGGGACAAATCAGGGAGGTAAATTTAGGCAGAAGCCAACCTTGCATCTTAGAAGCCTTCTGCTGTTCCTCTTTGGCAATTATTTCCATGTCTTTGTCATAGATGTAGTCCTGGCACAAAAAGCAATATATACCTCCATATGTAAGGTCAATGGCTGCAAAGAGAGGAGGGCAGAAACAAAAAATTTAATTCAACACAAAGCAGTAATACTTCAAACTCAGTTAAACATGTGTTTTCTAACAGAGTATGATACTTAAAACATGAGTGAAATTCCGCTGAATATTTTTGCTTCACAGGATTCCAGGGTAACAATGCTTTACTACATCTGGAATTTCTGACACTATCACAAAAAGGAAGCCAACAGCTACTTGCTGCTACTTTTGTTGTTGGGGGCTATTAGCTCCTCATACTCTAAGGACAGATAAAATTGTTTCTACCCAGACAGCCCTGACTTCTTGACCCAGAGCTGCCTGCTACCCACCAGTGCACAGGTCTTGTGCACTTTCTCAACTGCAACCTGTATAAAACAGGACCAGTACCTGGGCCCTTAATTACTTTAACCTAAAGATAAAGTCCTTTGAGCACCTGGAAGAAAGGTACTCTCCTAACTCAACAATTTAAAAAAGGAGAGGGGGGTGCTTAAATTCACCAAGCATCATCTAACATGTAGGAAACACAGCAGAATAAAGAACATGGACAGAGCTAGGAGTAGGGGCACACACCTGTAATCCCAGCACACACTCTGGGAGGCTGAGGCAAGAGAATAACAAGTTTGAGCCCAGCAACTCGGTGACTTAGTAAGACTCAACTTCATGGTGATGTCAATGATGTAATACAGGTATCTTTCACTATGGGGTGGATAGGTTGGTCCCAGAATTCCCCATAAATACCAAAATCTATAGATGCACATATCCCTTACATAAAATGGCATTTGTGTATAACCTGTTCACATCCTCCCATATTCTTTGTTTCTAAATTACTTATAATACCTAACACAATGTAAAAGCTGTGTAAACAGCTATTACCCTGTACTGTTTAGGGAATGAGAAGAAAGCTCGTACTGTTCAGTATAGACACAATGTTCTCCCCTGAGTATACCTGGTCTGAGATTAGTTGAATCTGCAGATGTGGAACTACAAGGCCAACTGCACTGCATGTAAGGTCTCGCTTTGCAAATCTGCCTAATCTCATTTCTAACTTGTGTTTCAAAGGGAAAGATGAGGGCCTGATATTCATTATGTGGCAGAAAAAGCACAATACTGTTTAGGGAATGAGAAAAAATCTTCAGGGAATGAGAAGAAAACATACCTAGGTTGTGCCGTTTTGTCTTGGCATGTTCATGGATGTGCTTCTTTGTGAAACAGCCAAAGAAGACACAGTAGAGGCAAGAGTGCAGCCGGTTCAGGTGGACGCCACACACGTGGCAGACGCAGGACTTGGCCTGAAATTTGGAGAACAGGATTAATAAACAGTGTGCAATGCAACAGGAGTTCTCACAGGGAAACATCCAAGCCAAGGATGTAAGGGGAGGAAGAGGGGAATTTCATCTTGAGGCCTTTCTATTCTAAAAGATCACTGGTTTATTCTTTTAATTCCCCTAAAGAAAAACTTACTTCCTTTAGCTCAAAACTAGCTCCATATAAGAAAACGGTCACGACCTTAACTGTCCACCAGTAACTACTGGGATATTCACCACATTCCCCTCCCAGCAGTGCCATCCCTACTCTAGAACAGCAACTCCCATCTAGCCACCCTTAACCCAGGCATCACTTAAGGCTTGACAAGCCAGGTTCCAAAAGCATTAGCAAATTAAGATGCAAAATGACAAAAATGAAACAACAAAAAAGAAAAGAGTAGGATATGAATCAAAGCAATATACACAACAAAAAATAAGTTTACTGCCAGGTATGGTAGTGCATGCCTGTAACCCCAGCACTCGGGAAGCTGAGGCAGAAGGATTGCCATGAGTTTGAGGCCAGCCTGAGCTACACAGTCAGTTCATGGCTAGCCTGAACTATGTAGCAAGACCTGTCTCAAAAACAAAAACAGAAGGAGTTTATTATCAAGAAACAGACCACAGAAAACTAAAATTTCAACTGCAGCCACATGTGGAAAGAAAGAGGGGCCGGTGTAGGAACTCCCATTGGGCAATCTTGGCACAATCTGACCAAAATCATCAATAACAACAAGAATGAATTATTTACACTGAATAAAAAACCCACATCCATATTAAAATTAATAACAGACATGAGAACTACACACTAGCTCTTCATGTCTTCTTCATAGTAGAATTCCAGCTAACAACTGCAGTGGCAAAGAAGAAAAACCTTCTTCACATTATAATCACCACAGTAATAACTGGTTCAAGCAAAAATCATCAATGAATGTTAAAACTAGGTTTAAAAAAAAAAACAACAAAAAAACTTAGTAATCCACAAAAGCCAAAATCACGGGAACTGACCTGATATGGATCAACTAATGAACAGATACACAAACTGTGGTACAAACACAACAGAAAATGGAATGTGATACACCTTGAAAACCTGAGTACAGGGGCCGGTGAGATGGCTCAGTGGCATAAGCGCCTGCCTGGCAAGTGTGAGGTCCTGAGTTCGACTACCGGTACCCACATACGAAAAAGGGCCAGTGATATCACGCAGTGGCACGGGCGCCTGCTGGCGCACGAGGTCCTGAGTTTGGCCCCCGGTACCCACAAAAAAAAAAAAAAGAAAAAGAAAAAGAAATAGAAAAAGAAAACCTGAGTACAAGTCAAAGGTCAAGTATAAAACAAGGCTGGGAAATTCTAGATGAGAATCTAGAGACATGAAAAAATACAATCCATGATCCTGGGCTGAATCCACAACCAAATTGAAGTCATAAATAGCATTACTGGGATAAATGGTACTACAGTTTGGATCTAGAATGTCCCCTAAAAGACCATGTGCTAAAAGTTTAGTGCCCAGTTTGGCACTATGGGGAGGTGGCAGAAACTGTAAGAGGTGTGGCCTGGTGGAAGGTCTGTAGGTCACTGGAGATACGCCCCTGAAGGGAACTTTGGGATGCCAAAAAGGAAGACTGTGTTTGTTCTCATGTCCCAGCTGTGAGGTGAACAGGTGTGCTCTGCCATGCACTCCCGCCATCATGTGCTGCCTTGCCACAGTTCCAAAACAATGGGGTCAACCAACCACAGACTGGAAGCTCCAAAACTATGAGCCAAAAAAACTTTTTTTTATTTTTATTTTTTTCAGTTTTGTTTGAAACAGGGTCTTGCTATATAGTTTAGGCTGGTCTTGAACTCACTACGCATCCCAGGTGGACTTCAAACTCAGAAATCCTCCTGCCTCAGCTTCCCATGCCCCATGCTGAATAAGTTGGATAAGGACACACTAATGTTTTTATGAGCCTGCCTTTCTGTTGGATGGCACTTGGCAGCAGCATTCACTTTATTTTAGATCACACATTGTAAAGACACTGATGAAAGAGGACTTTATGAATATATTAGACAATTTTCTATTTTCTAAATTTAGTGTGGATTGCTTTCTTGGTTGGCTGTTTAATTAATGTTAGGAAAAGAAGCTGCCTTGGCTAAATTGAGTCCATCAGTCCAGCAAAATCCATCTTCACTGGCTACTGATAAACCACCTGCAGTGACCACCCTCTTGCCATCATCTAGATCTCTACCCAGGTAGAGTCACCCAATGTGCTGTTTCATGTTTGTACGTTTCTTTTTCTTTTTTTTTGTGGGTACCGGGGTCGACCTCAGGACCTCGCGCGCCAGCAGGCGCCTGTGCCGCTGAGCAATATCACCGGCCCTTTTTTCGTATGTGGGTTCCGGGAGTTGAACTTGGGCCCTCGCGCTTGCCAGGCAGGCGCTTATGCCGCTGAGCCATCTCACCAGCCCTGTACGTTTCTTTGAGCTGGACCCAAAAATCACTGTATAAATGAATCCACTTGGTGCAAGGCTTTTCTTCTTAGGGACTCTATTTTATGTGCATTGAGATCATACCCCTTAAAAGAAACATTTATTCCACACAATGTCAATAGAATTTTGAGATTGCTCCCTAACTCTACCTCTTGCAAATAAACTTCTCTGACTTTCCCTTAATCCTCTGTAATCAATCAGATGTGGCTGTTTTCTTTCGATTACCATAACATTTTATGTCTCTCAGTATACCTAGGCAGATCACCTTTGTGGGTTATTTTGTATTATGGTTTCTCAGCCCTCCTCTTTAAGCTTATTTATATCTTGGTGACTTCTCATAAAGTGGACATGTGTCACAGCCCCAGAGAGGAGAGGAAAGACCCCACCACCCCAGAAGCCCCCTCATGCCTCTGCTGTCACTACCCTCACCTTTAGACACCGTGCAGACTTGTATGGCCATCTGCTGGCTTTGCCTGCTTCTGTACTTCATGTGGTGGAAGCATGTGGTGTGTGCTTGTTATCTACCTCATTCTACTCAGTGTAAGAATTATCTCCCTGCAGACTATACCACAGGCTCTTTTTCCATCGCTGCCTAATATTCTGAGTATCTATGCCACCAATAATTTTTATTCCTGATGCCATTTTTATTATGTTAAAAGTATTGCAAATAATATTGCTGTGAACACTCTTTTATGCGTCAATCAATACCAAATTAGACAGTCTTTTTATGTATATTCCCCAAGTTAATTTATGCCAGAAGATAAGGCCACCTACAGAACTAGAGCAGGCTGGGGTACAGCACGTGGATTAACATGTGTGAGGCCTCCCTGGGTTTGGTCCCCAGCACCATTTAAAAAAAAAAAGTCAGAATTGCTAGAGTTAACTCAGATTATCATACAACATATAATAATGTTTGAAGGCACGAAACCAAAACTCAAAATGTTTAAATAATAAAGGTAAGTAGTTAATATCCAGAACTTCTGAATGCTACCCTATTTGGAAAGAGCTAAATAAAGTAAGGGTCCTAAGATAATACTGTACTTACTTATCTGGGTAACCTTGAATGCCATCACAAGCATCCTCTTAGGAGAGATGGAGAGTGAACAGATACAAAAGCCATGTGAAGATGAGGCAGAGACCGGGTAACATGGCCTTAAGGCTGCAGATGCTGGGAGAGGCCAGGCAAGGTTCTCCCCAGAGTCTCTGGAGGGGGCACCCTGCGAACACCTTATTTTGCAATTCTGGTCTCAGTGTTTGAGAGAATACATGTCTGTTGTTCTAAGCCATTCAGTTTGTGGTCACTTGTTTAAAACAGCCCCAAGACAGTACTATAGGATTCATGTTAGCTGTTGCTCTAACTTCTACTGACACTGTCATGTTAGAAGACAAATACCCTAGACACTCTTCTAGGGTCTGTCTTAGTTACTTTCTTGTTACTGGAACGAAGTACCCAACACCCACAAGTTAAAGGAGGAAATGTTTATTTTGGCTCACAGTCTGTAGAAGTTTCAGACTGTAGGGGCTACCTCCAAGGCAGAGCAGCACGGCAGAGGAGAAACAGCCCACGGCATGGCAGGCAGGAAGCAGCAAGTCTTCCTTCTTCTTTCCCTTTTTATTCCATCCAGGCTCCAAGCCTATTGGTTGGTACCACCCACACCCAGGGTGGGCCTTCCCTCTTCAGTAAATCCATCATCCACACCCAAAACTATACTAAACCAATCAACAAGCTAATCCAGTACCACGTACCCATGGTTTTAGTCATTCCCAAAAGCCCCACCTATAAGCACATGAGGCTTTGGGGGGACATTTAGATATAAGCCGTAACAGGGTCTGAGGGAGCTAGGGAGAGAGGCACAGGGGCTATGGTGCTGGCACAGACACCCACAGAGAGGGCTCTGCTTCAGGAGCTGATGGCTGCTGGAGCTGCTTCCCACCTGGCAGACAGGTTCATTCCTGGCTTGGCTTCTGCACAGGGAATGTGGCTCCTCAGCCAGCAGCCAAGCAGGGCCAGCTGCTGACCTAAGAGCCTTCAATCTTTTTCATTTCCACACAGGCAAGAAGCATTCTGCAAGTGGGCGGGCATTCCCAGAAACTCAACCACTCCTGGAGCCCTTGCAGTGACTTCTGTATGAAAGCCCTTTCACCCATGAATTAACTCAAGTAGATTCAGTCTGCAGGTAAACCCTGAAATGTAAGTAGGATTTGTATGTGATTGGAACAGAACAGTGGGACCAATAATTTAACATCTGTGGATCTTACAATACAATTTTAGTCCATTAATTTGGTCCCAATGTTAAGAATGGTCTTTTGACTATTCTCTCTTACCTCATTTAATACTTTTTCCCCACCCCAAGCAGAACAGGATAGGGTCAAGAGGGACATAGCCCTTGAGGCCAAACATGTGCAGCCTTGCACAGTGGACTGACAACTTATTTGTTCAATGATTTTTAAGTCTAGCTCAAAGAAACAAATATGAAACAGCACACTGAGACTGCACATGTCACATGACTCACACGCCCACAACTTCCAGCCACCACTGGCTTATTAAACAGACAGCTCTCAGTAAGTTTAATTCCTATGCATTCCCTTCAGTGACTAATAGGATCTCATCTCTTAAAAACAAGAACAAAATGAAAAACACCAATGTGGATCTATCAAAGGGACACAAAATTTGGAAGAACTCTGAGTAGTAAAGTTAGAACAGTATGTGCAACAAAATAAGTAACAGTACTAGATTATAACCCAAAGTATAAACATCCATGAGTCCACACTTATACAAATGATTGAATAAACACATACATGAGTGAGAATGGACGATCTCCAATATAAAAAATATCCACACACTGTATGTGGCTGCTCTGCCTGTGAGGAGTTACCGAACTCTCATGACGGTATGGCCTGTGCACAGTGAGTGACTTCCGTCCATAGAGGACAGTGCTCAGAGGAAGGAAAGGGTCACCCCAGAGCGGGGAAGCCCGACAAACACAAACCCCACCACACAGTCAAGCTCCATCAACAGTGGTAAGACACCGTGATAGTACTGCCATGAGACAACATGAGGAAAGAGTACTGGACCTCTGTGGCCTCCCTCCCTGAGCCCTGTAACCACAGTTGAACCACAAGAAAAACCAGATGAACCCAAACTGAGGGACATTCAATGAAATGCCTGACCCTTACTCCTCAAAGCCCTCCAGACTATTGGAAACAGAGTCTAAGAAACTCACCATCTACAGGAGCCTAAGAGAACATGATGGCTAATATAATAATGAGGTACATTTTTTTACATTAGGTAAAAACCAATGAGATCTGAGTAAAATATGGAGGCTAGTTAGTAACTCATCAATATCAGTTAATACCTGTGCCAAATGTACTGGAATAAAGATTAAACTGGAATAAGGGGGATAAGGATATTTTGCTAAGTGGGGAATAAGGCTTTATTTGAGAAGGTGGCCTAATTTCAGTTAAGTCCTTAGGTTTGCAGGACCACAATTTCTCACACAGTCCCTGAAGGGAATGCTAATCTCTTCTCAGCCAGGGTCCACAGACTGATGACTGCCACTGTCGCCTGGAAAGATACAAAATGGAAGCTAGGCCATTATACCCGGTTTTAAACTTTGATACTTTACATTCAGCTCTTTTTTGTCTGTTTGTTTTTTTGTTTTGAGACAGGGTCTCACTATGTAGTTTAGGCTGGCCTCAAATTCATGGCAATCTGCCTATTTTAGCTTCCCTAGTGCTTGGATCATAAGCATCTGCCACCACACCCAGTTCTGATTTTCTAATCTTTGACCACTGTTGCCTATACATCTGATGTTTCCCACATATGAAACTGCACTTTCCAGATGCACTTCAGGTTTAATGTCTTGCCTAGGATTACTCTTTCTCTAAAATGATTATTGGGTATGCTGGCACACATCTGTAATGAGGATTGCTAGTTTAAGCCCAGCCTGAGCAACACAGCAAGACCCTGTTTAAAAAAAGGGGGGGGGGCGCCGGTGAGATGGCTCAGCAGCATAAGCGCCTGCCTTGCAAGCGCGAGGGCCTGAGTTCGACTCCCGGATCCCACATACGAAAAAGGGGCCGGTGATATCGCTCAGTGGCACGGGCGCCTGCTGGCGCGCGAGGTCCTGAGGTCGACCCCCGGTACCCACAAAAAAAAAAAAAAAAAAAAGTTGATTTAGGTCCCAAATTCTATGCCTTGGAAGCCTTCGTCCAGCTTATCACCCAAACTAATCCAGAATTGCTATTGTTCCAAAATTACTACTACTAGTATGTTTGACAATCTTTTTCACCTCTGTATTTGGTGAAAGTACTCAATATACTACAGCTCCAGAAAGGGAGCTGTGTTTTGATGGCAAGCTGCCATAAAATGAGTCAAAAGAGAAATAATTATTTTTAAAAATTACTGTTTCCCAAAGTGTCCATAAACTCAAAATATAATGTACTATATGAAAGTAACTAGTACTAACCACTGTTACTTCTAGTAAACTGTTACACTTCTTTTTATGACCAGTTTCTATCTTTACACAGTAAGTCTGAAGCGGCAAGAAATTTGTTACATCTAACAGATACCAGAAATGTAAAAGAAAGAGCAAACATCGTGGTAATACCGAGCCCTAAACATTTTTACATTCAGCAAGCAGTATGAGCTTCACTGCAATTCAAGCCTTATTTGGGCAGAAAGTTACCAAATCTGTTTTTGTCACATTCTGCCTTTTGATTCAAAAGAATCAAAGCTTGAGTATCCGAACCACACCTACCTCTCCCCCAGGGATTCATTTCTGTAGTTAAATTGTAGCTGACACGTCAATTTAGAAAGATACTTTTGCTTGTTTACAAAGACTACAATGCAGGCTGGGAGAATAAACTCCTTAGCAATGCACTTGGCTTTGCATGCAGAGGCCCTGGGTTTCAATCCCAGCTCCAGGGATTGGGGGGATAATTAAAGTATTACACTAAAGTTCATGTCTTAAAGCCAAGTATGTCTTCGGCTTATAGATCTGCTGGAAATTCTATGCAATATGCGAAACATACATTATTCACTGCTAATCACCAAGATTAAACTCTTTCTCAAATTAACTCTTCCTTAGCCACTATAGTGCGCTAGCAATGTAGTTACACAAGACATGATGTGATTCAAGAAAACAGCTCCACTCAAATCAGAGAAAAAACTGATTCAGATTCATTGCTAGTACATTACCAAAGGGCAGCGCATAACTGATAGCGCTAAATTTTGAGAAAAATATTTATCAACGCCATCCATACCTCAAACTCTTACTAGAAAACAGTATAGATGTGGTTCAACACCTTTCAAACTAAACAACCCAAATTAAAAATTAAATGAATTATACATAGCAACTAAAATAAAAGTAATTCCTTTCTTTAGGAAAGTTACATAGCTGAAAACGGTTTAAACTTGACTCCCTTAGTTTTGTTAAAAATTACCAAGCAGAAGGGAGAAGGGAAAGAGTGGGAGAAAAGACTGAAAGAAAAAGAAAAGAGGATATTCCCTACTTAATCCCATGCAGAAATGAATTTTACATCACACGTCTTAATCCAGGAGCTAACAATACACAACAGCAACCTGTAGCACATCAGTTTCAGTCTGGCATTTTTTTTTTTTTTAAGGTACACAAGTCCACTAGCAATAATCTGAGTCCGATAACAAAATTTATATTCAATCCGACTTTAGTTCATTCTGAAAGATAACGATGTCCAGCATCGTCACTGATAAAATTTAAATATTAACACTTAAAATGGCCTACAATCCCAGCGGATGTTAGTTACCCCATCAAGAAATGCTACTGAAGATGCAAACTTCTCACAACCCCCAATTGGAGTCTGTCATCTGCTAAATCGCGTTTAACTGTAAAAATAAAATTTATACTGATAAAAGAATGTGGGCCGGTGAGATGGCTCAGCGGCAAGGGCGCCTGCTGGTGCGAGAGGTCCTGAGGTCGACCCCCGGTACCCACCAAAAAAAAAAAAAAAGAATGTTATCATTTTCTGATTTCCAAATCATTAATATGCCTAATTGCTTGAGTGTGTGAACCCTAAAAATTACGTTCTTAATGGCTCCTATTTAAAGACCCACCGCAGAGAACACAAGCCCCACCTGCCCATCAGCCTAATCTTTTAAAACCACTCCTGCGCAGATAAAACACAAATCCGCAGTGGTCGTGGCGACGCGGCTCTCCACGGCGACAGGACTCGCTCGGCTTCCACCTGCCCACCCGCCCCTTCCTTCCTCCTCTCTACATCTGAGCTGGAGAAAAAAAGGGCTGCCATCGCCCTGGGTCTGTCCCTGCAGACTCCTAGACCGGGGGGCGCTCTGCCCAACACTGCAGACACCCTAACGACCACCATCCACCGCGCAGGCTCCGCGCCCCCGCGCAGGGAGCTGGGCCGCGACCTTCACGGATGGACTTTCCGGGGCCACAAGGCCTCAAAACCGTGGCAGGGCTGACAGCCACAGACGCCCGCCGGCCCAGGCCGGTCTCGTTCCCAGCAAGCCCGGAAGGATTCCACGCAGGGGCCGCGCGCAGGAACGCCGGAGACCTTGCACACAGTCCCAGGCTTCCCACACAAGCCCCGCCCACCGGAGCACCCGCCTCCGACCCCGTCCCCGCCCGTCCTCACCCCCCGCCTGGAGCTCCCTGAGGGGGAGGGAGAGGGGATGGGAAGGAGAATCCCCTTCCCCCTTAGCAGAGCGCGCTCCCCGAAAATCGCCGGGAGCAGCGGGTCCCTCCTTCCCATCCGGGACCCCAGGCCCCGCACGCTGCAGAATCGGGGGTGCCGGGGCCGCGGGGAGTCGCACCTTGCGCTTGCGGGCCTCCATCGTGCCGCTCCATACGAAGCACTGGTAGATGGCCCGCAGGTTCTGTTTCCAATTGTCCACCTTGAAGCTGCCCAGGTGCGAGCAGCCCGGCGGCGCCACAGCCAGCTCGGCGTCCATGGCCTCGCTCTCCGACTCGGGCCGGGAGACCATTGGGGGCAAGGCCCGGCCGCGCGCGGGGGCTGGCGGCGAAGGGGGCGAGGACGACGCCAGCGCGGCAGAACTGCTCGATTGCGCACCCGGCAGGCCGAGGCACGGGCGCCGGGAGCAAAGCGCGGTGGCCGGGGCGCGAGCGGACAAAGACAGCGCTGCGCGACCGCCAAGAAAGGGCGGCGGCGAGGCAGGCACCGCCCCCGAGCTGCGGCCACCGCGGACAGCCAGCGCTTCTTTCTCCCGGTTCGCAGAGGGTGGAGGGCGGCGAGGGAGGGGCAACGTGGGCGGAGATTACGTCACCGTGGCCGGGTGGGCGCTGCGCAATGCGCAGGATCCTGCTGGCGCGTGGCCCCGCCCCTACCCCCGCCTCTGCGCTTCCTCGCGCGCCCGAAGCCTCCCGGGAGACCCGGGCGGTAGAGGGGGTGGAGCCAACAAGACTCCACCCGCCCATGCACTTTGCTATTGGTTATGGGCCAGCCTGAAGTACCTCCGGCCACTGTCATAGGCTGCCTGTACAGTCCGTCTGGTTCAGAGGCGTCCCCCGGGACGCTGGCGTCTTGACGTTTCCAGTCTCTCACCCGGAACTGGGGAGGTAGGAGCCTGCTAAGGGTTGGGTATGGCGGGATGTCAGTCCGGGCGCAGAACCGGTTTGCACCGGCTGAGCTCTGCCGCAAAGAGGTGGGGCTACGGACTGGGGGCAGCGCAGTAGCTTAGCCTTCCCTCCCCCATCCGGGCTTGCTTCCCTTGTCCACAGTTAGTTCCTTTGGCAGCAGGAGCTCCTTATCTGGGGATTTTCTGCAAGGCTCTGCCACTTTCGTTGCCTATGTTGGGTACTACGGTGCCACAGCTCTTGATTGCAGTTGCCAATTAGTAGTATCTGTTTGTCGTTTCTCCTAGGACTCAAGCTGCGGTTCCTCCCCACCGGCCCCGCAGCCTGGGGAAGGTACAACTCAACGCTATCCAGTTAAAAAAGGGACGCAAACCAAATACCTGATTTTAAATTTTTTAGTAGACATTTTTTAAAAACCTGAACAAGTAAGACAACAGGTGAAATTAATTTTAATAAGATAGCTTAGAGTATCATTTCAACACGTAAGCAGTATTGTAAAATTGTCCCTGAAATATTTCATAATCTTTTACAGTAAGTCTTCCAAAATCTAGTATGTTAAAGCACATCCAATTTGTACTGGCCACATTTCAAGTACCAGTAGCTACTGTTTTGGACACCACTTCCTAGGTTCCGTCCCCAATGCAAAAAAATTAGTGTGTGTAAATCACAAGTAAATAAAACTATTAAAAAGTACGGATAACATGCTGACATTTATGGGAAAATAATACTACGTGTTGGCATATACTAAAGATGGGATAAAAGTTTAGGGGGAAGAAACCAACCTAGTCATAACAGTTTATTTCTGGTAAGGGAGAAATAAACTTGGCTAATTCTATAAATGTTAAGATTTTCATTACAATCAAAAATTACATATATATATATATATATATATATTTTTTTTTTTTTTTTGGTACCAGGACTCAAACTCAGGGCCTTGCACTTGTCAGGCAGGCGCTGTGCCACTGAGCTACATCCCCTGCCCCAGAATCATATTTTATATTTAAAAATCACTAAAACTAAGAGGAAATAACAAACTTGCATGATGTAAGTGAGCACAAAGAAACTAAGACCCAGAGAAAGAAAATGATCAAATTTACACTGTCCTTCAACATCTAGAAAACAGAGTCCAAAAGTTTCATTTATGCACTTACTCGTCTACGTAAAAATCAAGTTGGGCTACTAAATTAGTGTTTGCTCCACCATGTACAATTTCTGTAACTTTAGGCAGAAGGTCCTATTTCTCAGCCCATTTACTTTTTTGTTAAAATTGGAGCAATATTAGCTCAAGGATTACATTAAAGGCTTGTGGCAAGAAATAATCCATACAAAGCCTTTTGCTGGGCATAGTGGCACATGCCTGTAATCCCAGCACCTAAGAGGCTGAGCTAGGAGGATCACTGTAGTTTCAGAGCCAGCCTGGGCTACATAGTGACTTTCAGTCCAGCTTGAACTCTATAGCAAAACCCTGTCTCCAAAAACCAGAAACAAAAACAAAACAAAGACAAATCTTCCCTTGCATACTTGTTGTTTATTAAGGACTCAAAAAACATTAGCAATTATTGATATGCTAGTTGCTGGAAATTGAGATGATTAAGACAATTTCATACTTCAAAAATCCCACAATATAATGAGAGTAGCAACAACGTTGCTTACATAACCAGCTGTCTTAGTCCATTTTGTACTGTTACAATACTATCTTAGTTATTTTCCTCAATGCTGAGACAAAATATCCAACACCCAAAATTAAAAGAGGAAAGGTTTATTTTGCCTCACAATTTGTAGATGTTTCAGTCCATATTTGGCTGGCTCCAAGGCATGGCAGGCCAGGCAGAAGGCAGCAAGCGGAAGCCTGCCTTTCCCTTTTATCCCTTCCAGGCTACCCACCTTTTGGGTGGTGCCATCCACACCCAAGGCTTTGCCATTATCCACATCAAGAACTATGCTAAATTAATCACTGGACTAATTTAGTGACCACAGACCCTTAATCCCAGCACAACACCCTTCATTCTAGCATCCCACAACCCAGGTCCAGCCACCTTGGAAAAGCCCCACCTCTGACCGCATGAAGGTTTGGGAGGACATCTAGATACAAGCCATTACAGGTTACCCTGAGACGGGGTAACTTAAAAAGAACAGAAATTTATTTCATACAATTCTGGAGGGTGGAAAGTCCAAGGTCAAGGGGCTGGCATCTGGTGTGGTTCTTCTTCCTGGGTAATCTCATGGCAGAAGGTGGAAGGGCAAAAAAGGAGAGAAAGAAGCAGAGAGAAGGGAGGGAGGGAGGGAAAGAGGGAGGGAGGGGAGGAAGAAGGAGGAGGAGAAGGAGGGGGAATGACGAGGAGGAGGAGGAAGGGGAGGAAGAAGGAGAAGGAGAAAGAAGGAGAAGGAGATGGAAAAGAAGAAAGTTGAATGCATACTTTTATTAGATACCCACTCCAAGAGAGCTAACTCACTACTATAATACCATTAATCCATGCATGAGAGCAGAGCCTTTATAACCTATTCACTTCTTAAAGGTCCCACTTCTCGACACTGTTGTGTTGGGGAATTAAGCGTCTAACATTCTAACATGTAGACTTTAGGTTTAATATTCAAGGTATAGTAGCACACAATGATAGTTACATGAAATCACATGTTACTACAAGAAATCCAGGAACTATCCAGGATAACAGAACATCCAGGTAATGTCAAAAGAGTCCAAGATACCTTTAATCCTAACACTATCCATATAGTCACAGTGGAAAAATTCTGGAATTTTTTTTAAAAATGCCTTACCTATATGTAAACTGATGGGTAGGAGTTGGCTGACTTTTTAAAATCAGAGAAAAGTTGAAGGATTTGTCTTAAAAAGCATTTCCTACCATCCATTGAATTAATATAGCCTAAAATTGTTATTCTCTATATTTACCTGTTATTTAAAACATTTTGTTTTAAAATTTATTTATTTATTTATTTATTTATTTATTTATTTATTTTTGTGCATACCGGGGGTCGAACTCAGGACCTCGCCTGCCAGCAGGCGCCCATGACGCTGAGCGACATCACCGGCCCTTTTCTCATATGTGGGTACTGGGAGTCGAACTCAGGACCTCGTGCTTGCCAGGCAGGCGCTTATGCTGCTGAGGTATCTATCTCACTGGCCCTTGTTTTAAAATTTAAAGGAATTTAAAACACCTATGAAATTATGTCTCAAAGAGTTCCAAGTAATAATCCTAGCACATTAGTAAAGCACTGGGTGTGTCTGTGGATGATTGGCATGTAAGCTGCAAACTGAGGAGAAAGACTAAACCCAGATTTCAGTGGCACCAACCAATAGTCTTGTAGCCTGGGTGGAATAAAAAGGGAAAGAAGAAGGAAATCTTTTCCTTTTACTTCTTTAGAGAAGCTCTGGTCTTCACCATTGCCTGTGGATGTTCATCTCCAGTTCCTTCAGGCTTTCAGCACAGACTATCTTCAGCCTTCTTTTTTTTTTTTTTTTTTTTTTTTTGTGGGTACCGGGGGGTCGACCTCAGGACCTCGCGCGCCAACAGGCGCCCGTGCCACTGAGCGATATCACCGGCCCCTTTTCCGTATGTGGGATCCGGGAGTCGAACTCGGGCCCTCGCGCTTGCAAGGCAGGCGCTTACGCCACTGAGCCATCTCACCGGCCCTATCTTCAGCCTTCTAATAAGGACCTTTGGACTTTCTGACATGGACTTGCACCAGACCCTGCAGTGAGCTGCAGGTCTTCAACCTTTGATTGGATCCTCCAGCACTCCAGTGTACAGATGGTTATTTTGCATTCTTCCGCCTGATTCTGCAGGCAGTCATTGTAAGCCCACCTAATAAATCCTTTATATAAAATTTGTTCCTCTCTAGTGAACCCTAATTAACACAGATTTTGGTACCAGAAGTGGGGTTGTTGTTCTGACTACCTGATGATATGGCTCAGAAGCCTTTGGAACTGGTTTAAGGGAAGGGTTTATAAAGGTTGATGCCCTAGAATGCTGTAAGCCAAGCTTGATGGGAGATTCTGATCAGAATGCCATTGAAAAGAAAGATGGTAAAGACCAGTCTTAGGAGGTTTCCATTGGGAACAAGAACTCTATTGGCTGTTGGACTCCAAGCCATGTGTGTTCTGCTCTGGCAGAAAATTTGTCTACATTTGCTAATGTCCTGAGACTTTACTGCACACTGAGATTAAGGGCATCTGGCTAATTAACCTGGTGGAGGAAATTTTAAGGGAGTCTGACATTCAGGCTGTTGCATGGGTACTTCTGACAGCTTTTATTCAGAGTTATACTGAAAATTAAGAGCAAACACCACAGCTGAATGATTTTAAAAGTCTTGCATTTGGCCAGAAAGGAAGTTATGGTAAAGTTGGACCCTGCAAATTTGCAGAAGAGAGCTTGGTTGCTAAAAAGATTAGCATTAAAAAGTAGCCAAGTACTTTGTGTCAGGACAATAGAAAATGTCCCTTGAGGGTGTCACAGGAAACAACAAGGCCCCACCTTCCCCATGTTCAAAATAGCAACAATGAAAGACTTTGTTTTGAGAAGAGAGCCCCAAGCCACCATGCTTGAAAAAAGGCTGCCTAGTAAATTGGTTTCCTGGGATTCAAGTCATAGTACTCAGCCATCTAGCCACTTGGAGGCCTCTGCAGCCATGATTCAAGGAGGCCTGACTATTGCTCAAGGTGGTGGCAGACCTTGGAATCATCCACCTGTTACTGGTTTTACAGGCATGCAAAATGCAAAAGTTGTGGGATCAATCCAGGCTTCCACCTGGATTTCAGAAGAAGGTCTAGGAGGCCCAGGCAGTGTGTTCCTGAGTGGGCAGTGCATGAAGCTGTGAGAGTGAAGCCAAAAGTGCAGTAGAGACCCCAGAAAGTTGGAGAAACCAGGAATGTGGAATGTCTGAGGAAAGCCACAAGGAGTGACCAAAGCCAGCCCGAGAGATGCCATGATGACTATAACCACTGGCAGTGACATAGGACCAGGTCTACTCAAGCCCTATGGAGTTCACATCTCAACACAACTTGTCCTGGTTGCTGGACATGGAATTATGGGATTTAATGTTTGCCCTGCTGGATTTTGTTCTTGCTTTGGTCCATTCCTTTCTATACCCTAGTTCCTCCCTTTTGGAATTGAAATATTTCCTCTTTGCCTTTGCATGTCAGCAGTGTTCAACATTTTTATTTTTATAGGGGCTCATAGGTAATTGTTTTGAGTCTCAGAAGGCACTTTGGACTTGGACTTCAGCAATGTTGAGACTGTTAAGACTCTGGCAACTCTTAGAGACAGACCAAATGCATTTTGCATAAAGAGATGGACATGAGTCTTTGGGAGGGCAGGAGTGGAATATTATGTTTGGATATAAAATGACCTCAAAAGCTTTGTGTGTTTGGATTATGGGGCATTATAGCTGACTTGCTGTGAGAAGGTGGGGTCTGGTTGGAAAAGGCAGGTCACTGTGGGTATGACATTGAAGGGTGTATTTCCCTTCCCAGCTCCTCCCTTAACTCTCTGCTTTCTTTTCTTTTCTTTCTTTCTTTCTTTCTTTCTTTTTTTTTTTTTAATGTGGGTACCAGGAGTCGACCTCAGGACCTTGTGCTTGCCGGGCAGGTGCTTATGCCACTGAGCTATCTCACCAGCCCAACTCTTTGCTTTCTGACTGCCATGATGTGAGCAGCTTTTCCTCTGCTATGCCCCTTGGCCATGCCATCCTGCTTTGGAGCCAGTGGACTATATGGACTGAAAACATGAACCAAAATAAACCCATCCTCCTTCAAGTTGAGGGTGTCAGGTATTTTGTCTCAGCAAAGAAAAAGTGACTAAGATGGAGAAGATACTTGAAAAGAATGAAAAAATTGAAAATAACAATGAAATAGAAACTATAAAAGAAGCAAATGGGGTCCCCAACCTGAAATAAAAGTATCTCCAATTAAAAGGCTATGAAGTAGACTTGGGGGCAGAATGGAAATGATGTAAGAAAGAGTCAATATGCCAAGCATGATGGTGCATGACTACAATCCCAGCACTTGGGAAGCTGAGGCAGGAGGATTGCCACTAGTTCAAGGCCAGCCTGGACTACACAGTGAGACCCTGACTCAAAAAAAACTAAAAATGAAAGTCAGTAAACCTGAGGATAGATCAATTAAAATTACCCAAAATCAATTGAAATTGTCCAATCAGAAGAATAGAAAGGCAGAAAGTAATGAAAGACAAAAATTGTCAACCCAGATTTCTATACATAGTGAAAATATCTATCAGTGAGAAAGATAAAATAAACAATTTTCATATAAAAGAAAAGTAATAAAAAATTTCTCCATCAAATCTGCACTACAAGAAAAGAGGGCCGGTGAGGTAGCTCAGTGGCGTAAATGCCTTCCCGGCAAGCACCAGGTCCTGAGTTTGACTCCTGGTACCCACATTAAAAAAAAAAAAGAGAGAGAGAGAGAAAGAATTCTAAAGGCCAAATGGAAAAATTAACAAATGGAGACATGGATAGTCACAAAGAAATGAAGAGCATCAGAAGTGGTAATTATGTGGGTAAATAGTCTTCCTTGTATTTTATTTTAAAATACATATGTCTCTTTAAAGCAACTCCTTGTATTGTATTGTATATGTATATGTCTCTTTAAAGCAAAAGTTATTGTCTTATAGCATTTAATATATATAGAGAGATAATCCATATGACAACTATTAAGCAAAGTGCAGGAAGTAGTTGTGAATGGATTCGCTAAGTTATAAGCTTTCAATATCTGAAGTAACCTATAAAAACTTAACTAACCTATAAAATGGTAAGAATTGATATGATAATCCCTAGAACAGCCACTCAGAAATGATGCAAAAAGGTATAGATAAAGAGTCAGTGGATAAAGGAGAATTATAACAATATTCAAATGATATTATTATAAACAGCTAAGTTAGTTAGAAATATTATGGGCAGTCAGATAGGGCTAGGCCCTTGAGAGAGTTGGGGGCAAAGTAAAACTCATTACAATTGTGGCCAGAGGCACATCTGTTGGGAGGCCTGGCCTCAAGATAAAGAGGGAATGTCCAGGCCTAAGATAAATGCTAATACCTGGTCTAGTAAGTCTAGATAGGCATCATTCACCTCAGTGGATGAGCAAAGCCCTCAGAGTTATCCCTTCCTGGACAGTCTTTGTTCTTTCCATGTACACTTGCTACATGACTTGCTTCCCCATTGGATCAATATTACCTAAGCAACTATACCTCTAATTTTATTGGTTGATCATAGCCTTAACCCATATTGTATCTGTGTGGTTGTGCTCTATACAACTTCTGAAAAGTGGGCTCCTTGGCAACCCACTTGGGACCCCTCCTGCCTCTCAGGAGCTGTATTTCTCTTCCTCAATAATATTTCCTACTCTTAACTTCCTTTGTTCCTTAGAATTCATTCTTTGATTTTGGAAACACAAACTCGGCGTATCAGACATCTAGCAGGTTGGGAGTTATAGTATTTCCCCTATATCATTTGGAAGTCCTATATCATTTCCTATATCAATATAAGGCAGGACAGGGAGAAACAAGAAAAAAACAAAGGACACAAAGATCATATAATAAAATAGCAGACTTAACCACAAACATGTAAGTAATTCCATCCAGTATTACGAGAGGACTTCTGCTTCCATCCATGACAGAGTACCAGGGATAGATTTTGACTTCTGCTGTGGACAACAAAAACCTGACAAACATTAGAAACAATGGTTTCCAAACACTGGAAAACAGGGAGTACACAGTACTGAACCCTGACAAAAAGGAAACAAAAATCACTAGCCAGGGGCTTGCTGCCTGGAAAGAGCTTATAGCCTCCAGGTAAGACAGGGAGCCCAGCATGAGGCACCAGCGACTTCACAGTATTAGCAGTGATGGTCCTGTCCTGGGACCCTGTAAGTCCTGGGTAAACTGGGAAGGCTGGCCATACTACTAGCTAGAGATCAGTGCTCTCCCTGAGTTGAAAATGCAGAGAGATAATAGTGATTAAAATTCATAGGGCAGATTAAAACAGTTTATGAAACAGTTGATTTTGTATAAATCTGAATTCTTTGTTTCCCAAAATTGAAGAATAAATCTGAGGGTAAAAGGAAGAGATTAGGAAAGTGTTTACTAGAAATAAGAAGAGAAAAAAAAAAAAAAAAAAAAAACCAAAAAACTCTTGATGGCTAGCTACCAACAGGGGAAGAAGTCTAACATGTTTTCTTTATCTAGGCCTATATAGCTAGGCAGAGAATGGATTCAAAAGAGTTAAAAAAAATTGATCATCTTGTATATCTGTTCTTTTCAGGTCTGTATAAGGAACAGGAGGCAGAGACTAGCCAAAACCACCAGGTTTGTGTAAAGGCAACATGGCATAGAACTTATTGTGCTTGGGTGCAGGCAGACAGAGGGCAGAAAGGCCACCTGTAGGGAACAAAGAGAAGCGGGCCTTTTTTATAGGTATTGGAAGAAGGCAAGGGACATTAGGTGGGAAGATGTTAATAAACATCTGTGGGTAAAGTCCTTGAGGGTCCAGTGTAAATTTTCAGGTGTCTCCAGATGTCCCAGGACCTGCAAGATTCCTTGTCCTGTCTTATCTCTTTTACGACATCCTGTGCTTGCCCATGACAGCCTTGATGCTGAGCTGTGTCCCCACTGAGAACAATGCCTCTCCTGGCAAACAGGTTGGGGGCTGGGGGAGCTGGGTCTGATTTGAGCCTTATAGTCTGGAGGTAGGAAGCGTAAGGTCTCACAGCATATTCTAGACAAGAGTCTTATTCATGGAGGGAAGAGTCTGTATCTCGCTATTCTCATCTCAGCCTTATCTTTTGTTCTTGTGTTTACCTTTGTGTGGGGTCAGGCATCTATAGACTATAGAGAGAAAGTAGAATAGGGGCCTACTTAGGTCTTATAGCTAATCCTGACTAGAAGGAGTTAAAAACAAACTTTACTAGAGAAATTTCCCTGGGAAGCAGTTCAGTGATGGGGATAGAAAAAGGAAAAAACAGATTAAAAAGGCACCAAATGGCCTTGGGACTTGCACCAAGAGACCAGAAAAAGAGCTGACAGGCAGGACACAGAGAGAAAGGCAAGCGCACACATGATAAGGTTCCCCACCTCCAAAAAATATAGGGAAAACAGAGTGGGTGGGGTGGCTTACTTTAAGACAGTATGTACTCACACCTATGCACTAACATATACACATATGTACATGGGTATTCACTCTAGAATCACTACATTACTCTAGGGTCACTATAGAGTACAATAGATACCCACACGCCCTTTTACCAACTCTAACCTAACTAAGAATAAAGCACCCCCTTGCCAACTAGCTGCCCATCCCAAAGGTAAGATCTTAAAAGGTAGGTCCAGGACAAGTACACAAACAGATAAAAATAAAAACCTGCACAAAGATGACCGGAAGACATGACGTTGGCAGAGGGGCCTGGAAGCCAGTCCAGGTACGGCAAGTTCCAGGTGGAGGGGGAAGGGTCACTCATTCCCCTACAAAAACAGCTGGAAACAAAGGGCCCATGGGCCCGCCCATCTTTCTGGAGGCCTCTACCCTGATTCTTTCTTATCAGGGTAGCTATCTATCTTCTTTCCTCTCCCTTCCTTTTCCTCTTTACAAATAAACTGTCTTCCTTTCGTTAAACTTTGTCCCTCTAATTTTTTATTGGGGCTGAGTTTATCATCCCCATGGGCTACTTGGACAGCAGAACAGCAGTGCTCACCCTCCAGCTGTGACATCTTTGGTTCCCTGACCAGGAGCCAGATGTGACATTTGTGTCTCTAATCTTGGCTTAGATACTTGAATTTTTAACATGGGTGGGCTGTTTATTTTCTTTTACATTTTTTGCTTAACTCTTCCACCGAACCAGGCTTCTCTAACTGCCTACTTATAATAGTAATTAACTAAGCTATTACAAGATGACCAAAGAAGAGCTGCACAGACAGCATTCCAGAAATCCATAGCTGGTTCCCTTGTCTTCAGCTCATTGGTTAGTGTAGGACTGCAAGTCACTACCTGAGTCAAGAAAGTACTGTATCTGCCAGAAAGGAGCAGGCAAAACAGCTCCTGGAGCTCACAGACAGGCCTAGTGGACAAATCTCTCTACACACAGGAGAGAGCATAGAAGACATGGCCTCAGTAATAGAGACAAAGGAGCCTAGAATAAAGCTGGTCCGGTCATGCCTGACAAAGCACACAGGCTTAAGAGGCTCCAATGGCTCCAATGGCTTCCTGCAACTTAACTATGATCCAAAACAAAGCCCCTCAAATAGTTAAGAAGTATAAAAACAAAACAACAACAACAAAAAATTAAGAGCAAGGAGGAGGAATAATTGAGGTGGGGAGCGAGGGGACTAAACCAGATAAAATTTTCAATGTCTGGAATTTAATAAAAAATTACCAAGCATGCAAAGAAGCATGAAAACATCCATAATAAAGAGAAAGCCCAATCAATACAAAGAGATCCCACAATGAAGCAAATGATAGTCAAGGGGATTAAAATGGCTTCTAGAAATATATTGAATATATTCAAAAACCTAGAGGAAATTTGGAAGATATAAACAAACAGAAATGAACAGAGCTGGGCCGGTGAGATAGCTCAGTGGCATAAGCGCCTGCCTGGCAATGCAAGGTCCTGAGTTCAACCCCCGGTACCCACAAAAAAGAAAAAAAAAAGGAAATGAACAGAGCTGAAGGCCAAGTTCAAGCAGCCTAATAAACATGTCACTGGAGGCTCAGCAGGAGGAGGGGGAGTAGATTCACATACCCAGGTTGTTCCAAACATACTTAAAGGTTTTCCAAGAGCTGCATCAAGAGTTGCTTTTTCAGGCAGGTGTGGTAGAACACACCTGTAATACCAACACTTGGGAGGCTGAGGCAGGAGGATTGCTGTGAGT
This sequence comes from Erethizon dorsatum, assembly GCA_028451465.1. Lineage (NCBI taxonomy): Eukaryota > Metazoa > Chordata > Mammalia > Rodentia > Erethizontidae > Erethizon > Erethizon dorsatum. The sequence continues at coordinate 21,785,423 of CM051826.1, forward strand.
TTGAGGTCAGCCTGAGTTACACAGTGAGTTCAAGTCCAGCCTGAACTATGTAGTGAGACCCTGTCTCAAAAAACAAAATAGACTGAGTTATATGCAGTCTTCTTTGGCCATCTTGATTAATTGATTCCAGAAATTTCCAAAAAGCAAAATTTGAATTTCTGGTGCAGCAAGCACTATACTTAGTCCATATGAGTGAAACGATGGGGCCGGGGTGTTCTACATTAGCCTCTGGCCATTCCACAGTCTCTCCAGTCTCTCTAGCACTCATTGTCTAAGCATTGTTCATCTTGGGTCTCCTTTGTGTACTCTGCATATAGTTAGGCCTGTGATGGTTACACATACACCAAACATGTACAGTGGTTTTTTGCTTTTTGTTTTTTGGTTTTTTTTTTTCTTTTGTGGTACTGAGGATCCCACCCAGGAACACTCTACCACTGAGCTACATCCCTAGCTTTTTAAAAAAAATTTAAATAAAGGGTCTTGCTAAGTTGTCTAGGCTGCACTTGAACTTGTGATCCTTCTGCCTCAGCCTCCCTCAGTGCTGGGATTACCATGCCTGGCTAGTGGACAGAGCTGTAAAACATTATTGCCTAAACAATACACTTTAACAACTATTTACATAGCATTTATGTTCTACTAGGTATCATAAGTGATTGAGAAATGATTTAAGGTGTATGGGAGGATGTGTGTAGGCTATATGCAAATACTGTGGCATCTTGTGTAAATGATTTCAGTATCTGCAGATTTTTCTACTCATAGGGGATCCTGGAACCAATGCTCTGTGGGTACTGGGGAATTGTACTTGGTTAGACTATGGTTCCCCAGTTACTCAATAACACACTGATCTGGGTGCTGTTGTGCAGACATTTCAGAGATGTGAATAAGCCTAGAAAATCCAGAACAGCTGCATAGGCCTGACTTCATCCACGGAAAGGCCTTAAAAACAGGACTAAGGCTTCTTTGGAAAAAGCAATTTCTCTTGGGGACAGCAGCCTTAGCCCAGGCCCATGGGTTCTACCCACCCTTCCAGACAGCCTGCCCTATGGACTTCAGACTGCTCTATCCAGCCCCTACTCTTGCAGAAGCCAATTCCTTGCTACAAATCTCTTAATATATAATGTCTTGCTTGCTTTATTGCATATTTATTTATTGCAAACATCAGTGTATTAAGCCAGTGTATTTTTGATGCACTTCAAAGTAATTTGCAGCCATTACATACTTCCTCTTAAATATTCAACCTTTATATCATAAGCTAGAGTCTTTTCTACATTTTTCTCTTGATTTAGATTTAGATAGAAAGTCAGAGATAATAGTGGACTGGGAGATCCAGCAGTCTGTCCCTCCACTGAACTAACACTGATTAAGAAAATGATCACCATCAACAATTTTGCATCTCTAGATATGACTGGACATTTACAGGGAGTGTTTGATGAATGGGGACAGCACTCACCTTTAGCTGCCATAGCTTCCCTGGCAGCTTTCACTGGAAGCTTTAGAGAGACATTCATACCTTTTATTTTATTTTCAATTTATTTTATTTTATTGTATTTTATCTATTGATCTAGACATATAAGGAATCTCTGACCACAGAAATTTCAATGACCACATACAAGGAATACAAACCTTGAAAAATACTATGGAAAAGTTACTATATATAGGGCAACTTCAACCCTCAACAAGAAATAAAAACATGGGGCTGGTGAGATGGCTCAGCGGCTTAAGAGCCTGCCTGGCAAGCACAAGGGCCCGAGTTCGACTCCGGGAACCCACACACGAAAAAAGGGCCGGTGATATCGCTCAGCGGCACGGGCGCCTGCTGGTGCATGAGGTCCTGAGGTCGACCCCCGGTACCCACAAAAAAAAAAAAAAAGAAATAAAAACAATTGCTGAAGGGATGAATGTAATTCCAGAGTTATTACATAATGATACTCAAGTGTACAATTACAAACAAACAATTAGAAAGCATACCAAAAAAATAGAAAAAATAAAGCCCATATACAGGAAAAAAAATGATTTTGGCAGGAACTATTTCTAGTTACTCGCTACTCAGACATTAAATTAACTGCTCCCCCACCATACTGGGCATTAAACCCAGGCCATTTGCACTGAGCTACATCCCTAGCCCGTTTATTTAAGGAAATTAGAAAACAGTATATGAACAAATATGGAATGTGAAACAGAGAAAATATACAATGAAACTAAAAATTCTGAAATTCAGAGGTACAATAGCTGAAGTGAAAATTTGCTAGAGGAGTTCAATGGCAGATTTGAGCAGGCAGAAGGAAGAATCAACAAGCTTGAAAATCCAGAGTTAAAATTGTACAGTTTGAGGAACAGGAAGAAAAATGAATGAGGAAAAATAAGCTGAATGAGCTGGAGGGACCTGTGGGATCCCATCAAAGTATATACACATCTTGGGAGTCCCTAGACAAAGAGAGCTAGGAAAATACACAAGAAATACTTGAAGAAATAGCCAAAAACTTCCCCAACTTAATGAAAGACATAAATCTATACATCTATGCATCTAAGAAGTTCAGTGAACTCTAAGGAGGATCAGCTCAAAGTGACCCCACACTGAGACGCTTTTGCTGTTGTTGTTGTTGTTGTCATTGTTTGTTGAGACAGGATCCCGCTATAGTTTAGGCTGGTATTAAACTCCCTATGTTCTCAGGCTGGCCTCAAACTCTTGGCAGTCCTCCTGCCTCAGCCTTCCAAGTGCTGGGATTACAGGCATGTGCCACCAGGCTTGGCTTGAGACACATTTTAATCAGATTGTCAAGGCCAAAAACAAAGAGAGAATGTTGGAAGCAGTAAGAGAGAAGCATCTTGTCCCCAAGTAATGGAGGGAGGGGAGGGAGAGAAGAGAGGAAGGGGATATAAAAAGAATTAAATCGGGTGTGGTGGTACACACCTGTAATCCCAGCACTAGGGAGGCTGGGGCAGGAGGATCACTGTGAGTTCAAGGCCAGCCTGGACTACATAGTGAACTCAAGGCCAGCCTGAACTATACAGCGAGACCCTGTCTCAAAAAAAAAAAAAAAAAAAAATTAAAACGGGTTATGTACATATACCAATTCTTCAAGATGAATGTAATTATTATGTACTGCAAACATATACTAATAAAAATTAATATCAAGAAGAGACATGCAATTTGACCCATACAGGGGGCCCTTGATAAGGTTAACAGATGATTTCTCATCAAGTACTACAGTGAGTTCAAGGCCAGCCTGGATTACACAATGAGATCCTGTCTCAAAAAAAAAAAAAAAAGGTGTTGCTTCTGTAATTTCAATTAAATGAAGTTAAATACTCCTCAGTCACACTATTCAGATCTCAAGTGTTTAATAGCCAATGTGTGCTCACTTCTGTAGAATATATATTAAAATTGGAACAATACAGAAATTATGTGACCCCTGTGCAAGGCTAACATACAAATTAAAAAGAAAAATAGCCAAATGTGGCTAGTAACTATTGTTATTGGACATGGAAAATACAGAGTTAGAAGAATAAAAACATTTACTAATCTCAAGAGCTCATCATTTTGGATGACAGCTGTCATTGGTAGACAGGAGGGACACGGTCATATATATAACTGATGCAGGGAATTGGACCATGTGACCATTGTCCCCTTGAAGTTTTGGGGTCACTGACATAATGACCATGACTAATGATCAGCTCAGTCTGTCTGGGGCCCAAATTGGTTGGGATTTTCCACAGCAACACAGACCGCAAAGGCCTAGGCCTTCCTGGTTGTCAGATGGACATGCAGGGGAGTCACTGATGAGGAGGGGCTCCACGTCGGATTCAATCATCCGCAGGCAGCCTGTGAGGTTTCCATGCACATTCCATACGTCCCCTTTCATCTGGTGGGAATTGCCTTCTCGAGTTACAAGTAGCCTGCCAGGCCAACCCTGAGTCCTACGTCAGCACACCCTTTCCAGTTGGAAATCTGGAGGATACCGACTGCTTTCCACCCAGATGATCAGGCTGTGATGTCATGGTGACAGCCTTTCACTGTGCAGTGCAAACTCACTGGACTGCCTGATGGGTTTGCTCAGCTCACTGCAAGAACCAAACATACATGGACACTAAACTACAGCTTCACCAAGACTGCCACCACCACAAGTTGAGCCTGGGTCTTCTGTCTACCATGGACACAGTGTTGACAAAGGAGTTAAAATTTTCAGCAGCCCAACTTCTTTAATAAAAAAAAAAAAAAAAAAAAAAAAACTTCTGCCATGGCTGGGCATGGTTGCCCACACCTGTAATCCCAGCACTTGGGAGGCTGAGGCAGGAGGATTGCCATGAGTTTGAGGTCAGCCTGAACTACATAGTGAGTTCAAGACCAGCCAGGACTACACAGCGAGACCCTGTCTCAAAAAAACCAAAAAGAAAAAACCCAAAAAAACAAAACAACTGGGTGTGGTGGTGCATGCCTGTAATCCCAGCACTGGGGGGCTGAGGCAGAAGGATTGCCACGAGTTCGAGGCCAGCCTGAGCTACATAGCAAGACCCTGTCTCAAAAAACCAAAGCAAACCAAAAAACAAAAAATCTTATCCCCTACACATAGTAGACAGTCACAAAGCATTGCACTAATCAGGACTAAAAACAGGATAAGATAAAAGTAAATACAAAGCCCATCTTTTCTTCCCAAGCTAATGTTATGTCTTTCTCCAAAAGGTTAAAACATAGTGAGTTCAACATAGTAAGGTTTAAAACATCACAGTAAGGGTTAAAACCCTTATTTAAATCTAAAGAGCCTTTTTTGAGGCCTAAGCAAGAAGCTTGAAAATTTGCAACTTTGATGTACAACTTTAGTTAAAATACAGGTGTTCCTGAAAGATTAATTAAGAACAGGATACCTGCTGCATGTGGGGGTGCATGCCTGTGATCTCAACACTCCAGAGGCTGAGGCAGAAGAATTGCCATGAGTTCGAGGCCAGCCTGGCTACATAGTGAGTTCAAGGCCAGTCTGAACTGCATAGCAAAACCCTGTCTCAAAAAAACAAAACAAAACAAAACAGAAAAACACCTAAAAACAAGAACAGGATACCCATTTTTAAGATATCTACATTTGCCACCTCAAACCCTTTCCTATGTCTTCATTCCCTTATAAAAACCCCAATCTCTCACCCTGTGTGATTTCTCTCTTAGAAACTTGCCCACTATCTCTCTTGAAATTGTACTCGGTCATCTAACTAAACTCTTGCGTTTCCTATGAAAGAAATGAATTTACTTTTTGGCAGAGAGAGAAAGAGAGAGAGACAGAGAGAGGGAGAGACACAGAGAGAGAGAGATTGAGAGAGAGAGAGAGAGGAGAGAGGGAGAGAGAGAGACATTGGACCCTGGAGGTAGAGAAAGTGAGGCTTTTAATCTATACTCTTGCAAGAGTGGTGCCTATATACACAGGCACACTCCATTTGAGAAGCTGTGTGTTTTTATTTCTAGCTCACAGAAGCCCCTCCCCACCATCTCCCATGGCCTGGGATCAGGGGTTCACAGTCCATCCTGAGCATTCTATTCCATCTCATACCTATTGTTCTCCCTATCTTTCCCTTTTAACCCTTCCTCCCTCTGTATTTCTTTTTCTAGTTATTTTTATCCTTTTGGCTTCCTAGGATTTGGGAAGACTTGTTTAGCAATTATCTTTTACCCTAAAACGTTATCTCCAGTGTCTTTCTACAGCCTGGTGTCCTTGTCTACTAGTTGACCAAGCTAAGTCCAAGAATAAGGTTTAGAATAAGGTTTAGAGTAGTTGATGAAATATGGACAAATTAAAAATATTTTTACCTCTTACACCTATATTCCTTCTCTATTGATTGGTAAATTCTTTTACTACCTGCGTCACCAGCCCTCCATCACCCTCTGGCATGGCAGACCCACGTACAACTCACAGCCTAGAAAGGTGTCAACCTAAATAACAACCAGAGAAGCTCTCCAGAGAATAATGATGTTTACTTGGAAGTAACCGAGCATGCAATGGGAATCTGTGTGCCTTGGAAAACTATGGCCTTTTTCAAGGAAGTAAAGGCAAGAAGATTTTAAAGGTAAAAATAGGGTTGGGGATGGAAGTCAGGGGTAGAATGCTTGGCTAGCATGTGCCGGACCTTGGGTTTAATCCCCAGCATTAACAAAAGAGCTAAAAAAAGAAATTTACGTAAACTGCTTGGATATAAAGCTTACCAGTTATGGAGTTTGGGCCTTGGCTTCAGGTCACTAGTGGACAAGTGTTCTGCCCAGGACATCTTGTCTGAATTGTTGCCATCTTAAAGAACACTGGAGATAAACTTTGTTACAGAAATCTATGCCTACCGGTGAGGGTGAAAAGCATGGAATGGATAGAGAACAAGAAAAAGAAAATCTTTTCTGAGCCTTTAGAAAGTCTTTGAGAATGGACTTATTGTGGACAGGCAGTTATGAAGGCAGTTAGAGCTTCTTGGCTCTAATTTTGTCTGGGTCTGACAAGAAAGATTTCATCTTCATGTCATCAAATTTCACAAAGGAAAACACAGTAACCCAGTGGCATTAGAGACTGAAGGAGGAAGCCACAATGTCAGGAGATGCTTGAGAATGACCTTAGGACTTGCTGGAAGTGGGTTCTGGAAAGTCCTCCCAATCCACACACATGGGATGTCTACAGGCTCCAGAGCCACCTTGCCTTGCAAATGACTTCCTCAGGGTTTCTCTTACAGTAAGTCTTCCATAAAGATTGAGAAACTACAGAAACTGCTTCTGAACGAAGAGCATGGTCCTGAGTGGTTACTAGGACACACTGATCTCTAAAATCTTAAACTGCAGAAACCTTGCTGGTTGAAACCATATTAGTGAGAACAGCACAGTTATAAACAGCCTGAGTGAGAGAGGAAACCACCTCCTGGGGTGAAATTGGGCAACTATGGGTTAACTGCACAGCTAAGTTCCCTGTGGTTACGGCCACAGCTATGTACAGGTATGGGAATAATATAATGTTCATGGAGCATAACGGCCCTAGAAAGTCCTGCCAGTTTCCCACTCCCTCTAACTGCAGCTCTGCTTCTGTTCTGTAATCATTTCACTTGGCATTGCCCAGCAAGGAAAGATTTCCCTGTAGAAATAGTATAAAAGTAAAAGCAAAGCCCTACTCAGCGCTCTCAGGAGGATATGAGTCCTCTGTAGAGACCCCGGCTTTAGTAAAGTCACCCTTTTCTTCTATTCCGTGTTGGGGTGATTTGTTCTGTCAGGGATCCAGTTCCTTTTCCTGCTTCATGAGTACAGAGCTTCAGATAAGTGATTTTCCAACACAGCATCCCAGGTTTAGCTCAGTGTATTAGTCACTCTCCTCATCTCTGGGACAAAACACCAAACACCTATAACTTAATGGGGAAGAGGTTTATTTTGGCTCATGTTTCAGTGCGTAGTCCACTGGCTCCAAGATAGGACAGCATGACAGAGGGATATAGAGGAGAACAGCTGCTCAAGTCATGGTAGATAGGAAGTGTCTTCTAAACACACCCCACCTACCTCTTAGCAGCAAGTGAGCTACAATGCCCCCATAATCCAGTCACCATCCAAAGGTCTTGCCTCTGATCAAATGAGCCTTTGGGAGTTGTAGGGAGCGATGAGACAATTTCACAGTTGCCGCCCCGCCTCCCGCTCCTGAGGGCATCCGGTGCGCCAGCCTACATCCCCCATGATCCTCTCCAGCCTAATCCGGAAATGACGACGACCTATCCATGCTCACTACATTCCCCGTGAGATGAGAGCTTCTGCCCCCGCTTCTATAAGTGCCTTAGACACTTCCTCAATAAACGAGACTTGATTGGAACCCTTCAACTTGTCTCCGTTTCTCTCTCCTCTTGCCCTGTCCCCCCATCCCGTTTCTCCTCCAGGTGGGACCCACGAGTTGATCTGCGGGCCGGATCAAGTGGCGCCCAACGTGGGGCCCACCCAGAGAGGACGCCTTCCAACGGGACCGTTCGTCATTAAAGCCTTGGCCAAGGTACTCTTTCCGGGACTCCGTCCCTGTGATCCGTGCAGACGGCCGCCTTACGTCTCGCCTGAATCATGGTAAGTGAACGGCATCCACTTCCTTTTCCCCCTCGACATGGGTCAAGCATTAAGTGAACATGAGTTGTTCGTTAACGGCCTCAGTAAGGCCCTCAAGGTGAGAGGAATTAAGGTTATGACTAAAGATTTATTTCTATATTTTCAATTCATACATAAAGTCTGCCACTGGTTCCCTCTAGAGGGTTCCATTGACATTAATCGATGGAATAGGGTGGGAGATGCCCTCAAAGATTTTTATAGGGTCTTTGGTCCCGAAAAGGTTCCGGTGACCGCTTTTGCCTATTGGACTTTAATTTCGGAACTGCTAACTCAACGCTATTCAGATCCCCAAGTCGCTGAGATGCTTTCTCAAGGTGAGGCTGCATTGCGCTCCTCCCGTAGTCCTACCCCTAAGCCCAGTTCCCCTGGCTCTGTGATTCTTGATATTCCAGAGCCCCCTCAAAATGGTGACCCGCTGCCACTTCCTCCTTCTGAGGCTCACGAGGACCCTCAAAATGGTGACCCCTCTCAAAATGGCTCCCTGGAACTTGGCGCCACCATGCCTCCTCCTCAATACCTGTCTATATACCCTGACCTTTCTGACTTCCAAGAGATTGATTGGTCTCAGCTGGCAGAGGAGGCTACTACCTATCATAACCCTTCTTTTGTGGCTCCCGCCTTAACAACTAAGCCCCAGTCTGACACCCAAAAGCCGCCCGGCCCATCCTCTACTCTTCTGACCTTAAAGGCTAAAATTAATGATCTAAAAGAAGGTCCACCTTAAACAGGTCCACCTTGAACAGAAAAAACAGAGGGCTATTTCCGAGAGGTGATAAGGTAAAGAATGCAGTTTCCATGGCAACCAAGGACTTTGTAAGGCCTCCAAAAGTGTATTTAAGGAGGGGGCCTCAGTGCCTCCTTGCCTGGCAGCTAACCCTTGGGGGGCCAAGGCGCCAAAAAGCTGATCTTCAGCTGGTCCCCCCAGATCGGCTGCAGGGCAGGACGCAAGGCTCTAAATTTGAGGTCGGGAGCGGTGTGGTTATTGTTCCCGGGATTGTCTGTTCATGTGTTTCTCGTGTGTTACATCTATGTCACCCCCCCCCCGTGCCTGCGCTTCCAAGTCACTGTTACCAGAGGAATTCAACCTGCCCTCGAGAGACCATTTGTTAGTCTCAAATTTCATTTGCATTTCAAATTGAGTGGGGGAGACAGGACTTGCTTCGATAAATTGTAACTGTGGGTTGCTATATTGTCCAAGTCATTGACATAGTGGGTTCTGCTGTTAGTAAGTCAACTGTTTTGAAATGTATGCTTAACAATTTTGATGAGTTCAAAGGAGATTATAAAATTAAAATAAAAAGTAAAGCTCCAAAACTTCTGTGAGCTTGAGTGGCCCACATTCAATGTGAGATGATTAGCTAAAGGGTCGCTCCACCCCAGGTAATCAATGGAGTATGAAATATTGTCACCAAAAAGCCTGAGCACCCAAATTAGTTTCCATATATAAACTCGTGGTTGTATGCGGTGCCAGTGCTGCCCCAATGGCCAGCCTGGACATCACCAGCCTGGCGCTGCCTACAAGCATCTAAAAAAATTTTACAGGAAAAATGTAAATGCCTGCTTTGTCAAAACATCGAGTAAGCTGAGTAAGCCACAATAAAAAACACAAGCTGGGTGCCCTGGCTCAAAACACCTGGGACAAAAACCTTATCCTAAAGCGTGCTTTTCTCTTTCTCCACACACAAAGAGGGTCTCTGTTCTTAAATCACAAATGGCTGCAACATTTGCAGCTAGCGGGAAACTGGGCGTAATTGTAACAACCCAAAAACAAGGGGTCAAAATAAGCTTCGACAAAGATATATCAAAAAAAAATTTACATAAGTGATATTCTTACAGAGAAAATGCTAATAGAATTAAAAAAAGGTTTGAGTATGTGACAGAGAGTATGGAGATGACTGAGCTGGAAGCTACATAAAGAAAAAACATAAAAGTTGTCAGTATTTTTATAAAGAAATTTATTTTTGTTTCTTCCAAATTCTTATAAGAGATCTCTGCTATTGACCTACAAATAATTCTGACTAGTCTATTTGTAATTACAAACTTCTAAAATTATAGAAGAGTTACTATAATTTAATTTGGCCAATATATATATATGAGTGCACTCTGATTTTTAAATAAATTTGTCTGTATGTTTTGTTTTTCTGCATGCCCAACCTGTAAACAGCTGTTCTATTTGAGCTCAACAAATTTTCTTTTTGCATTTTTGGATTTTTAAAACGTTTGTCTGGTATGCCTCCACCAAAAGTTGCCAGCTGGCCAAAATGATGTTAAAATTGGTTCTATAAATGTAATACATGTTTTGTTTATTGTTTATTGTTTGTTGTTGTATTATAATTTGAGAGTTTCTTGTTGTTCAAAGTAATGTGTTAAATGATCTGGTTTTCATAGGTCATCAAAAATTGTTAGACAAAATATATTATTGTAATATGTTTACATTGGTCATCGTCAACAAGACAATGAGGATTTCTGATTTAAAGATGCTCCTTAACAACAGGGTTGACACACTCCTGGCCAAGCCCATTGAGGTACATTATCACCAGTTGGAGATGGCAGATCAACAAACTTATTGAGAGACAATCTCCACAAATGGCCCGTATGATGATAGAGGCCAATTGCCCTGAGGCACCGGACAGGCAGCCAGAGACGGGCAACTAGGACACATATGTTACGCCATCAGCTGCCTAAGACAGGCACAGGACCAATTGCTGTCCTGTATGCCCATGATGGGTAAGGCATGATTGGATTCATATGGAGAGTCCTTGACCTAAGACAGGCGCTGTCCTCACAGGGCCTGCCATACTCCTGATCTTATAAAATAAGGGAGGAGATGTAGGGAGCGATGAGACAATTTCACGGTTGCCGCCCCGCCTCCCACTCCTGAGGGCATCCGGTGCGCCAGCCTACATCCCCCATGATCCTCTACAGCCTAATCCGGAAATGATGACGACCTATCCGTGCTCACTACATTCCCCATGAGATGAGAGCTTCCGCCCCCGCTTCTATAAGTGCCTTAGACACTTCCTCAATAAACGAGACTTGATTGGAACCCTTCAACTTGTCTCCGTTTCTCTCTCCTCTTGCCCTGTCTCCCCATCCCGTTTCTCCTCCAGGTGGGACCCACGAGTTGATCCGTGGGCCGGATCAGGGAGTCATCTGTAGCTAAACTATTAACATTCCTCTTCTGGCTCCCAAAGACTCATATGCCTCTCTTCATGCATTTAGTCACCTCTAAGAGCTGCCAAAGTCTTAACAGTTTCAGCATTGGTGAAAAGTCCAAATCCAAAGTCTCCTCTGAGACTCAGAACAAACTCTTAGCTGTGAACCTTTATAAAAATAAAGAAAAATATTTTCAATATACAATAGCACAAGGTAAACACCCCCATTCCACAAAGGAGGAGAGGAGAGAAAGGAACGGGACCAAAACAAGAACAAAACCCAGTAGGGCAAAGGTTAAGTCCCCTAGCTCCATATCAAGCACCCAGGGCAAGCTGTGGTGAGAGGTAAACTACAAAGGGCTGGGGTGCAGCTATGCCACTGCCAGTGGTTGTAGCACTTATGGCTTCTCTCTTTGGCTGGCTTTGGTCACTCCTTGTGGCTTTCCTCAGACATTCCACAGTCCTGGTTTCTCCAACTTTCTGGGGTCTGCACTTTTTGGCTTCACTCTTACAGCTTCATGCACTGCCACTCAGGGACACACTGCCTGCCCTCTAGGCCTTCTTCTAAAATCCAGGTGGAACCCTCCTTGACCCCACGACTTTTGTATTCTGCATGCCTGTCAAACAAGTACCACGTCAATGAATCCAAAGTCTGCACCAGCTCAAGCAGTAGTCAGACCTCCTTGAATTATGGCTGAGCACAGTGAATTGAACCCCAGGAAACCAATTTCTTAGGTGGCCTTTTTCAAGCATAGTGCCCTGGAGGCTCTCTTTTGAAAGAAAGTCTTTCATTTTTGTACCCTTGAGCCAGCAAAATGTGGGGTCTTGCTGATTCCAGACATGCCCTTCAGCCATTTTCTTTTTTGTCCTGATCCAAAACACTTGGCTTCTTTTTAATCTTTTCAGCCTTCAATCTCTCCTTGGCCAAACTTTATAGGCATCAATTTACAGGTGCTTCCTTTCCTGTGAAACTCAAAATGTTTGAAATCACTCAGCTGTGCCATTTGCTCTTGATTCTCAATGTAGTGTTGGCTGGAAGCCCTCAATAGCACCCATGCCACAGCCTTAATGTTGAGCTGCCTTGAAATTTCCTTCATCAAATGAGTCCACTGCTCTTAATCTCAATCTTCAAGTCTCAGGACATGAACAAAATGTAGACAAATTTTCTGCCACAGCATAATGCATGACCCAGAGTTCTTATTCCCAACTGTAACCTCCTGAGCCTGGTCTTCACCATCTGCCTTTTTATCAGCATTCTGGTCTTCTGATCTCGGCTTATTGCATGCTAGGACTTCTCTAGCTGGCATCTCCCAACCTTTCCAAGTTTCTCTCTCTCTCTCTCTCTCTCTCTCTCTCTCTCTCTCTCTCTCTCTCTGTTTTGGTTTTTTGAGACAGGGTCTTAGTATATCATGCAGGAGGCTGGCCTTGAACTTGCTATGTAGCCCAGACTGGCCTCAAGTTCACAGTGATCCTCCTGCCTCAGCCTCCAAAATGCTAGGATTACAGGTGCGTACCACCATGCCTGGATTCAAACTTTTCTCTTGAACCAGTTCCAAAGGTTTCTAAACCACATGGTCAGGTAGTCACAGCAATGACCCCACTTCTTCGTTACCAAAAATCTGTCTTAGTCACTTTCTCATCACTTAGACATAATGTCCAACACCTGCATTTTAAAGGAGGAAAGTTTTATTTTGGCTCCTGATTTGTAGAGGTTTAAGTCCATAGTTGGTGGGCTACAAGGAAGAATAGCATGGTAGAAGTGCCTAGGTGCAGAAAAGCCGCTCACCTCATGGTGACTGGGAAGCAGAAAGTGAAGGGAGGATGCAGAAAGAGAGCTATAACCTTACAGGTCATGTCCACAGTGAACCACCACTTCCCACCAGACCTCACCTTCTAACAGCAAGTCAGCTATAACACCCCCATAATCCAGTCACCTTCCAAAGGCCCCACTTCTGAGTGGAGGAGGTTTTGATGGACATCCAGATCTAACATTCAGTTTTACAGTTTCTAAAAAAACAGAACATCACTTCTCTGATTAGACCTGATGTTATCCACTTCCACAGATTCCTCTTTGCTTAAGCTTATCAAAACTATTTCATTTAAGTTTTACCTATGTTCTGTCATCCACCAAGTCCTATAAGAACCCTGCTTCTACCAGGTTTGTTTTGTTTTGTTTTTTGAGAGTTTTTCTTTGTGGTGCAGGGGAAGAACCCAGGGCCTTCTATGTGCAAGTCAGGCACTCTCTGCGCACCCCCAACCCAGCTTTCACCTGTGTTTGAGAAACTCAGATTCATCAGGTAAACACTGTCCCTTGCTTCAGGGATGTTAATAAACTGATTGTGGATTACAGCTTTGTTCCTGTTCAGTTTGCTTAGTTCTGGAAACAGTATAGTTATAGTCAAACAGATAAGAATGAAATTTTACATCCACAGAGTGGAGAACAAAGAGGAAAGTGACTCTTTTGTAATCACAAAACTTTCTAAAAGTGTTCTAAAAGTCCTGTGATGTTTTACTCCCTTGAGAAAACATCACAACTTCATTGTTTCAAATTGATTCAGAGACAGAATCTCCTTTTTATTAAAATGCATGTTGGAATGTCTTTCCAAATATAATAGCCTTTAAAAATTTTTTTTAGTCTATTGAGGGGGTAACTCAGTGATAGAATGCTTGCCTAGCAGGCAAAAGGCCCTGGGTTAGAACCTCAGACAGCGTAAGTAGCAAGAATATTATAATGAGTAAAGCTGTGTGCGGTGGCACATGCCTATAATCCCAGCACTCGGGAAGCTGAGGCAGGAGCATCGCAGCAAGTTCAAGGCCAGCCTGGAGTACATAGTGAGTTCAAGCCAGCCTAACTGTATAGTGAAACCCTGTCTCAAAAAGAGAAACACAAACAAACAAAAAAACCAAAACAAAACAGAGTAGTGAGCATGTTATGGTTTAGATCTGAAATGTCTCCCAAAAATCTCATGTTCAGGACTAAGATCAATAAAATCAGCAAGAATGAAAAATGGGTTAGGGGAGTTAGAGGAGGAGAGAGGGAGGGGGAGAGAAGGGGAAGGGGGTTAAAAAATGAAATAAGCTGTTGTATGTACAGGTAACCACTCCCCAAGATGACTGTAAACTTCATGAACTCCAAATATGTACTAAAAATATAAGTCTCATATTCAGAGGTGGGGCTTTTGGAAGGCGATTGGATCATGGGGGCACTAGACTGATCAGTGGATTAGTCCTTTGATGATTTTATAGCTGACTGTGCTATTCAGAGATGAGGCCTGGTCAGAAAATGTGGGTCACTGAGGGGTGTGACCTAGACAGGTGGATTCTTATTCCTGGCTCCTAGCTCTGTTTCCTGACCACCATGCAAGAAAGAGCTTTCCTCCACCATGCCATTCTACAGTGCCATTTGTGCCTTGGAACAAGCTGACTGTGGACTGAATCCACTGAAACTGTGACCCAAAATAAACCTCTTCTTTAAATTGTAGATGTCAGGCATTTTGGTCATGTCCTGAGAATTTATGGTACACTGAAATTACAGGCAGAGGAAATTTCAAAGCAGCCCAACATTCAGTGGCATGGGTAATGCTGGCTGCTTTTAGCCAGATCTACAGTGAAAATCAGGAGCACTAAGCAGATGTGAAATATTTGCAATTTCATCAAAAAGGAAGACTGTCAAAGATGGGGCCATAAAAAGCATGGTTGCTGGAAATATTAGTATTTAAAAGAAATAAAAAAAGAAAGAAATCAAGCACTTTGCATCAGGTCTATAGGAAAGATGGCTTGAAAGCATCTCAGAAATCAGCAAGATCCACCATTCTCAGGCTTAAGGGTGTAAACTGTAAAGCTTTCATTTGAAAAGAGAGCCCCGAACACAGGCACACCAGTGAATTTAGCCCTCTAGACGACACGGGCAACTTCCCTGAAACACACAAATTAGCTAAATTGACATAAGGAGAAATAGAAAAGCTCAAGGGACTGTACAGGAAGCAGAGAGATGAAATCAGTACTCCAACCCGCAGCAAGAAAACATCTAGGCCAGATGGTTTTGCAGGTGAATTCCAAGGAAGATCACTTCCTAGCAGATCCAAAAACCTGGGGATATTTGGGGGAACTTGAGAAGAGAGGAATTTGCCCAAGGAGTATTAACACCATTCCTTCCTAAATTCTCCCATGAGATTGAAGAGAAGAGAGACCTGCAGAACTCATTCTATGAGGCTAGCATTGGCCTAATTCCAAGGTGCCTTGAAGACCTCGCCACCCCCCGAGTCTTGGGTGAGGGTCTTCTTGGGTTCATAGTCCTGACACCATGGGTCACCCATGCATGCTTTGAGATGTGCTTTAGATTTTTCGCTGGAAGCCCTGCAATTACCCTAAAAATGGAGCATATTGTGGAGTAGACTTATGAGCAATGGTGGGAGAGTCCACCTGTGACTCTGCTTCATGGTGTTCTGGGGAAAGCTTTCATCTTACTGCTGTGCCATTCCACATGGCTGTGTTGTCTGTCATGTTTCTGAACACACTGGAGGTGTTGACACGTGTCTGGGACCAATGGACCCTGCCATTCCAAATGCATGTATTGTCTTTGCAGGAAATCCTGGCCATGCCGTTCTGCCACAATGTTTTACTCCAGGCCCCAGAGCAACCAGGCCAAAAACCATGGACAGAAGCCTCAGAAACCATGAGCCAGATGAGTCTCTCCACCCTTACCAGTCTTCTCTGGTATTGTGTCACGTGATGGAAAGCAAACACAGCGTGTCCATGCGGCCTTCCGTGAAGGCATCACCCTTTCCCAGATGCTGGGGACTGGGACCTCCTAATCTCCAGGACCCTAATATTATGAAGACTGGAAACTTTGGGAGTGGGTCCCCAGAAGAATGATGAGAGGAGCCCTTCCTTGTGGGAGACTGGGCTGTACAGGGTTAAGTTGCTAAACACAGGGACCTCTGGCTGTGTTGGAAAAGAACATACGTGTGGTGCTCTAAAGTCAAGATAACCACAGCTAAGGATACCTGGCTCCAACCCAATTAACTAAATAGAGACCATAGCTGCAGGCCTCTCATTCCTGCAGTAAATGTCAACAGGGAGATAAGATGGTTCTCCTAACTTAACATCATTTACTACTTGGAGAGGGCCTTGAGCTGGCTCCCAAATTCCTGCTCAGGTTCCCACATTTTCCTCAGTATCCCCTCCCTCTTTTTGTAAGCCAAATAAATACAGGCTGCCCAGAGAAGTTCTCTGTGTCAAAAAAAAAAAAAAAAAAAAAAGAGAGCCCCTGGGCCCCTGCTCAGGAGTGGCTACTTAGGGAATTGGTTCCTGGTATTTGGTACACAGTGCTCAGCCATCCAGGCCATGATCCAAGGTGGCCTGGACACTGTTTCAGCTTGTGGCAGATCTTGGTATCACCCACTTTGTGGTTTTTCAGACATGCAGAATGCAAGAGTTGTGAAATCAGAGAGGCTTCCACCCAGAATGCAAAGGAAGGTCTAGGAGGCCAGGCAGTGTGTCCCTGACAGGGTAGTGTGTAAAGCTATGAGAATGAAGCCAAAAGTGCAGTGGAGACCACAGGAAGCTACATATGTAAGGAAAATGGATTGTCTGCTGAGGAAAACCACAGATAGTGAACAGAACCACCCCACGAGAGAGACTATGTGGGCTGCAACCGGCAATGCTGTGGGGGTGAGACTGCCCAAGCCCTTTGGAGTTTACATCTTGCCATAACTTGACTTGGATGCCGAACATGGAACTACAGCATTTAATGGTTCCCCTGCTAGGTTTTAGTCTTGCTTTGACCTGATATCTTCCTATCCCCATATTCCTCTTTTTGGAAAAGGAATGTTTATACTATGCCATCATATGTTGAAAGTATTTAACTTTCTTTTTGATTTTTACAGAGGCTCACAGCTAAGAGTTTGCCTTGAGACTCAGAGGAGACTTTGACTTGAACTTTTCAGCAGTCCTGAAATACTTCAGATTTAGGAATCCTTAGAGATGGACTAAATGCATTTTATATAATGAGATGCACATGAGCCTTTTGGGGGCCAGGGATAAAATGTTTTGTTTTAGATCTAAAATGTCCCCCCAGAGACCTGTGTTCAGAGATGGGAGCTTTTGGAAGGTGATTGGTTCATGGGGGCACTAGACTCGTCCATGGACTGCCTTTGATGACTTCATAGCTGACCATGCTGTTCAGAGGTGGGCCCTGGTCATAAAAGGTAGGTCACTGGGGATATGGCATGGATGGGTGTTTTCTTGCCCTGACTCCTCCTTCTTCATTCTGTCCCCTCATCAATTATGTGGTGAATAGCTTTCCTCTGGCCGTACCATTCTGCCATGGCATTTCTGCCTTGGAACCAGCCAACCATGGACTGAATCCACTGAAACAGACCCAAACTAAACCTCCTCTTTTACATTGTAGGTATTGGGTATCTTGTCCCAGTGACACAAAGATGACTAATAACAGAGATCATTCAAAGTTGTGTTTAACTCAGTGAGGAACACATAAATGGGTAAAAAGATAACATGGGAAAGTAGGACTTTTATTGTTAATAAGAAGAAACAAGGGAGTAGAAATCAGATCAAAAATGTTAATACCCTACAGCATTGGTTCTTAAACTGGAACACACAGTGGAAGAACTGTAGGGTGCTGGGCTAGAGTTTGTGGTTGTGGTTTGGTTTGGTTTGTGGTTTTGTAGGTCCAGAGTTGGGGCCTAAAATCTGCACTTCTTACGAGCTGCCAATGCCTCTCCAGGTCCATACTCTGAGAAGCATGTCCTTGAGGGAAAAGCAACCATGAGCTTTGGCGTGGTCTTTTATGCTGATCATAAAAGGATATTGTCATACCTTAGAAGTTATCTGTTTACTAATCTTTAAGCTTAGAGAGTTTGTAAAATGGACTGGTTGAGTGTGGTAGTGGATGCCCATAATCACGGCACTCTGGGAGGCTGAGGCTGGAGGATCACAGGATCACAAGTTTGATCACAGCCTGAGCAATTTAGTGAGACCCTGTCTGAAAATTTAAAAAACAAACAGAACAGGGCTGGTGAGATGGCTCAGCGGCATAAGCGCCTGTCTGGCAAGCGCGAGGTCCTGAGTTCAACTCCCGGTACCCACATAAAGGAAAAAAAGGGCTGGTGATATCGCTCAGTGGTACAAGTGCTTGCTGGCAAGTGCGAGGTCCTGAGGTCGGCTCCCAGTACCCACATAAAAAAGACAAAACAAACAAACAAAAAAAGAACAAACAAGCAAAACAAACAAACAAAAACATTAATGGGGCTGGATTAAATCTCCAGTAATGCCAAAAACCCCCCCAAAACAAAAAAACAAATAAAACTACATGGTCAGTTATGCAGAACCACAGCCCTCAGAGCAGTTGATGCACAATGTGCAGCATGACATTCAGAGTCATATGGTCATCTTTTACCTTATTCCCAAGCTTTAGGTCATTTTTTGTAACAGCAAAAACAAGGGGATGACAAAATGTCTGTTTAATAGTTTATTTTGCATTAAGTCATCCACATTGCGAAAGTAGAGACTGCCCTATATCATTGTGGGTAATATTTTCCACTGAGAGACAGAGAGAAATAAAGGTGGAAAAAGAACAATAATATTACATATTATTGGTCTCATATGACCTTTGTCATAACACTTTGGAGAACACGGTTTCACTCCATTTTTAGGGACAAATAAACTGAGCCACCTCCCAAAGTCACAGTTCATGCAGAGCACCAGGGGCTGCTATCCCCCAGAGGCAGTCTGATGGCATCCTGAAGTCAGTGACAACGGAGCTCTGGCCACTGACAGTGTCTCAACCTCATTCACCCTCATCATTTTGGTGTTTGTTGCTAATTCGTTTTCACAGTGCGCCAAGGCCTACCACATTGGGGCCTCTTGAAAGTAGCTGTTATTGAAATTCTCCTCTGTACTGGGGTGGGGGTGGCACTGAGGCAGCAGGATCACTTGAACCCACAAGTTTGAGACCAGTCTGAGCATCACAGATCCCTTCTCTAATTAAACAAACTACAGTAATTAATTGAGTAATTTAAATTCTCTGTGTAAAAGAAAGCATACACATTGAATTTTTAAAAAAATAACCAAATACTGTGCATAACTCTACAAGGGAGGCAAAATAGAGCATTCTGTCTCAGACCTACTAAAATCAGAAATTCCAGTCACCTATTTGTAACTTCAGGAATGTTTAACTCTCCTGGGCAGCTGTCATCTCAACAGTTGTGCACTGCTTCTCTAGCCAGCCCCAGATCTGGGAAGCAAACCTCCAGCTCTCAAGTATGCCAGGATGGACCTGAGGCCCCTCCTGTATGTCCAGTGATGCTCCTCAACTAGGACACTGGGGATTTCCCTGCATTCTGGCAACTACACACTGCTGAGGAATGGAGGGGGGCAGCTGCTCCTCTTTCACGAAGCCACTTCCCATTTCTCTTTTTCCTATTTTCATAGGCACGTCACCACTGTGGTCCTGACGTCTCTGTGTCAACTCCCTGTCTATGGGTCGACAGAGAAGGCTAGCCAGGGGCACAGCCCAGGGGAGGAGGTGGCCAGTGTCCTGCCTACTCCAGAAAAGGTTAGCCTGGGTATGTGGGGATGTGCATATACATCTGCCAGTCTCTGATTCTTGAACTAGACAAACCCCTTTCTTTCTTCCTTTCCTGGCCCTCTCACAAAGCTGCCACCCCTGGGCTTCCACCTCAGTCCCTCTTCAGCCCTCCTGTGTTTTTTTCAGCTGAGTAGAAGCAGAGCCCAGCAAATCATCCAGGGACCAGACTGCCTGGACTCCAGTCCTGTTAGGTTAAATGAAGAAACAAAGACTTCAGTGTATAATACCTATAAATTATAATTTACCCCAATAAGGACCACACAGAGCACAGTGACACTTTTAAGTTATACATTGTACACTTTCACTCTGATACCAAGCTTTCTATTTCCAAAACAAGGCAGACAGCATTCCTCTGACCATGGCCTACTTAATGTCCAGTATCAGAAAGGAGAACATTCATTATAGAATCCCTGGACTGAGATCTGATTTAGATTAGAACTTATCTTTCATAAGTGTCTTTTCTGTTTCTTATATGATTAAGGTCCCTGAGGGAATACTGATCATCTGAAAAGGGCAGGAAGACATTTTGCAACTCCAGAGCAACTACTAAGAAAATTGTCTGTAACATCGTAATCACCGTAGTTCCATGAGCCCCAGGAGTAACTCTTGTGTGCATAAAACGATATCCAAATTTGCACTCAGTGCAGATGCCTCTGGCACTGACTGCCTTCTTGCTCGAAGACCTAAATCTCTCTTATATCTACTTTGCAATAACTTCTACCTATACTTCTGCATGGCCACTTACGTGTCTTGACTGAAATCTTTCATCAAAGGCACAAAGAATCTTGGACCAAGGAGTGAGGGCCAGTTCCTCACAACTTCAGAACCTGCCTTGCTGGTGACAGTCCTGTCTCTGATACTTCTGGCATGTGACTTTGAGCAACCTTGTGCATGACTCCTCATTTGTAATATGTGGGCAATGGCAGTATGTACCCCAGGCCTGTCCTGAGGATGAGATGGGTTACAATGAGTGAGTTACAATGATTGACTCAATCATCATATGCACTACACAATAAAAGCACCATTGTCCTTCAGTGCCAGGACCCTTTGGATACAAAAATCCACAGGTGCTCAAGTCCCTTATATAAGAAGGCATAGTATTTACATGTAACCTATGTACATCCTGTCCTACACTTAAAATTCATCTCTAGATCACTTATAATTCCTAATACAATGTAAATGCTATATAAATAGTTGTTAAACTCTGTTGTTTAGGGAATAATGATAAGAAAAATCTTAGTACATGTTCATTACAAATGCAAACATCTGGAGCTTACACAGTATGCAAACGAGACACGAGGCGAGGGCCTGTGGAATGGTGGGAAGCAGAATGTGCCTGTGCATCACTTCATTCACAGGGGTTCAGCACTGTGCTGGGTGCACAGCAAATTCAAGTTTTGTTTTTTGGAATTTCTAAATTTAACAAAAAATATTTTGTGGGGCCGGTGATATTGCTCAGTGGCATAAGCGCCTGCCTGGCAAGCACGAGGTCCTGAGTTCGGTTCCCAGTACCCACATAAAGAAAAAATATATATATTTTGTATCTACAATTGGTTGAACCCATGGATACAAAGGGCCAATTATATAGGGATACAGACCAGAAGGGATGGTATGAAATTGAACACCATCATTGCCATGGGAGCATGGATTGAGTGCCTGCTGTGTGCTGGGCATCATGTAGCGTCTGAGTCCACTTTTTGTCCTGAGGCAGGCTAACTTTATAAAGAAAGGAGGTTTTGTTTACAGTGCTGGAGATTCCAAGTGCAAAATCAGGTTGGTCCCAGAGGTTCAGCTTCTGGTGGTGCCCTAACAGCAGCACAGCAGGAGTACATGCAGGAGCAGAGTGAGAGATCATACTGCAAAACAAGAATCCAGAGAGAGGTGGGTCCCTGGCCCCTTCTGAGGATACACCTCTGATTCACCTAAGGACCTTCCACTAGGCCATGGTCAAATTAACAAACCCACATTCTTCCCATTGTGCCCTTTGCTCCACCCATGTAGTGGGCCACACATGGATTCTCCCTCTGACTTCATACTTCCTGTTAGCATCATTATTGTCTCATAATAAAACAAACATACACTGCCTTATGGATGCTAACCCCATAGGGGAGAAAGAGCTAGCCACCTCCCAGACCTAGGAGCAGGAAGGAATAATGATAAAAGAGGTAGGTGTCTGTCAAGGCCAAATTCAACCAACTGCACACTTTCCTGGGCTCCAGCTCTGAGTATGTCCACAGCAGGGGCTTCAACTGGACAGGAAGTGAGATCCCAAAAACTTCCATTCCCACTCTGCCAGGAAGTCAGATCCCAAAAGCTTCCATTCCCACTCTGCCAGCTACTCTGCCACTGACACTCGGACAGCAGGACGCTGAAATGTCTTGCTCAGTGTGGAGCAGGAACAAGGCCGCACTTGACTCCACAGGGTGTGTGTGGAAGCATTTCTAAGGAACTAGTGGCCTCTGATGTGCTAGCAGGATGAGAAGGCAGCTCTTCCTTGCTTCTTCCAGGGATCATAGAGGAAAGTCATATGTGGGGTGCCTTCTGGTTTGGGGTGCCTGAGCCTGAGGGTGATCAGAGCTGAACAAATGTCCCCCACTGCCAGGGTCAGCTTGCTTAGGAGGGAGGCACTAGGGAGCTACTAGGTCCTTGTAGTAAAGGGATGGAGTGTGGAGGACCACCTGGATGGCTCTCCTTGAAAGAAGAGCAGTTATCGCCATTTTGGCTGAACCTGGCCCTATTTCCATGTACTGAGATGTACAGAGTGGGCTAGGACTTTTCCTTATCTCTTCAATGGGCTTTAAGCAGTGTTTTCCTTATCTCTTCAATGGGCTAAAGCCAATAGCATCCAGCCAAGGCGCTGATGTGTAGTCTTTGAAGCAAGGTGACAGGTCAGTGTTTCCCCGCCCTGTATCTCCCAAAAAACATGTGTGAGCTGGGTGGGATGGAGAGCTGTGCTCCACGCTGTCGGCTGGGATGGAGCCTCAGCCTCGAGTAAGAGGCTATGACCTCCCAGGGCATAGAAGAGTACACATCAGAGCTGAAGCACCGACCCCAAAACATTAGATACTATCTTGAATTGTATTATGCAGATTAGTCCTTCTGCATATCCTTTCTTCTGCATATTGCTAAGGTGATTTCAGGCCACCTACCTAGCCCAGCTGACTTGCATACATCCCGCCACTTTCACAGTCACTCATCCCTGAGTCACTCCCCTCCTAGAGAAATAATAGAACTGGGTTGTAGCCTTTGTTCCAGTAACCACCATCCTGGCTGGACTTAGGACCCCTTGGCTCCCCATAACTACAACTATGCTGTAGTGTCTTTATTCTCGCTGTGGGTTGCACTGGAAGTGGTAGATTGGAATTAACCTGCTAGAATTCCAATAACTTTTCCATGGGATTACAAATATAATCTTCCCTGACCGTGATGAGGACTGGGAAGGGCTCACTATAACAGAGGAAGGGACAATCTGGCTGGCCACCATTCAGCACTCAGGCCCAGTGGTTCAACAGATCCCAGGGATGTGGCCAGTGCTCTTGGTTCTCAGCTCTGTCCTCCAGAAGTGCTTTCCAGGTCCCAAGGTTTTCCTGTTCACAAGATAACAGGCCCTGCTTTCTGCTTCTCTGTCACTCTTCTGCAGCCAGACAGTGCTCTGGCACACCAAGGAATGGCATGACAGATAGCAAAGCCTGCCACAGGATGCTGGAAAAGTGGTCAGTGATGTGGGAAAGTGGTTAGGCCAGAGCCAGTGGAAAGGTGTGGAGCTGAAGGAAGCCGGTGGAGCAGGCCTAGGGTGTGCCAGGCCCTGAGCTGGGAGCTGCACCCACGCTTGTCTTTATTTAATCTCACTTAGTGAAATGGTAGCTATTACTACTGACAGTCCTGATTTACAATTTTTTTTTCTCAATGATGGTGTAAAAGCAAAATGCTTTCAGTAGAAACTGCATTTCAGATTTTGAGTTTTTATTTTTTCCTGGATTAACAGCTATTCTGTGATGCTGGGCAGCAGCAGCATGCAGTCAAGCCCCCATCACGGGGGCAGGGAGAGGAGTGAATGCCCCACACTGTACAGCGCTCTGTGCGACCAGCATTTCTAAACTCGGATATTCAGTAAATTGCATGAACTATTCAATATTTTATTATAAAATAGGCCTAGTGTTAGATGATTTTGCTAAACTGCAGGCTAAAGAGAATGTTCTGAGCACATTCAAAACAGGTGAAGCTGAACTAGAATGTTCAGTTAAGTATGTTAAGTATCTTTTTTATGTCAATTTTTTTTCCTGTAGTACTGGGGATTAAATCCAGCACCTTTGCCCTGAGCTGTGCCCTCAGCCCTTATTTTATTTTCTATTTCGAGAGAGGGTCTTGCTAAGTTACTTGGTTGCCCAGGCTGGGCTTAAATTTGCCATCCTTCTGTCTCGGTCTCCTAGAGTGTAGGATTATAAGCATGAGCCACAGCAGCTGGCATCAATATAGGATATTTTCTTTTAATTTTAATTTTCATCTTTATTAGTATATGTTCGCAGTACCTAGTTATTACATTCCTTGTGGGGAATTGGTACATGTACATTATACATCTTAATTCCTTTTTTAAATCCCCTTTCCCTTCCCTCCCTCCATCTCTTGATTTCCTTCTGTTATTTTTTGTATGTTTGCAATACATAATGTTTACGTTCCTTATGTGGAGTTGGTACGTGTACATAATACATCGTAATTCCTTTTTCATCCCCTTTCCCTTCCCTCCTTCTCCCTCCCTCCATCTCTTAATCCCTCTCCCCTTTTAGAAAGATCTACTTCCCTACTTTACTGCAGGATATTTTTCAATGCACAGTGGATTTGTCAGGCTGGAAGCCAATCCCATTTTAATGAGGACTATTTATTTCTGTTTCCCTTTTGAGGAAGTCAGAGAGTGGAACAATAAGGGCAGAACAAAAGTCCTAACCTTGTTTAACCTAAAACTCCAAAGCCCTCTGAAATGCTGAATTATGGTCCCCAAAATGTCCATATCCTAATCCCCAGGATCTTGAGGTGGGACGTTATCCTGGATTTTCCATTTTGTCCAATGTAATCATAAAGAGCCTCAGGGAGGAGGGGCCAGTCAGTGGCAGCAGATATGACAATGGAAGGGATGGGAAGGATGGAAAGAGTTGTAAGGCTGTGAGGAAGGGTCTTGGTCAGGACTCAGATGGCCATTAGAGCTGAAGAGGCAAGAACATTTCTGCCCACCCTCACCATAGCCCTGAAACAGTTTTCAGATTGTTGACCTCCAGAAATATTCTCCAGAGATAAAATTCATGTTTAAGACACTAAGTATGTGGTAGTTTGTTTCGACAGCTACAGGAAACAAATTGTCTGTCCTTCCAGATAAGCTAGCCAGGGAGCACGCCCAGTGAGGGTTCCCCAGAGCCAAGCTGCTGGGGGAACAACCTTGTGCATAAGGATGGCAGATGCCACCTATGGGCACCAACTGATGAGGGACAAGATCTGCTGCTCAGACCCAGGACAGGGGATCTCTGGAGGGTGTTTTTGAGGACCATCTCAGGACACAGGTCTGTTCTTGGTGGTATGAGGCCTTCCATTCATGGGCAGGGAAAATCTCTTCCCTGTCTGGGCCTCAGATAAGGTAAGGAGGTGACCTGCTAGCCCTCTCAGTCTCCAGGCCAAGCAGTCACTGATCAAAAAGATAGTAGCAAAAACTCTCATGTCAGCTGGGTTAGCAACATGAGCCCTCCAACCCAAACTCAGGAAGATGGTTCACATGAAAGATCTCTAGGGGAAATGTTGCATTCTTGGCCTCTAGGGGGAAATGCTTGTTCCCTCTGAAGTTAAGGTTCAACTGATAATAAGAATAACAATACTCCCCACAAGTTTTAGGGCCAAGTGATAGTAATAATAAACTACTATGAGAATAATGGGGAGAATGAAGCAGAAGACAGACATACTATGAGCCAGGCACTTCACAGATGTCCTTTCTTCTAATCCTTACAGTCATTAATCCCACAAAGCAGGGATATGATTATTCCACAACACAGCTGAAGTAATTGAGGCCCTGAAAGGCCCAATACCAATACCTGACAACCAGCCAGTCTAAGGCAAGGGCTGGAATGTGAAGAACATGGGGCACCCAGCTGTGGGGTTGGCTGCACATCGGCGGCTCCCATGGTTGGCCAAGATTTACAGCAGGGATGCAGTTTCTTAGCAACACAGTTCACACACACATATGTGTGTAAAACTGAAATAACAACCTCACAAAGCAACACTTAACCCTGTTAAGCATAACATTCTCTGGCATTTCCTCCTTCATTTCATTAATATTTGTCTGTAAATCCATTTTCTCAATCATTATAGGGTCTTGACTTGCTATTTAAAGACAAAGGACCTGATAGGTTCTGGGGCAAATGTGAGGTGGCTGGGGAGCCTTATGATGCTGGTCCCCTCCTCCTCCTTCAGCCACACACCTGCCGCACACTTCAGCCTGTTAGCTCTACAGTTATCCCCCCTTAGCTGCAAGGATGCAGCCCAAGACCCCCCGTGGATGCCTGAGAATGCATATAGCACTGAATCCGATGCTTACAGTGTTTGTTCCTATATGTACATACACATTACGAAGTTTAAATTACAGGCTGAGGTTGTAGCTCAGGGGTAGCCTGTCCTCTTTTCTAGCATACTCAAGGCCCTGGATTCCATCCCCAAATATTAATTGATAAATTAGCCACAGTAAGAGATTAATAGCCACAATTAATAAACAGAACAATTACAACAATATACTAGAATAAAAGCTATTTAAAAGTTATGAATTATTTCTGTAAATTTTCCATTTAATATATTCAGACTGTAGTTGACTACGGTAACTGAACCTGTAAAGAAAAAAAAAAAAAAAACACAGAAAATGGGGGACCTGCTGTGTTTTGAATTTGTATCCCTGTAGCATCCTTTCCCTATAACTGAGGCCAGGGGCTCCAATCTCACCCCTGCTTCTGGCTTCAGGCTGAGCTTGTCTCTCCCCTCAACCTCATCTGGTCATTCTATACATTACAGTTGGAGCTATATGGGGTAGAAGCACAAGATGGTAGAAGCTTGACTAAGACAGAGGTTTATTTCAGAACTATTGAGGGCTGGTATGGCAGCTACAAGGGCCAGGAACCTGCAGTCCCTCCATCTTGCTGTTCCATGATCCCTAGCGCATCCACAGGTCTGCATGGTTCCAATAGCACCCTGCCACATCCAACCACAGCCACTGGGAAGAAGAAAAGGGGAACAAGGAGGTGGACAACCTTGTCACTTAAAAGATGTACACACCAGCAACCTGTACTCAACTCTCATTGGTTGAGAATGAGTCACATGGCAACATCAAGCCACAGAATGGGATGTAACTTGGATTCTGAGAGGCTGCGTGCCACACTAAAGACTGCTATTGCTATAAAAGTATGGGGCTACTGGGGCAAGTCATAATCTCTGCCTGTCCTCTTTTCTAGCCCTGAGCCCATGGAGCTCATCGTATCCAGAACCAAGCCTGAGATTTTGCTTTGCTCTTATGATTTCTCATCTAAAGGACCAGCATTTGGTCCTGCAGCCTGGCTCCATCTGAGGTCTGGTCTCCCCCAGAACCCCTTTCACACTGACAACTGTAGTAGTTTCCTATGGCTGCCACAACAAATCACAAAGTGAGTAAAACAACAGGATTCCAGTAGAACTTTTTTTTTTTGGTACCAGGAATTGAACTCAGGACCTTGCACTTGCCAGGCAGGTGCTGTGCTGCTGAGCTATATCCCTGGCCCTCCAGTAGAACTTCTTTAGGGGATATGATTGATAGTCTGTCCCGAAAATTCATGGCCTTCCTATGTACAATGTATATTCGCCTCATCCCAAATCTTTTTTTTTTTTTGGTGGGTACCAGGGGTCGAACTCAGGACCTCGCGCACCCGCAGGCACCCGTGCTGCTGAGTGATATCACCAGCCCTTTTTTTGTATGTGGGTACCGGAAGTCGAACTCAGGACCTCGCGCTTGCCAGGCAGGTGCTTATGCCACTGAGCCATCTCATCAGCTCCCAAATCTTAATCCATTCCATCAGTAACTCAAATTACAAAATCTTATAAAATCTCATTTAAATACCATCAACTCAAAAAATTCTAAGTCTTTTCTTCTAAGTCATCTACATAAGGCCAAGATGAGACTCTGGGTATGATCTACCCTGAGTTCAAGACTCTCCATTATGTTGGATGTGGTGGCACATACCTGTAATCCCAGCATTATGGGAGGCTGAGGCAGGAGATTTGAAAGTTCAAACCCAGCCCAGGCAGTGGAGTGACTTAGCAAGACCCTATCTCAAAATAAAAAATAATAAAAGGGTAAGGGATATAACTCAGTGTGAGGCCTCGTATTCAATCTTTAGCATCACCAAAAACAAAACAAAAAAACAGAACAAGCTTCTGTGGACACCTATAAATCTAAAAAATAAGTCACATGTTTCTAAAATACAATAATGGGACAGGCATAAGCTCAACATTTCTTTGCAAAAGGAAAACCCAGAAGAAATAAAAAGGCCATGAATCCCAAGCAAGTCCAAAACCAAGCCAGGAAAGTCCAATTGTTTGAAGTCCTCTATGACTTGATGCTTCATTCTCTGGAGGTTTCAATCACCCTGGCCTATGGGCCCACAGAGGTGAACTCTGCTCTGTTAAACTCTGAGCTGTCCTGAGAGTCATTCTTCTCCTTTCTTGAAGGATAATGCACATTTGCAGCTCTGTCAGGCAATTTCCTACTCATAGAACTCTCAAAACCTAGCAACCTTCCTTGTTTCATTCTGTCACTGTCCCCCTCAGTAAGAGCTGGCACTGTTCTTGGTGGCGTAACATTCCCCAGACCTTGCAGGTCTTCTGTGTACGTCAAAGTCATCTACACCATCACACACCACAGATCCTTCTTGAATAAACCCATGACTATTCCTGTATTCTGCTGAGATGTTTGACTGGATCCATCAGTCACATGCTTAATTTTACCAGCAGAAAGTTGTCCAGCCAAATCCTTTATATTCTTCCAGAATACTCTTTGGCATCTTCTGCAATATGTATAGGCTATAAATTTTCCAGATTGTCATGTTTTTTCCTTTTTGCTTAGCAGTTCATCTCTCTGGTTACCTCTTTCCTACCACATTTAACTACAAGCAGCACAAAGAAACTAGGATGTGCCTTCCACACTTTGCCAGAATTCTTCTCAGCTAAATATTCAATTTCATCCCTTACAAGCTCTGCTTTCCACTAAACGGCAGAGCAAAATTCAGCCAACATTTGCCACTTTACAGCAAGCATCGCCTTTCCTCTGGCGTCCAATAACATGTTTATGATCGCCTTCTAAGACCTCACCAGAAGTGTCCTTCTCTTTCAAAACCAGGCCACAGTGGCAACATTCTGTTCGTGACTGTGTGTGGATTTTCTGAGATGCTGGAAGCTTTCCCTGTAGCTCTGCCCAACTCCTTCAAAGCCCTCACCAGATCACATGTAATATGCATATTCCTACCAACCATGTCTTCAATGCAATCTAGACTTTATTCTTTTTTGTCAAATGCTCTTGCTTGTCAAGCGCTCTATCACTGAGCTACATCACCAACCCAGTTTAGGTCTTTTCTATCGTGCACTCAAAATTAAACAGCAGAAACATATTCTGCCATAGATCTAGAGTTAGGTGTCCAAAATCACACTGTTGGAAGGGTTGGTTTTTATTGGCGTCTCTGGGGAGAATCTGTCCATATTCGTCTCCCATCTTCTGGGTTGCCATGCTCATTGGTGTCTGTTGGATGGTAGATACTTGGTCCAGTCTCTACCTCCATCCTTCATGGCATTCTGTCTTTGTTTCTGTATTTCTGTGTCTCTCTTTTCTTTTTTTTTTTTTTTTTGTGGGTACCAGGGGTCGACCTCAGGACCTCGCGCACCAGCAGGCGCCTGTGTCGCTGAGTGATATCACTGGCCCTTTTTTCGTATGTGGGTACCGGGAGTCAAACTCGGGCCCTCGCGCTTGCCAGGCAGGCGCTTACACCGCTGAGCCATCTCACTGGCCCTGTGTCTCTCTTTTCTTATGAAGACACTAGTGATTGGATTAAGACCCACCCGTCCAGTATGATCTCATCTTAATTTTGTTACATCTGCAATGACCCTTTTTGCAAATAACTTCCCATTCATGGTGGAAGAGGGTATTTCATGGGGACACAGTTATACTCATAACAGCATGTAAACTCCCTGTAAAAGAAATCTTTATTTTTATCTCACTGATTCTTTTACTGGCATGGTTTATATACAAAGACATCAGTGACAGGAGATACATTGGATTGAAAAGAAATGATCTCTGCCAGGTATGGTGGCACATGCTTGTAATCCCAGCACTCGGGAGGCTGAGGCAGGAGAATTGCAAGTTTGAGGCCATCCTGGACTATATAGTGAGTTCAAGACCAGCCTGAACTACGTAGTGAGACCCTGTCTCAAAAAAAAAAAAAAAAAAAAAAGAAAAGAAAAGAAAAAGAAATGATCTCTTGTGTCTCATTTCTCTGAGCACCCATGCTCCATATTTTGAGTGTGTCCTATATCTCTATCTCCAATAAATCTTCTCAAAAATTTTTTTAGAAAACAAGGAAAGAAATAATCTCTAGTCAGGTGTGGTGGCACATGCCTGTAATCCAAGCATTCTGGGAGGCTGAGGTAGAAGGACCACAGGGCTGGTGAGATGGCTCAGCGGCATAAGCGCCTGCCCGGCAAGTGCAAGGGCCCGAGTTCAACTCCCAGAACCCACATACGAAAAAAGGGCCGGTGATATCGCTCAGCGGCACGGGCGCCTGCTGGCGCGTGAGGTCCTGGGGTCGACCCCTGGTACCCACAAAAAAAAAAAAAAAAAAAAAGAAGACCCTGTTTCAAAATAAAAACAAATAGGACAGGATGAAGTTCACTGTCAAGGCCCTGCATTCCCAAATGCCACCCCCCAAAAAAAAAGACAAGAAAAAAAGAAATTATCTCACACTTATATCCCACAAATGCATTTCTATTTATCTTCTCTCTAACCAGAGGAAAAAACTGTCCAAGTGTCACCTTGGATGACTTCAAGTTGAAGAGCAGGAACTGTGGACAAATTCCTGTCATCTTTGTCTGACAAAGTCAAGGATGTCCAGTTACTCAATTCATTTCAAACACATATAGACTGTATCATGGTGGTTGGAACTCAGGCTTTGGAGTCAGATGTCCTGGGTTTTCTAGGCTTATTCACATCTATGAAATATCTTCGCAACAACACCTAGATCAGTGTGTTATTGAGTAACTGGGGAACCATAGTCTAACTAAGTACAATCCCCCAGTACCCACAGAGCATTGGTTCCAGGATCCCCTTTGAGTAGAAAAATCTGTAGATGCTGAAGTCATTTACACAAGATGACATAGTATTTGCATACAGCCTACACACATCCTCCCATACACCTTAAACCATCTCTCAATCACTTATAATACCTAGTAGAACACAAATGCTATGTAAATAGTTGTTAAAGTGTATTGTTTGGGGAATAATGTTTTACAGCTCTGTTCATTAGCCAGGCATGGTGATTCCAGCACTGAGGGAGGCTGAGGCAGAAGGATCACAAGTTCAAGTGCAGCCTAGACAACTTAGCAAGGGCCTTTATTTAAATTTTTTTTAAAAGCTAGGTATGTAGCTCAGTGGTAGTGTCCCTGGGTGGGATCCTCAGTACCACAAAAGAAAAAAAAACCAAAAAAGCAAAAAAACCCCACTGTGTTTGTTATAGATGAAACCATCTGTTATGGTTTGTGTCTGGATGCTCCCCCGAAGCTTCATGGACTTTTAGATGGAGCTTTTTTGGAAGTAGCTGAATCTAGAGTTTGTAAATGATTCATGGTTTAATGATGGGATTGAGGGTGCTGGGATTAAGGGTGGGTGATTCCTGGTCAGTTCACTGATTGGATTGTCACCACCCTAATCCCAGCAGTCTGGATAAGATAAAAGGAGCAGAAAGAGGCTTCTTTCCCCCTTTTGCTCCTGTAGCTTTTATTTTTATTTTTATTTATTTATTTTTTTTGTGGGTACCGGGGTGTCGACCTCAGGACCTCGCGCGCCAACAGGCGCCCGTGCCACTGAGCAATATCACCGGCCCCTTTTTCGTATGTGGGATCCGGGAGTCGAACTCGGGCCCTCGCGCTTGCAAGGCAGGCACTTATGCCACTGAGCCATCTCACCGGCCCTCCTGTTGCTTTTAGTTGTCTTCCACTACCATGAACTGTTGCCCCTCTGCCAAGCCACCATGCCCTGGAGCCAGCTGATTATGGACAGAAACCTTTATAAACTGTGAGCTAAATAAACCTTTCCCTCTTTAACTTTGGGAGTTGTATATTTTGTCTTGGCAACCAGAGAAAAGTAACAAATACACCATTGTTATGGCAAGCAGAAACACTGAAACGATACCCAGGATTTGAAGGCAAATTTATTTTATATCAGTGGGCACTGATCGAGATCATTCCCAAAATATCAGGGTCCGAAGGCCCAGGGAGGGAGGTTTTTATGGAATTGAAAGGGGAAGGACAGAGGCAGAGTACTTGGCTGTCTTTGATTGCTTCTTACAATATGTATCATAGTGACCAGCTATGCATTACAGTGACCAGCCGTTTCTAAGAAACATCAACCATGCTGCCTCACTGTGACCACCGTTGCTCTCAGACAATGTCCTATGTCATGGGAAGCACACAGACATCCAGCCACACCTCAGCCACCTAAAGCAGTTTGAGATCCTGATGGACTGTTAATCACCTTGCACTCTGTGGTTCCTGGCCCATACACACTTTTTGGACTGTTACCTCCAGATGCCACCTGGTTTACATGTCTAGATTTTTTTTTTTTTGTGGGTACCGGGGGGACGACCTCAGGACCTCACGCGCCAACAGGCACCCGTGCTGCTGAGCGATATCACCGGCCCCTTTTTCGTATGTGGGTTCCGGGAGTTGAACTCGGGCCTTCACGCTTGCAAGGCAGGCGCTTAAGCCGCTGAGCCGTCTCACCGGCCCACATGTCTAGATTTAAAAGATGCCTTCTGCTTTCAGGTTGCTCCCAGAAGAATATCCTGAGATAGGATGAAAAGGCCAGCTCACTTGGACTCAATTGCCACAAGAGGTTAAGAACTCTCCCACTATTTTCAGGGAGGCTCTAACAACAGATTTGGCCAAGCCACCAGCACCTTTTCTCTGAGATAGCCTGTTTCTCTGTCCCTTCCAGCTCTATCACAGTCCCCTGAACAAACAGTATAGACTGTCAAACTGCTAAAATACACCTCTCCTGCCTGTAAGGCAAGTTCAGGATCTCCGAGCTGACAATGCTGCCATGATTGCCCTCCATATATGTTGCCTCAGTCTTCTGCCACCCACAGCCCGCTGGTACACCTTCCTGGACCTAAAAAAATGCCTTCTTCTGCCTTCAACTGGCTCCTGTCAGCCAGTCTCTCTTTGCCTTTAAATGGAAAGACCCCAGTTCTGAACTCAAAGGTTAACTGACCTGGACTCAACCTCCCAGAGGTTCAAATATTTGTTTAATCTCTTTGAAAAAGCCCTCACAGCTGAACTGGCTAGTTTCCCAGCACAAAATATCACTGCATTTCTGATTAATGACACCCAAGCTGACTGCTGAAAAGGCACAAAGGCTCTGCTGCAATATCTGGCAGACACTGGCTGCAAGATGTCTTGGGAAAAGGACAAAAAGTAAAAGGCTGCCAACCTTAGATATTCCGGATGTAACTGGAATTAACTTGTTTGTCAAAGATGCTTACTCAGACTGTCAGCCCCTGGGAGTGCCCAGTGGCCTGCCTGTGCAAACACTTAGGTCCAGTTGCCAAGGGCTCCCTCCCTCCTTTGCCTCCACAGCCATGCTCTAGAGCCATGCTCTAACAGCCACTGTCCTTCTGATCAAGAAAGCTGACAAGCTCACCTTAGGCCAAGATCTAACTGTCCAGGTGCCACACGCTGTACTGAACCTCCTGGATAACTGAAGACCATTCAATCCTGCCACCTACCCGCCCACCAACCTGGGCCCACCACACCATGACTACCTGGCACTGACTGATGAACTGTTCTTTTTTTTTTTTGTGGGTACTGGGGGGTCGACCTCAGGACCTCGCGCGCCAGCAGGCACCCGTGCCGCTGAGCGATATCACCAGCCCCTTTTTCGTATGTGGGTTCCGGGAGTCGAACTCGGGCCCTCGCGCTTGCCGGGCAGGCGCTTAAGCCGCTGAGCCATCTCACCAGCCCCCTGATGAACTGTTCTTGAGCTGACCAGACTTAAAAAAAAAAAATGAGGGCCGGTGAGATAGCTCAGGCTGGTGAGATAGCTCAGCGGCATAAGCGCCTGCCTGGCAAGCGCGAGGTCCTAAATTCGACTCCTGGTACCCACATAAAGGAAAAAAAAGGGCCGATGATATTGCTCAGTGGCACAAGTGCCTGCTGGCAAGCACGAGGTCCTGAGTTTGACTCCCGGTACCCACATAAAAAAAATTGAACCCCCTGACAGATGCTGATTACACTTTGTTTATGGATGGAAGTAGCTCTGTTAAGAATGAAGTCCAACATGCTAGATATGCTGTGGTCACCTTGGGCAAAACTATTTTGGCCAAAGCTCTCCTGCTACTGCTTCCTGCTGCTGCTTGGAAACCTGCCACCAATGACGCCAAACTTGCACTCAAAATAATCTGGTCCAGAGGCCTAAGCCCCCTCCAGGGATCCGATTGACTGAAACATCAACCCCAGCCAGAAAATCTTTACCAGTACTCCCAGAAGATAGCCAGTCCTGCCCCCACCATATGTTCTGCAAGCTCAAGCCACAGTGCTGGCACTCGAATCCCTGCAGGCAGCTCAGGCTTCAGCATCTGTGCCATTGGCCCTGACCTAAAGATATACAGATAGACTTAATGCTCATCTGCACCTACTCAGATTGGCCTGAGGCATACCCTACTTGAGTTGAGAGGGCAACAAAAGTTTGTAGGGTCCTGCTGTGAAACATTATCCCCAGATATGGCCTACCTTTGACCACTGGCAGCAATAACGGGCCTGCATTTGTAGCAGAAGTAACTCAAAAACTATATTAAATTAAAACAATATATGACATACAGGCCACAAAGCTCTAGAAAAGTTAAAAAGAGCTTGTAACCAGCTCCATAAAAATATAGCTGAAAGACCAACTATACCTGTAGACATCCCTACACACACCATATTAACAGCTCTTAAAGGTTCAGAAATCCAGCCTTAGATCCACCATTCCAGAGTCCTGCTGAATTTCTGGAAAATTTATCTGAACCAGAAAGCTCCTCTGAAGCTCACTCTAAAGAGACAATGTACTCAAAGCCCTGCTCTGGTCACTCCAGACACTGACCAGTCCATGCATGGCTAAAGCTTGAGGACACCATTCACAGGATTGCTCCATACCTATTCCCCTTGATTTTTGTGCTTTTTCAGGCTGCTTACCCCAGTCCTTGCTTCCCAGCCCCTCTGCTAGCTATCGTTTTGCCTTAGCTCTATGGACAATTAGTCAAACATTTGACCAAGATTTGATGAACGTCCAAGGCACAATGGACACTCAAATTAACTCCTTCACTCCCTTGCCAGAGTAGTGTTACAGAACAAACAGGCATAAATTATGTCTCTTCCTAAAGGCAATTTAGCAAAAAAACTCTGTAATAAGACAATATTGGGGACCTCGGCTAGGGCCCACCCTAGGATCACTGACAACCCTAAAGTTACTACTTCTAGTTGGGCCTTGTCTCAAAAGATCATGTGTAACATGCCCAGCAGAGATTTGCTGGGGAAACTAAAAGAGGGGGGAAAGGTAGGAGAAAATGCCCCCCAGCCAGTATACTTGTTTGTTAGTTGCCCAGGTAACAGTTCTGGTTCAGTTCCTCTTACTTTTGTTTCTTAGAAACAGCCAGTCACTGTGATACATAGCTAGTCACTGTGATTCATATTGTAAGAACCAGTCAAAGACAGCCAAGTACTCTTCCTCCATACTTCCCTTTGCAA
Organism: Erethizon dorsatum; assembly: GCA_028451465.1. Lineage (NCBI taxonomy): Eukaryota > Metazoa > Chordata > Mammalia > Rodentia > Erethizontidae > Erethizon > Erethizon dorsatum. The sequence goes on from CM051826.1 coordinate 21,821,310, forward strand.
ACCCCATAAAAACCTCCCTCCCTGGACCTTCGGGCCCTGATATTTGGGGAATGATCCCGATCACTGTCCATCGACATAAAATAAATATGCTTCCAAATCCTGGGTATCATTTCAGTGTTTCTGCTTGACGTTAAGCCATCATAGGCCTAACTATATACATAGTACACAAAGGAGACCCAAGGTGAACGATGCTCAGACAGTGAGTGCTGGAGACTGAGGATCTGTGGAGTGGCCAGTGGCTAAGTGTGGAACACCCCCAGCCCCATCGTCTCACTCACGTGGATTAAGTGAAATGATTGCTGCACAAGAAATTCAAATTTTGCTTTCTGGAACTTTCTGAATCAATCAGTCAATCAATCAATCTCTCTCTCTCTCTCTCTCTCTCTCACACACACACACACACACACACACACAGAGTTGGTTGAGTCTGTGAATGTGAGGGGCTTCCTGGAAATTCACCCAAAATATCCTCACAGTCCATCCTTGATCCCCCCAAAATACACAGTGTACTGTATTTGTAGACTGTCTAGAGCAATACACAATAACTAGTAATCAGTAATTCTTCTGAGGAAGAAGAATAGGATGAATGCTGATTTTGTCTCTATTTGGCAGTGCTGGAATATTTGCCACAGACCTGAGTTATGTGTTTTCAAGAACCACTTAAATGTGAATAAATTCTGCCAGCCATTATCTGGTGGTGGCAGCCTCACACCTGCCGTGCTATTATCTTCCCTGCACATCCGTCCAGAGATGGAACACTGATGCCCACTTCCCAGGCTCTCTTGGCAGCTGCAGCCCAGCTAGGCTCTGCCAAAGGGAGGCCTCTGGGCAGCACTGGAAGATGGCAAGAAAGATGAAGCTTTCCTGCTGCCAACAGCTCCTCCATACACAGCAGGGTGACAGTGAATGACTGGGCTCTATCACAGAGGCTGGCTTATCTTGTGGTAACACCATGTCTTCCCATTCTTGCCCCTCCAGGCTTTGCAACAAATTTGATTCCTTGCAATGACTACAAAAGAGCTGGGGATGAGGATATTTGGATAAATTTGCATTAATCTGAGACTCCTGAACCCACCTCCAACCCAAGCCTACCCTTGCTGAAAGATCACATAATTACATCATCTGAGGCAGTTGCTTTATAAAAGTTATTGATTGTCCCCGGGACCCACCCCCACCTCCCTTCCTTGCCTTAAGACATGGTCTTAGTGCTGCTCGAACAAAATATCACAGCCTGGATAATTTGTAAATGATAGTAATGTATTTCTCCTGGTCCTGGAAGCTGGGAAGTCTAAGATCAAGGGCTGCTTTCTGGTTGCAAGATGGCACTTTGTTACCACATCCTCTAGGGGGAGCAAACACTGCGTTCTCACATGGTAGAAGAGCCAGAAAATGCAGTCTTCAGCCTTGAGCCTTTTATAAGCGTGCTAATTCCATCTGTGAGGTTGGAGCCTCCGCTATTTAATGACCTCCCAAAGCCAATTGTTTACACTGCCTTAAAGCTGTTACACTGGAGGTTCAGTTTCAGCATGAATTTTTTGGGGAACAAAACCATTCAAACCACAGCATTTCCTATCTGGAGTCAGATACCAGTGTGACCCAGGAGCAACAACAATGTCTGATGCAGGAGGAAACAGTTTATATACAGAAGGAATTACAATGTATTGAAATAATCACAAGGTTTTGCTAATGTATCTGTCAAAATCTGGGGGAAATGAGTGAAAATGGATTCTAAGGGTACCAGCTCAAGGTGAAGAGAACATTTTGTTGGATAAGACAGAATCTAGAGTTATAGGTTCCCTTACTAGGAGTTCTGGATTTGATGTATTAGCCTGAGTAGCCAGAAATGGCCTCAACAGTCTGTTTGATTAGCTGTCTTAGTCACTTTCTCATCACTAGGACACAATATCTGATACCCACAATTTAAAGGAGAAGTTTATTTTGGCACACAGTTCCAGAAGTTTCAGTCCATGGTTGGCAGGCTCAAGCAGAAATGGCAGGGTGGAAGGATTTGCTGTGGAGGAAAGCTGTTCACATCACTGTCAGAAAGCAGAGAAGTGTGGAGCTAGTGAGGGAGATATGCTCTCCCAGGTCACACCCCCAGTGACCTGCCTCTTCCAACCAGGATCCACCTCCCAAAAGCCCACTCAGTGGCCAAACTCACCAGTGGATGAGCACAGCACCCCCATGACCCACCTGCCTTCCAAAAGCCCCACCTCTGGACATACAAGCTCTTTGGGAGACACTCTAGATCTAAACCATAACAGGAACTGAAAGCTGGATTCATCTCAACTTACACTTAATGGGCCTGAGAACCAGAAGGTCCCTAGAATGAGTGAGTGGTTATTCTCAAACTTGGGTATGCTGGGAGCTTATTAAAACACTGGCTGACTAGCCTCTCCCCTAAAGATTCTAATATTGTAAGTCTGTGATAGGTTCCAAGAATCTTCATTTATAACAAGTTTCCTCATGGTCTTGGGACTGCACTTTGAGAACCACTAATGTACAGGATAGAATGCAGGCTGAGGGAGGTAGACGTGTTAGAAGGAATCCCTCATAAGTAACCTCCCTGAACCCCATCCCTCAGGAGGTCCTCTGAGAACACTAGAGACCACTCCTCACCAGAGCACCGATCAATGCCTTGATCGGCAATGCCAGCATCTTCGGAAAGCTCTGAGGATTCTAGAACTTTGACACAGCCTATAGAAGACTTAGTTCTTGTGTCTGCTGAGAGTTAATGCCTGTAAGGCAGGGGAGGCTGCCTCATGGGCTGCAACATAACAGCCACTAACCCACACGTAGTACTGTTTCCTCCTACAGCCTCCATTCGGGGACTGTAAATCATGGGTGAAATGGGAAGTGGCGCCTTTTGTTTATTTATTTTTAAAATTTTATTTATTGCTTTATTTTCTCTGCTCTGTTTTGTTTTGTTTTGTTTGAGACAGAATATTACTAAACGAATAAGCTCCTTGGGGTTGGGCTCAAACTTTCAGTCCTCCCTCAGCCTCCCAGAGTACTGGGGTTACAGGCAAAACCAGCTATTTTTTTTTATGTGGGTACCGGGAGTTGAACTCAGGACCTTGCACTTGCCAGGCAGGTGCTTATGCCGCTGAGCCATCTCACCGGCCCCAAAACCAGCTGTTTTTGATAGTGAAGTTCAGTGGTATTAAGTACATTTGTTCTACAGTCATCTCCACCATCCATCTGCAGAACACTTTTTATCTTGCAGAGTAGAGCCTCTATACCTATTAAGCACAAAATTTCCATTGAACCCAGCCCTTGGCAACCATTGTTTTAATTTCTGCCTGCATAATTTTGACTATTCTAAGCACTTCTTATAAGTGAAATCATATTGTACGTGTATTTGTCCTTTTGTGACTGGTTTTCTTCACTCACAATATTGTGTTCAAATTTCATCCATTTTACAGCACATTTCCTTCCTATTTATTTATTTATTTTATTTATTTTATTTTTTTTTTTTGTGGTACTGGGGATTGAACCCAGGGCCTCATGCATACTAGACAAATTATCTACCACTGTGCTACACTCCCAGAGCTTTTTATTTTTATTTTTTTATTGGTACACATTTGCAATACATAATGACTACTTTCATTGTGGGTATTTAGTACATGTACATGACATATCTTAATTCTTTTTAAATCCCCTTCTTCCCTTCCACTTCCTCCTCCCTCCATCTCTTGGTCTCCTTCCCATTTGCATAAAGATCTATCTCCTTATTTCTTCTTATCTATCTTTTATTTTGCTCTTTAATTTCTTTATACTTTGGGTTTCTCATAGAAGATAAATCATACAGTATATAAGCTTTTGTGTCTGATTTATTTCACTTAACATTATGGTTTCAAGGTGCATCCCTTTTTCCTACAAATGACTCAAATTTATTATTGTTTATAGCAAAATGGTACTCCATCGGGTATAAATATATTTCCTTTATCCCGTCATCTCTTGATTGACATATAGGCTGCTTCCAAGATTTTTCTATTATGAATTGTGCTGCTATAAACACAGGTATGAATATGTCACTGTAATAAAATTTCTTTAACTCTTTTGGGAAGATGTCTAGTAGAGTAATAGCTGGGTCAAGTGGAATTTCTGTTCTTAGTTTACTGAAGATTCTCCATACTGATTTCCACAGTGGTTGTACTGGTTTATATTCTCACCAATTCAGGAGGGTTCCTTTTTCACCACAGCATTTGTTACTATTTGATTTCTTGATGATTGCCATTTTTTCTGGAGCAAGATGAAAGCTTATTTTTGTTTTAATTTTCATTTCTCTAATGGCCAGCAGCATTGAACATTTTTTCATGTATTTATAGGCCATTTGTACTTCTTCTTCCAGGTATCTATTCATTTCAGTTGCCCATTTAAATGTTTTATTATTAAATTTATTGGTACTATTTAGATATACATAATAATACATCATAGGGAATTTGTACCTGTACTTCATATGCCTTAGTTTTTCCTTTTTTTTCCCATTCCTCTCTCCTACCTTTAACCCCTCTTCTCCTCCTTATTTACAAAGCCTTATTTCCATTTTATCCTTATTTTTTCATCCCCCCATTCCCCTTTCCTTTTGAACAATCTCTTCTTATTTCACAGTATCCGTTATACATTTTGGTTCTTATTTACACCTTCAGTTTCTCACACCAGAGAGACAATGCGATTTTCACATGTTTGTCCGATTTATTTCACTTAAGAGTATGGTCCCTATTGGCCTCACAACTCCATTGTAGAAAAGATTTTCCATGGATGTTTTCATCATAATTTCACATTTACAAGGAAATGGAAGGAGTAACTGTACTGGCTTGGGTGACTGACTCTGATTCCCAAGAGGAAATAGTGTTGCTGGTGCAAAATGTGAGCGGGGAAGACTATGTCTGGATCCCAGGAGATTCCTGAGGTGGGGGTGGGGCCACTCGGTTCTTCTCTGTCTAGTAGTAGAAGCCACTGGAAAAGTATAGCAACTCAATAAAAAGAGACCACTAAGCTCTCAGATCCTTCAGGAATAAATGTTGCATTACTCTACCAGGAATACAGCCCTAATCAGCTGGGATGCTGGCTGAGGGCAAAGGTCCCATGGAACAGACAGTGAAAGAGGGAAATTATAAATATTAACCATGGCCCCTGACCAGTTTAAAGATTATAAGCCAGGTGTGACGGTGCAGGCTTGTAAGACTGCCATGACAGAGACCACCATAGGGACAGAGGACAAACTCCTGGGCCCTTAACCTATTATTCATTAAAGGCTTGATTTGTGTTTTCATCTGAGGCAGTCAGGAACTTAACGCAATTATTGCTAAAGAACAGTGATCCTCACCCGTGTCACATCTGGCGGAGGGGTGTACACCATACCACGCCATGATCTGCTGGAACACGCTGCTATAGGGATCCTGCTGTGATCATAAACTCTCAGCTTCAGTAATGAATTAAAGAGGCAGAGTTTAAAATAAAAGAGGACAGTTTATTTGGAACAGTTGGGAAAAAGGAGAAGATAGCTATTCTGGAAGGGTAGGAAGGATCAAAAGTGAATAACCAAGGATTAGTTTATTTAGAACTAGTGATTTCCCCCCACCTGGAAGTTGTTGCCATCTGATTGGCTCTCTGGCTGTTTCTGATCCTAACCTGAGTATCACTATCTTCTTTCTTTCTCTTTCTTTCTTTCTTTCTTTCTTTCTTTCTTTCTTTCTTTCTTTCTTTCTTTCTTTCTTTCTTTCTTTCTTTCTTTTTCTGTTCACCTAAAATTCACATTTATTGACTTTTAACCATTTTGTATATAATTAGATTATTTCAGCTCTATTTTTGCATCTGCTTAGGGGTTTATTTTCGTTTCTCTTAATTTAAATGTTTAAAGAAATCATCTCACAAGTTTTTATATTTAAATTATTAAATATGATGCATTATGGTTAATTATAACATGACTTCAACCCTTCTGCATCTTTACACATACCATTTTCTACATTAAAAGTGTATAAATATACAAATGAAAAGAATACTAAGGTTTTAAAAGTAGAAGAAAGAGAGCCAGGTGCAGTGGCACACGTGTGTAATCCCAGCACTCGGGAGGCTGAGGCAGGAGGATCGGCATGAGTTTGAGGCCAGCCTGGGCTACATAATGATCTCAAGGCCAGCCATGAACTACATGGTGAGACCCTGTCTCAAAAAAACCCCAAAAGATAAATAAGTAAATAAATAAATAATAAATAAATAAATGTGGAAGAGAGACGAGCATTAAAAATACATCTTTCATATTCCACCATCTATAAGCAGCCACTCTTAATATTTTGGTGAATTTCTTTCCAATCTTTTATCAATGCAAAGGAAGTTTCTTTTTAATTAATGTAGTCATGAATATACTAAATATACTGGTATATACTTTGCTTTTTGTTTGACTTTATAATATATTTCAACATCATTACAGAGTTTATAGACACAATTTAATAACTGCATAACATTTTACTAATTTAATTTTATATTATAGTTAGCTATTCCTCTATCATAATTCCTAATTTTTACTATATAAATAATACTATAATGAGCAATTCTGTGCACAAAGCTTTTTCTCAGCTGGTAATTTGGTTTTTAGAGCAAATTTTTAAGTACAGATAAATCTATTCAGTTAGCAAATTTCTATAGCACCGCTGTATGCCAGGCACTATTCCAAGAACTTTATGAGAATTATTAATTTACTCCTCCTAATAATCCAACAATTAGGCTATAGTATTATTTTCATTTTAGAGAAAAGAAAACTGAAATATGCTAACTTATTTCTTGCCTAGTTGGTAAGTGGAGGAACCAGGATTTGGATTCAGGTCTTGGACTCCCTAGATTATGAAGGAACTTGCACTAAAAGTAATGAACATTTTGCAAACTTTCGATGCACATTGCCAAACTTCTTTCTGTCCAATAACAAAGATTCCAGTGTGTCAGATCTCCTTTCAGGTCAAAATGGTCCAAGAACAAAGTGTGAACTGGAGCCTGTATGTCCTTTGTATGTTAAAAGAAAGTCACCCAACTTACTTTTAAAAAGTAATTGATTAGAAAAGAGGGAACAATGTATCAAGTTTATGTAAAGAGTTCAATTCGCAGAAGAGGAAACACCATCCAAAAGCATTCAAACTCTTTAGCGATCCAATAGCAGTTTTGTTTTTTTTTTTTTTGTGGGTACCGGGGGGTCGACCTCAGGACCTCGTGCGCCAACAGGCACCCGTGCCACTGAGCGATATCACCGGCCCCTTTTTCGTATGTGGGATCCGGGAGTCGAACTCGGGCCCTTGCGCTTGCAAGGCAGGCGCTTACGCCGCTGAGCCATCTCACCGGCCCTCCAATAGCAGTTTTAAAACAATTAGGAAAAAGCCAATTAGATACAATTTCTAATGCATTAAAGTTTTTTTTTTTTTTTTTGTGGGTACCGGGGGTCGACCTCAGGACCTCGCGCGCCAGCAGGCGCCCGTGCCACTGAGCAATATCACCGGCCTCTTTTTTCGTATGTGGGTTCCGGGAGTTGAACTCGGGCCCTCGCGCTTGCCGGGCAGGCGCTTAAGCTGCTGAGCCATCTCACCGGCCCCTAAAGTTTTAAAAAATTGAAAATCTATCTAGATTCTTCATGGCTGTTTGATTTCTTCCTGTCCCTTTGTGATGGATAAGTGTGTGGAGGGAGACTTACAGAAAGGTAACTTAGAGTTAATGATTAAGTAAAGGGAACATGTATGTTTTATATATTAAATAAGGTCCTTAGCTGTCTGTTTCTTGTCTCCTTTGCATTTTAGTTGGGGGGGGGGGCTGGTTACCCTGGCCTTTCATGTTTCTTGCTATATCCCTGTTTTGCCTGTTTACTCTTTTTGCTAAATTCTTATGTGAATTGTGTTACCTGGTGCCTCCAGGGACCTGGTTTCTCTCTCTTTACCTATGTCTTTCTAATCACTGGAGTCTAACTGCAGAGGCAGAAGTTTCCTTTAGTAAGGTTCCTATTAATTTCTTTAATCAATCTTAATGAGATCTTATTTCATCCTTTCTCCTGCCTATGACCACCTGTCCCTACACCTGGGTCTACAAATGCTCAATAGCTAACTAAAAGCAGAATAAATCTCAACCTTCATGCTGTATTTTCTATTACCTGAAAACTTGGGGTAAAATAACTTCTCTGCACATAGGCATGTGAATCATTTAGGGTTGGCAAAACAAGGTTGATTATCCCTGAGTTTATATAACCTATCTCGTTCCCCTTCAAGACTGAGGACACCAAGATAAGGGCTTTACAGGGATATCCAACTACCAATGAGCACCCGGAAGTCTACAGTCACTGCCCTAAACCTGGGGTCACTCTAAATTCCATCAGAGCCTACACAAGACTGAGACAGCCAGAAACAGAAATAATTATCTTATCAGACTGAATTGTCCTCTCAAGCAATAAAGAGTTCTCCTAAGCCACCTGGAAAACCAGAACTGAGATAATGATCAACTAGGCTCTAGCCAACCCCAGCAACTCCATAAAAGCTGGTCTCCTTCTGCCATCAGGCCAGCCTGATCTTTTTTCATCAGAGCCATACCCTGCTTCAGCTCCTTGGGCTGAAGTTTCTTCTCCATTTTTTCTTACTTTTGAACTCTGCCTAATAAATCTGCCTATGCCTTACACTGACGCATCCTGAAATGCTTTCTTATGATGAGTCGAAGTCTCCATGTCCTCTTTGAGGAAACTATTTGGACCACCACCTAGCAACAATAGGACCCCTTCTGGTGACAATGCCAGCTACTCGAGAGGCTGGGACAGGCGTGTTAGCAGGTAGCTCCTTCTAAAAGTGGCTCGCCAAATAAATGTTACCGGGTTTTGGCTTGGCTTCCTCTTTTTCTGGAGTTGGATTCCAGATTATTCTCTTCTTAACAGAGAACTGAACAAAATGAGCAAAAAGCAGTGGCAATGTTTATTTGAAAAAGTAAAAGTGAAGAGTGAGAAACTGGCTCTGCAGCATTTGAGCTGAGTAAAAGAGGAAAAACCAAGCTGAGAGTACACCCTGGAGGAAGCAGGGCGGGCTATCGTGAGGAAAGCCACAATAACAAGGTCTTCTTGGTGTCTGTGTCCTTTTATACCGTCCAAATGCTGAGGAAACCCTCGGGAAGTTCTACATACAGGTCCTGAGAGGCAGTGCTGGGATCCCACACCTCAGGCTGACATCAGGTTTAGGCCTATTAAAAACCTGCTCCAGTTCTCAGGAGAAGTCCACCTGCAGGCCTTTGGGAGCTGTTCTGCTCCTGTGTTCTGGAATCTTGTAATTAACAGGTCATGCCTACTTTCCTAGCTTTGCCATGCCCTAATCTCCTATGTCAGGAGGACCACAGGTTTGAGGCCAGCCTGGGCAACTTAATTGAGACACTGTCCCAAAATAAAATAAAAAGAGCTAGGTCGAATCTCCAGTACTGAAAAAATAAAATTAAATTAAAAATAAGATTGTAGAACACAGTTCTTCTTTTGTTTGCATATGTGAGTCAATTTACATTTTCTTGGTTCCTCTTTCCCCCAGCAATTTTATATAAGCATAGTAAGTGGTGTTAAATTAATACTTCTGGAGGTCGTTGTTCAGTTTCCTGCACTAAGCCCCAACAGACCAGAGTAAAAATCAAAATGGGGTCACTCACACTAAAATTCCATGTCACCAAGCTAAAACTAAGCTGTGTACCTGACCTTCCAAGAAAACAGGAAAAATGAGAAATAACAGCAAAACTTCCCAGACACACTAGTTTCAGTCAGCACGATAGTGAAGTTCTGTCTATTTTAGTACTTATACAAAAGTAGTGACCTAAAGTAACCTGATATTATCCAGGCAGGTATCTTTCTGCTGTTTGCTTCCCTGTCCCCACATCACAAGGAAAGTAACACTGAGATGACTCATCTTTTCATTGTTTCTGATTTTCTCAGCCCTTCTCTGCCTATAACATCAACCTGCCTCTGCTGAGCTGAGGAGAACACATTCTATTTTATGGAAGGAAGTACTGCTTGATTTTAGAATCAACAATAAAGTCAATTAAAATCTTTAAAGTAAACTGTTGCAATTCTGTCCTTTGGCAAGGGTGATTAGCCTCACAGTATTAGGAAGAGTGTATTCAGGACTGTGGATGGGTACAAGCGGAATTAAGGTCACATGGAATTGACACAATGACTCCTGGGTTTTGTGTCTCCCTTTTAGGAAAGTTGAGAACTTATATGTAGGAGCAGTTCATATGTGATACAGAAGCACAATATTGTTGACATTTGGAAAGTTAAATAAAAATGCCCACTAAAAATGGCTAAGCTGAAGCTAATTAAGCTATCCACTTAGTTTTCTCAGGAAAAATATTCAATAATAACCTAATTAAATCAAATAATTATGTTAAATCAATTAATAATCTCTTATACTTCTTGAAACAACTCCTTTTCTATCTGTAATTCTGTGTCATCTTCATTACAGTCCCAAGAAGCAGGCATCAATTTCCATTTTGCCCACCCCCCCAGGCACCACGAGTCTCACAGGTCCAAACCCACAGAGTGGCAGAATGACAATTTAAAGCCAGCTTTCTGAGGCTTTGATGATGGTGCTAATAGAAATAACAACGATAGCTAATTATTTATTGATTACTTACTATGTGTCAAAAATTGTTCTTTTGAGCTGGGTGTGGTGGCACATGCCTATAATCCCAGCACTCAGGAGGCTGAGGCAGGAGGACCACTGTGCGTTTAAGGCTAGCCTGGGCTACATAAGTGAGTTCAAGGACACCCTCACTACATACTGAGACTCTGCCTCAGAAAACCAAAAACAACAACAGAAAAAAAAAAAAGCCCAAAAAACTAAAAACACAGTGCTCGCTTTAGTAGCACATACATTAAAATTGGAATGATACAGAAAAGATTAACATGGCCCCTGAGTAAGGATGACACACAAATTTGTGAAGTGTTCCATATTTAAACATGCACACACACAAAGGAATATTTAAAAAAATTTTTTTCTAGCCAGGCATGGTGCCCACGCCTGTAATCCCAGCACTCAGGAGGCTGAGGCAGGAGGATCGCTGAGAGTTCAAGAGGTCAGTCTGGGCTACATAGTGAGTTCAAAGCTAGCCTGAACTACATAGTGAGACCCTGTCTCAAAAGAAAAAAAAAAAAGAAATTGCTCTATTGTGATTCATATTATAATTTAATTCTCCTAACAACCCAATGAAGTAGTTATTGAGACAGCTCTGACATTGACTCATTAGCCTCATCAGCCCAGAAAATGTTTGCAATTCAAACAGAAAAAAAGCCTATATTTCTAGAAGCATCACATTCTGAGTAGCTCATGAATATGGAAGTTCCAGAAAGCCTAGAAATACAAGCAGTAAAGCTTGACATCTTTTGATAAACCATATCTTATTATTTTTACAGTGCTAAGGATGGAACCCAGGGCATGCTAGGCAAGTTTTCATACCTTGTGTTTTATTAACCAAAGACAGGAAGTTCTGGGTTTCAGTAAAAAGAATGCAAGTGTTATCCAATCAGAATTGATGAGATCTACATAATAATTTGAGCTACAAGCACCATCACCTCCCCCGCCCCACACACTCTCTCTCTCCCTCTTTCTCTGCCATATTAGGGATTGAATCCACAGGGTTCACACTGAGCTACAGCTACAGCCACACCCCTCATTTTCTAAAATTTGAGATATGATCTCACTAAGTTGCTAAGTGGCTCAGGCTGGTCTCAAACTTGCAATCCTCCTGCCTTCGCCTCCCAAAGAGTTGGGATTATAGGTGTGTGCCATCAAGCCTGGCTCCATCTTCTTTTGTTGTTGTTATTCTATTTTTTTTTTTTTTGTGTATGTGTGTGTGTCTGTGGTACTGGAGATGGAGCCCAGAGCCTTGTGCATGCCATATAACTACACTCCTAACTCTGCCATTTTCTCTTTTTATCTGTAAGTTCTTAGTTTCACTTAAGGCCAGACTTTGCATGTTTACACCAGAAGTAAACAACACTCAGGACTCAAAACTTGCACATTTTTACTTTGGTAGAACCATCAGCATCACCATACTCCAGAAACTGGGGCACAGAGAAGTCCAATAACTTGCTTGAAGTTATCCAGGTGGGATAGGAAACCAGCAACCTGTGTCCCTCAGGCCTGCTCTGACTTTCCCAGCCAATGGTTGAGTTGTAGGAACAACTTGAAGATGTTATTCTTCCCGCATAATTTATTGGCTTTTACTTTCTTCTATCTCTGTTCTAGTCACTATGAATATATGGGGGGGAAATGCAGTTACTGCCCAAGGGGGTTTAAAGTTAAGTGGGGGCAACAGACAAGTAAGCAATGAAAATAGGGCCAGGTGAGGACATGACAGAGGGCTGTGAGAGCTAAGATGAAGGACACCACATCCAACCCTAAAGGTCAGGAAAGGCTACTCATAGGTGGGACACTGGAGCCGAGTCTTGAAAACAAGTAGGATTATCCAGATGGGGGAAGGGAGGGCCCTGTTAAACCTTTCAATTATTCACTATTGTATAACAAATCGCCCCAAAACTTAGTCGTTTGAAACAACAAACAGCCATTTTATTACTCTGTCCTGGAACTTGGTTCACTTGAAAACTTCCTCACTGTAATGTCTGATAGTTGACACTGGCTGTTGGCTGGGACATCAACTAGGGCTGTAGGTGGAAACCCCCCATGGGGGCTTCTTCATGTAACCTGAACTTCCTCATAACACAGTAGCAACAGACCCTAAGGAACCAGGAGGACACTATCTAACCTGACTTGGAAATGACATGGCCTCACTTTCTCCAGTCACAATCCCTCCCAGAGCTTTAGGTTACCTTTAAGTGGTGGGATGTGGCCATTTTAAAAAATACCATCTGCCACAAGAACCTGCAAGGGCCTAAGTAGTGAGGTTACACTTTCCTCCCATCACCCAAATGTAACTCAAGTATAAACAATGCTAGACCAGAAAAAAGTGTGGACTTCTCCATTGTAACTCCTTCCAAACGAAAGTATGGGAAATTGCATGGAGCCGGGTGTCAATAATCAAGTATCTTGGAGAGGATTTTCTGCCCTTCCTCTCATGTAGGAAACCATTACATTACCCTGGCGACTCCACTGTCTTTTCTTGGACTCATCGTGGAATAGTTTTGTGTCTGCCTTCTTACACACATCATCACGTCCGTGACGCTCATCAACCACATTGCCTGTATCTTTAGTTCACTCTTTGCTTTGTTAACAATCCACTGTATAATTTACCACAGCTTAGCTACTGATGCACGATTTGAGTTGTCTTTGTATTTCTTTTCTTTTCTTTCTTTCTTTTTTTTTTTTTTTTTTTTTTTGGTACCGGGAATCAAACTCAGGACCTCGCGCTTGCCAGGTGTCTTTGTATTTTATTACGGACAAAGTGCCATGTACGACGTTCTGCACATTCTCCCAGCAACACACCCAAGGATAGAATCACGGGATCGCAGGTGGGCTATATCTTCACTTAGCTGCTATTCAATCTTGCTGCCTTTTCCTGCAAGCCCTGAACAAACACCTTTCCTGGGTTATTTTCTGAGCACAAGGACCCCCCTGAATCTATATTTCCTAAAACAGGGCGTGAAGAGGCCAGAGCACACTCACCCCTCAGAGCAGTATGAGGCCCCGCCCACCCGGTCACCGGAAGTTATCATCTGGGCTACCTAGGGGCCATCTGCAAAGGGCTCTGGGAAATGTGGTCTTTCGTTGAGGAGCGGAATGAGTAAAACGGTCGTTTTACACTAATGTTGATCGGGAAGCTCGCTATTTATTTCTGTTACAGTAACAAAAAGGGGTTTTAAAGGAAGGAAAGGGCCGGTGAGATGGCTCAGCGGCGTAAGCGCCTGCCTTGCAAGCGCAAGGGCCCGAGTTCGACTCCCGGATCCCACATACGAAAAAGGGGCCGGTGATATCGCTCAGCGGCACGGGTGCCTGTTGGCGCGCGAGGTCCTGAGGTCGACCCCCCGGTACCCACAAAAAAAAAAATAAAATAAATAAAGGAAGGAAAGAGCAGGGATCCAGAGTACAGGATCTAATCGGCAGGATCACAGGACGACCTGCTGGAGCGTTAGAATCCCTCCCTCCCCAATCCCTTTTTTCTTTTTCTTCCTGGACCTTAATCCTCTTGACGTAAAAGCCTCAGCGACAGAGTGTGATTGGCCCAGCCACGACTCTTGCTCATTCATTGGTGGAACCTGATTGACAACCCGACAGCCCGAAGAACCGCAGGACAGACTCACGCTTGCACTCTAGACAGTCCAGGAGCGGAAGGAGATAATTCCCTAAGGGAAACCACTTGCCAGACCCCAAACCAAAGCCACCCATTTGTCTTCTGCCACTTGGTTCCTTAAAACTCCTCAGGCAGTTTTATAGTCACGGCCACCGGAACCAGACGCAGGAACTAGGAGGTGGAGCTGCCTCCTCGTCACTGGGACCAAATTTGCTCCTCTCCTAATTTAAGGTGAGGAAGGGAAAAAGCGAGTAACTCATTGCTACCAAAAGGTGACATCTGAAGGGCTGAGGATGTAGCTCAGAGATAGAGAGCTTGTCTGGCATGCGCGAGGTCTTGGCGATAGATAGGTAGATAGATAGAAGGATAGACAGACAGACAGACAGACAGAATGGAGGATGGTGTCTGTTCACACAGAGCCAGAAACCTGGAGAAAAGGGGAGAAAATGAGAATGTAAGTGAATCCCAGGCAGCGAGCATTTTTCCGTTCCTCAGTTGAGCGGCCTGCCACCATCTGTCCACATTTAGTAATACACTAGGTGACATGTTTTGAGAACCCTATCAGCAACAGTAACAGCGCTGAACACTATACAACCTCAAAACAAGTTATATAAGATCATTATTCAGATTGACCTTATAGGTGAATAATCCTAAAATTTTGAAGATTAGTACCTACATTACAAGGGGAGATTAAGTACAGTCCCGCACTGCTTAACATTTCTTTTTGTTGTTGTTTTTTTGTTTGTGGGTTTTTTCATTTTTTGTTTTTTGTTGTTTTGCTCAACATTTCTGTAAATGACTCACTGTATATATGGTGGTGTTCTTTAAATGTCTGCCTCCGAATCCAGAGGGTCAGTGACAGTTCAGAGTAACTCAGGCAAGACCAGTGTGGTGAGTAAATGAGTTTATTAAGGGTTGCTTACAGAGCAGTGGATGGCTTACAAGATGCATGCAACACTATTAAAGTCACCAACCCTTGATTTCTATAGTTTCTATCACAAGTGACATGTCACTCCTGCCTACATTTTATTGGTCATGCAAGGCTCATAGCTACTCCTGAGTTCTACAGAGTAAAGATGTTTAATCTTCATGAAGAGTGGAGTACCACACCTGTATGAGCAATAATTCAATCTACTATACCCCTATTCTCTTCTTACCTCAGAGTGTAGACCTGGAACCTACATCCTTCCTCAGACTGCGTAGGGTCCAAGCCTCTCCAGTCCTACCCAATTTCCTTTCCCAATTCTCACCTTCATCCACTCTGCACAGTAGCAAGATCAAAGGATAAGTCCTTCCCTTTGTGTTCCTTTGTGCCCTTGCTCATGTCACTAAGGGCAAAACAGACCTGTCCAAATGGTGCACCTGGGGGACAAGCACTGCTGTGCTGTTGTCTGAGCAGCCCACCGGGATCATAACTCAGCCCCGATAATAAATTAGAGGGACAAAGTTTAATGAAAGGAAGACACTTTATTTGTAAAGAGGAAAAGGGAGGAAGGAGAAGCTAGATAGCTACCCTGACAAGAAAGTACCAGGGTAGAGGGCTCTGGAAAGATGGAGGACCCGTGGGCCCTTTGTTCTCAGCTGTTTTTATGGGTGGGGTGAGTGACTCTTTCCCCTCCATCTGGAACTTGCCATAACTGGATTGGCTTCCAGGTACCTCTGCCTAATGTCATCTCTTCTGGTGGTCTGTGTGCTACTTCTTTTTGTCTGTTTGTTTACTTGTCCTTAACATACCTTTTAAGGCTTTATCTTTGGGGTGGGCAGTAGTTGGCAAGGGATGCCTTATTCTTGGTTAGCTTAGAGTTGGTAAGGGGGTGTGTGGATATCCATTATACTCTATAATGACTCTAGAGTGAATAATATAGTGATTCTAGAATGAATACACATGTATATAAGTGTATATGTTAGCGCATAAGTGTGAGTACATACCATCTTAAAATTAGTCAGTGCCCCCTTGCTTTCCCTATATTTTATTGGAGGTGAGGGCAGCTTATTGTTTGTGCACCTGGCTTTCTCTCTGTGTCTTGCCTGTCAGCTCTTTTTCTGGTCTCTTGGTGTAAGTCCCAAGGCTATTTGGTGACTTTATCTGTTTTTTTTTTTTTCCCTACCCCTGACTTTGACTTGCTTCCCAGGATATCTCTCTATTAAAGTTTGTTTTTAACTCCTTCTAATCAGGATTAGCTAGAGGACCTAAGGAGGCCCCTATTTTTATTGTCTACAGACTTCTGTCCCTACACAAATCCTTCCCAGTCTTTGAGATCCCACACACATACCGTGAACCCTTCCTAGATGCCCATTCTTCTTCCATCCCCATTTAAATTTTCCATCCCTATTTAAATATTCCGTCCCTATTTTAAATTTCCAGTAGGTTTTCTCATGTCCCAGCTAAGAGTGTGCATATTTTCTTTCTCCTTCAGTTCCTAAGATTTTTGTGGACTGCACTATTTCTGCCTAACCCTTGTCTTCCCACAGTATCCTGAACATAGTAAGTACTCAGTAAGCATTTGTTGAACAAATGAACTTATTCTAGAAAATGGGAAGTAAAACTGAAGTGCTTTTGTGCATTGGAGGGCTACTGGAGATCAAACCAGGGGCACTCTATCACTTAGCTGCATCCCAAGAGACAGAGTCTCACTGTTGTCCAGGCTGGCCTCGAACTTGAGATGCTCTTACCTCGGCTTCCTGAGTAGCTGAAATTACAGGCATTTACTGCCACACCTGGATGAAGTGTATTTCTTCATAAGTCACATGAGCCATTGTTTTGTCCCACCAAACCTGAGACTGGAGTCACCCTAAAAGCAGTGTCAGGGCCGTTACCCAACCAAATCCCAAACCATACCAAAATGGGGTCAGTTGGGATCCAGAGAAAGAAGCACTGAATGCCAAGGTGACCATTCCAAAAACATTATTAAGGGAAATTTATTTTTTTTAATTTTTTTTTAATATGCAGGTACCAGGAGTCGAATATTAAGGGAACTTTAAAGGGTGGGCTGTGGCACAGCCTCACCATAGACAGTGAAGGAAACAGATGTTTCACCTTGATAGGTCCACAGTGAGGGACTGTGGAGGTACGTCCAAAGTGTGGAATGTATATAAAGTTTATATGAGAGTTTAAGGAAGATTGGCTTGTGCCAAACAACCTGAAACACCTCTATTAGAGCCTGGGGAGGTCCAAGGCCTTGGCTTGGGCTTACCTCTGCTGGGAAAAACTTGCATCTAGCCAGTTACAGAGCAGTCAGGGTACTCTGATTTTCAGTGAAGACACAGAAAGGAAGGGGCGCAACTCGGACACCCTACAACTAAAAACTGCAGCAGCATGTCCAACTAGGCAGGTGTCATGGCACATGCCTGGGATCATAGCACTCCAGGAGGCTGAGGTAGGAGGATCAAAAGTTCAAGCCTAGCCTGGGCAATTTAGGGACTTTGCAAGACCTTGCCTCAAAATAAAAATAAGGTTTAGGGATATAACTCAGTGCAAAGGCCCTGGGTTTAATTCCCTATTTGGGAGGGGGGCACACAAAACAAAACAACAACAAAAAAAGAATGTCTAACTAGTGTGCTTCTGACTATTTACAATTTACTAAGCCTGCAATGGCAAACAGAAACGCCGAAACGACACCCAGGATTTGGAGGCAGATTTATTTACATCAACGGGCACTGATCGGGATCATTCCCAGAATATCAGGCCCTGATCTCTGGTGGTCTAGGGCTCATATGGGATAAGTGAGCAGGAAGTACAGAGGCAGAATGGCTTGCCACTTGGGGATTGGTTTATACAATGTGCCTCATAGTGACCAGCTGTGCATCACAGTGACCAGCCGCTTCTAAAAGACCAGAAGCAACTGGAACTGGAACAGGAACTATTACCTGGGCAACTAAGAAACTGAAGTATACTGGCTGGGGGGGGCATTTTCTGTTACAAGTCCAGGCCTAACCTTCTTGACTACAAATATCTATACCTCAACACCGGCCAGCTCTCTTTTTATGACTCTCCATACCCTTTGGGAGGGATTTGGTGGGACCCCCATGTCCCATTTCTTCTTATAGACAGGGCAGGTTAGGCCCCTACTGTCTTGCATGTGTGTGTGCTCTTTTCCTCTTGCCCTCTGCTGTGGGATCACACAGCAAGAAGTCCCTCATCACAAAAATATCATGGGCGCTACTGTGATGTAGCAGATGGGGGTGTGTGTGAGCAGCAGGGATCCAAATAGGTTTTTACAGATCCTTGAGCATAATGTTTGAGAATCACTTGTTTTTCAAAATCCCAAATGTCTTTTGATGGCAGAGAGTCCCACAGTTGCTAAATGGCAGATGCTGTAACTTTTTGAGCCCTGATAATTCAGTTCCTTCCTGGGAGAAACTTTAGAATCAAAGCAGTTTTGGTTCCGAAGTAGGAGGGCCCTGCCTCAGAGAGCAACATGGCCACCTGAGGATACAAGGGTACTGTATAAAAAATCCACTGCCTTTTTTTTTTGGTGGGGGGAATATGTGCAAAAAGAATAGAAAATACTGAACTAGTCAACATTGTATTTAGCCTCTTTTAAATGTCCTTTAACAGTGAAAGGGAAAGAAAGTTGCAGTAGGAAGCTGCTTCCTTCAGGGGATAGACAGGTTAGAAGAAATCCACTCCGCTTATAGAAGGAGGTGTTTAAATGACAGGAGACCTGGCCAGGCATGGGCTACATAGTGAATTCAAGGCCAATCTGAAATATGTAGCGAGACTCTGTCTCAAACAATAGCAAAAAGATAGTAGATCCGGAAGGAGGGAGTTCCCCCTGCCCACCCCCTACCCCCCGCAAATGGGAGAAAACGGAAGCTAAAGGGGCCAGCTCACGGATGTCGCTTCCGGAGCCACACTGCCTTGCCATGCGCCACCTACTGGAAGAGTTTGGAATGTGTCCTGCCAGGATTGCTTTTCCAGACCAAAGGACCCTGCAGGGAAACCTGCAAGGCATTTGTCTCCGGCTTCATATCTAAAAAGGCTTTCAAATGTAGACTTCTGATATTATTGCTATGGGAGGCCACGACATCACAGAGAGACAGTGTGAGGTGTGCATGAGAAAATGTTACCCCTCATGTCCTTACCCCTGCACAGTCTCTGGGGGCACTGCCAATTAGATTTTTCCATGAAGTCCGGAATTGTTTTGCAAACAACACTACATTTTGTCCAGGCATAGTAAGACAAATACCTCATATTCTCACACATCTGCGGAATCTGAAAAACTTGAACAACTGAAGCAGGAAGTAGAATGGTAATTACAGAGGCTAGGGTGTAGGGGGAATGGGGAGATGATGGTCAGAGAGTACCTACAAAGCCTCAGACAGGAGTACTTTTTTTGTGTGTGTGGGTACCGGGGTCGACCTCAGGACCTCGCGTGCCAGCAGGCGCCCGTGCCGCTGAGCGATATCACCGGCCCATTTTTCATATGTGGGTTCTGGGAGTCGAACTCGGGCCCTCGTGCTTGCCAGGCAGGCGCTTAAGCCGCTGAGCCATCTCACCGGCCCCCCCTTTTTTTTTTTAACGTGGGTACCTGGGGTCGAACTCAGGACCTCATGCTTGCTAGCAGGCGCTCGTGCCACTGAGCAATATCACTGGCCCTTTTTTCCTTTTTATGTGGGTACCGGGAGTCAAACTCAGGACCTCATGCTTGCCAGGCAGGTGCTTATGTCGCTGAGCTATCTCACCGGCCCAGGAGTACATCTTTTTGAGAGCTAATGCACAGGGGTGAATATAGCTAATAATAGTATATTATACATTTCCAAATTGTTAAAAGAGTAAACATTCTCAGCCGGGTGTAGTGGCGCATGCCTATAATCCCAGCACTCAGCAGGCTGAGGCAGGAAGATCGCTGTGAGTTTGAGGCCAGTCTGGCCTACATAAGTGAGTTCAAAGCCAGCCTGAACTGCATAGTGAAACCCTGTCTCAAAAAGACAAAAAAAAACAAAACAAAACAAACAAACAAAAAAATCCCATGAATTTTCTCATCAAAAAAATATGACAAGTATTTCAGGCGATGGACATATTAATTAGTTTAAGTAATCTACAATCATAATATAACATTGAGATAGGAGGTAGAGTGTGGCAAAGCTGGCTGGGGGAATCAGCGGAACCTGTTAATTACAAGATCCCAGGACAGCACCAAATAATTCCCAGGACGTGGTATATAGAACGGGGGGACTGCATAAAAGAGATGAGATGCTGGGAGGAGCCAGCTATCCTGACTCTTCACAGTAGCCCACTCTGACTCTCCCAGGTCCAGGGTGTACTTTTATTTTTGCTCTTTTCTTTTTTTCCTCTCTTATTCTGCTCAAGTTTGCTCTGTAGAGCCAGTTTCTCCCTTACCCTTTCACTTCTTATTTTTCAAACAAACTTTTGGCACCGTTTTTGGCTTGTCTTGTTCAATTCCTTGTTCAGGGTGAGAAGAACCTGGAATAAGTTTAATTGTGAGCCATTTCTAAAAGGAACTACTTGACAACAACATCATTTTGTGCCCAATGGGTATATAATTATAATTTCTCATTTGCAATAAGACGAAGTTAAAAAATTAATAACAAAAATGTTTAAAAATAAAAATATTCTTTCAATCCCCCTACTGCAAAATAAATAAATAAAATCAAAATATTCCATAATTATTGAAATTCCATATTGTCTTTTTCCTTTATTTTTTTAAAATTCATCAGGAACCTCAAAACAGTGAAAAGCCTGGGATTGAGCAAATAAGACCCTCTCTCATCAAGACAGGATTAAGATGCAGCAAACATTAAGCTGATGTATTCTGATTCAAATAGAACCCAAACAGGCCCTGGGGAGAATATATTAGAATTGGCTTTTTAAGAGTTCTCTTACACTTTTTGCAAAATCTCTGAGACTCTGTGTGCGCATGCGTGTGTGTGCATGTGCACATGTGTGTGTTGGGGGTCTTATTTCCACAGGACCCCAGTGTCAGAATTTTCTCACTAGACTAGAAGTGAGACAGCTATGTCCTGCTGCAGAGCTGTACCCATAACCCCACTTGTATCTGAAAAGCCAGGCAGTATAACTGTAAAGGGTGCTTTCTAGGTCAGGACTCCCCAGGTTGAAAACCCAGTACTAGAGGGTTAATTTTTTCTGTTTGACATGGCTTCAGACTAACACATGGATATTGCCAGGGTTTGAATGAGACCTCCAAAAATCATGTGTTGGAAATTTAATCCCTAATGCAACAGTATTGACAGGTGGGACTTTTTAAGAGGTGATTAATGCCACTTTCTCGGGAGTGGGTTCCTGATGAAAGTGAGTTTGGCTCTCTATTGCCCTCAAGCTCTCTTGCTTTTATATCTTTTGCCCTGAGATGACACTGCTCAACCCCCACACACACACAGTGGCCAGCACTATGCTCTTGGACTTCCCAGCCTCCTGGACTATAAGCCACATCAACTGCTATTGTTTTTAAATTACCAACTCTCTGGGATTCTGTTATAGCAACACAAAACAGACTATGACAGATGTCTTTAACAGGAGTAGAACTATTTGCTAGAAATGACAGTGCTGAAAGGCTGTTTATCAAGGTTAATGTGCCTTCACTGTGACTTACCTAATTTAGCTGGCTTACAAACTTCCTTCAGTGATAGAAATGCTCTACCTCTGTAAGGAACATTTGTTGTATTGTTCACTGGATTGAACGCATGGAATGTGGCTAATGTGTCTAAAGAACAGACCTTTTTTTTTTTTTTTGGTGGGTACCGGGGGTCGAACTCAGGACCTCCCGCGCCAGCAGGCGCCCATGCCGCTGAGCGGTATCACCGGCCCTTTTTTCGTAGATGGGTACCGAGAGTCGAACTCGGGACCTCGCGCTTGCCAGGCAGGCGCTTATGCCGCTGAGCCTTCTCACCGGCCCCCAAGAACAGACTTTTAACTTTAACTTTTTTTTTTTTTTTTGAGGGAGGGTCTCACTATGTAGTTCAGGCTGAACTTGAACTCGCGATGTAGCCCAGGCTGGCCTCGAACTCGTGGTGATCCTCCTGCTTCAGCCTCCCAACTGTTGGGATTACAGGTGTGTCACCACACCGGCTTACTTATTTTAATTAAACAGCCACATGAATTTCCTGTTTCTTTCTCAACAAACTCTTTCCACACTTCCTCTTCTGCAACTCCAGGTCTTTTACAAATTTTATTTGCAAGAATTATATGTTCAGAATAAAAGTCATTTTCAGGTATACATATTACAAGTATCTTCTCTGATCTATTGCTTGCTTTTTCATCCTCTTAATGGTCTTTTAATGTCTTAAATTTAACTACGACCAATGTATCATAATTAAATTTAGAGTAGGTATTTTTTTTTGTTCTCCTGAGAAACATTTTCCCTCTCCACGTTCACGATAATTCTGCTAGTTATTGTCTAGAGTCGTGTTTTTTACGTTTAGGTCGTCGATCCAATTTGCTTAGATTATTTTGCATAGGCAGGAGTCAGAATTCATTTTCCTCTCAATCTACACATTCCATTGGCCGACCACTATTCATTGAAATAACTTTCCTCTTTGCTTCACAGTGTCTACTTGTTTGGTGTATGTGCAGGAGAGGATGGGTTTTTGGCTTCTTTGTTCATTTAAGTGGTCTTTCTTTTATCTTTGCGCCAATATCACCATGTTCTTATCAGTATGACTTCATAATAACTTATCCAATTTCATTCTTCCCTAGAAGTGCTGGAAACCCAAACCACAAGCTTCTGAATTTTCCTCCGTAAGGAGGACGGAAACTGCTCAAGCAGGAAGATAGACTCCAACCTTTCTTCCCACGCCTAGTGGCGCGCACGTCCGATACGCATGCGTACCCCAAAAGCTGGGATTGGACGAGTCTAGTCGGTTGGGTTAGGTCATTTCCGAGGCGGGAGGATGAAGTTGATTGATCATGGTCTCTCAGGCAACCAGGTACGGTTTGGGGAAGAAGGAACCGCCGGCACTGAGAGGTGTAGGATCTGGCCTCGCACTAAGGCGGGTGGTGTATCCCGACTCGAGTAGAGCCTTGCCTGGGTGAAGGGAGGGAAGCGGCAAGGAGACTGAACCGAGGCCGCAGGCCCTGAGGGGGCGCGCCGGGTCCCCAGATGGCTTCCGGACTCCAGGCTTCGAAGGAAGTCCCGGCTCAGCTCTGATAAGACACTAGAGCCCTGGCTCTGGTGTGTTCTGGTTGGGGAGCCCCTACTTGTCTCGGAGGTCTCGTCTTGGTTTCAGTAGAAGTGCGAGTAGTATTGTGGCCCAGGCGGTGCTTGTGAAAGGCCACTGGGCCCAAGTGCGCGTGTCTCTCGCCTGTTTTCCCAATTCTGCGCGGACATTTTGCAGACCTTGCAGCGTGTACTGGTAGAGTGACCAAAGGCAGGAGCAACGGAACCGGTGGCACCTTAGCCTGGTAACGAGGGTTAGAAGTAGCGAAAGAGATTCAAATTTTCAGAAGGTAGGGAAGGGTTAGATATCTTACGCCTCTAGTATTTGCTCTGCTGCTCCCCAGCTGTACGACTTTGGGCGAACATCTCACGCTCTTAGTATCTGTTTCTTTAGCTGTGACTTTGGGAAGAATACACCCATCCTTAAGGCTGTAGTGAGGTGTGAATGAGATTGCACTTGCGAGGTACTTACTTAGCTGGTGGTTGACATGCAATCCGTGCGCAACAAATTATACCTATATAATTCTCTTTCAGTTTCCAAGCCCTTGGTATAGAGATTTGAGAGTTGACAGAATACACCCCCTCACCTTGGGGTCTCTTACTCTGTTGTCCACTGACCAGAACTCCAGGCTGAAGCTGTTCTCTTGCCTTAGCCTCCTGAGTGGCTGGGACCACGGGCATGCTACTGCGCCTGGATATTTTTGTTTTGTGGGTACCAGGGGTCGAACTCAGGACTTCGCGCACTAGCCGGCGATCGTGCCACTGAGCGATATCACCGGCCCTTTTTTCGTATGTGGGTACCGGGAGTCGAACTCAGGACCTTGCGCTTGCCAGGCAGGCGCTTATGCCTCTGAGCTATGTCACCGGCCCCTGCCGGATAGTTTTAAAGTAACTTTTGGGCTTCATATTCACATGTGTTTACAGTGAGCATAATGCCTGCTTCTCTTAGGGAAATTGCCAGTAAGTGCTTTTCACATCATCCAACCTGTATAAGGGAGAAAAAAAAAAAAAAAAACCAGTTTCTAGAGAAGTGGCAGGTGGAAAGGTGATCTTTAGCTTGGTGGTACAGAATTTGAATTAGCAAAAAATACCTCCTTTTTTGGAAGGACAGCAAGGGTGACTAACTTTTGTGAACATCACTTGAATGGATGTTTTAGATATCTTTCTTCCTTCCCACCACAACAAAGTGGGTGATGTTTTCACAACAATTATAGAAGCTAATCTACCTGCAACAAATTAGTGAGGGAGGCAGGCTTTTAGATCCAGGCCTTTGCCTTTGGGTGGGACTTTTAAAAAGACATTATATTGAAAAGATTAAGGGCTGGGGAGTTTAGCTCAGTGCAGAGCATGTGCTTAGCATGCAGGATGACCTGGGTTCCCCCCTTCCCCCAAAGCTAGACTTGTTGGTATGCATCTGTAATCCAGCTACTCCACAGACTAGAGAATCATGAGGTCATGAGTTCAATGCCAGCCTGGGCAACATAGTGAGACCGCATCTCAAAAAATTATAATATGGGGGCTGGTGAGATAGCGGTATAAGTGCCTGTCTGGCAAGCGCGAGGTCCTGAGTTCAACTCCCGATACCTACATACGGAAAAAAGAAAAAAAGGGCCGGTGATATCACTCAGCAGCAGGGGCGCCTGCTGGCGTGGGAGGTCCTGAGTTTGACCCCCGGTACCCACAGGGGGAAAAAAAATTATAATCTGGAGCCTTACCATAACATAATCAACTTATCGAGGCCCCCAACTTTCTCCCAAGGTGATGCTTTGTCTTTCTCCTGAGACTTATCACTGGAGTCAGTGGAGATGGAAGGAAGGGTCAGGACTTTATGTGCTGGTCAGGTGTGACCAGTAAGACTGACCAACAGTGCTCTGTTCTGCTGGAATTCCCTGGGGGTGGCATTCTGATAACAACAAAAAAAGTTGAAAGTTTAAGAAGTTAAAAATTTAACAGTTAGCTGGGCATGGTGATGCATGCCTATAAGTTGGTCCTCTCCAGCCTGGGCAACTTAGTGACTTAGCAAGACCCTGCCTCAAAATAAAAAATAGAAATAGGGCTAGGGATGTAGCTCAGTGGGAAGACCCTGCGTTTAATCCTGGGTACTGCAAACAGACAAAGTTAAAAGGTGATTGAAGATATATACTCCTAGGAGGGATTGCTGCTTTCTAAGGGGTTGTGTAATAAAAATTGATGTACATAAATTGTGTTTTGCTGAAATAGTCTTTTTTTTTTTAGAAAACAAGATTACCTAATTTGTTAAATGTTTTTCTTTTGCAATGTTTGGTGGTACTTTGGGATCACATACAGTATTTTATACCAGTACATTGGTGATTGATTCTAGGGTAGGCAAAGGACCTGTCTATTCAGAGTGAAGTTGAGGACTTCAGTTCAATAGTATACATAGCCCCAGTTCCTCCTCCTCCTCCTCCCCCTCCTTCTCCTCATCTTCTTCTTCTTCTTCTTTTTATTATTATTATTTTGAGACAGGGTCTTGCTGTATAGTTCAGGATGGCTTGAACTCACTATGTAGCTCAGGTTGGCCTCGAACTCATGGTGATCCTCCTGCCTCCGCCTGCCGGGTGCTGGGATTACAGGCGTGTGCCACCGTGTCTGGCCCTCAGTTATTATTAGAAGCCATCTTACTGTCAAAAAAGAAGGCAACCTGAATACAAGCCAGTAAATGGAGGACTGCTGTCTCTGCTATCTCAGAAAAATTAAGTTGAAAACCTAATCAAAGTACTCATAATCTGCCCCACCTCTGGATTTTTCTGAGGGTAAAACAATTCTCTCTACAGTATTAAAAACAAACAAACAAAATGTATACATATACCTACATTTGTTTTACTCAAATTTGTAACTGTGTTTGTATAAAGGGGGCTATGTTTGTGCCCTAGTCAAGGGTGTGGAGTGTGCCTTCCCTACTATATTTATGTCCTTTTGTCTCTATTTAATAATAATACAGGGCCGGTGAGATGGCTCAGCGGCTTAAGCGCCTGCCCAGCAAGCGCGAGGGCCCGAGTTCGACTCCCGGATCCCACATACGAAAAAGGGGCCGGTGATATCGCTCAGCGGCACGGGCGCCTGCTGGCGCGCGAGGTCCTGAGGTCGACCCCCCGGTACCCACAAAAAAAAAAAAAATAATAATAATAATAATACAGATTGACTATCTCTTACCTGAAATGGGACCATAAATATTTTTGGATTTGGATTTCATATATTCAAATTTTGGTATATGTACATATATATAATGAGATATCTTGGGAGTGGTACCTAAGTCTAAACACAGAAGTCATTTATATTTCTTTGTATATACCGTATATACATAGCCTAAAAGTAAGATTAGGGCCGGTGAGATAGCTCAGTGGCATAAGCGCCTGCCTGGCAAGCGTGAGGTCCTGAGTTCGACTCCCGGTACCCATTATAATAAAGCTGAGCAACGAAAAAATAAATAAAAAAATAAAAGTAAGATTATACAATATTTTTAGTACATGTGCATTTTGACTGTGACCTGTCACATGAGTTCAGAGATGGGATTTTCTGCCTGTGGTGTCCTATTGTGCTCAAAAGTGTTTGGATTTCAGAGCATTTTGGAGTTTTGGATTAGGGATGCTCAACTTGTAATAGTTAATATTTATTGAGTATTTGCTAAATGCCAGGCACTGTGCCAAGTACTTTATGGATTACTCATTCCTTGTAAAGTAGGAAACACTATCTTCATTTATAGAGGAAGGAATGCGCTGAGATGGTTAGAAGTTTATACCTAGGTGTGGAGCTAGTAAGATAACAGATATTTATTATTATTGCTGCTGTGTACCAGCAATGTGCTAGGTGTTTGGGAATACAGTGATGACCAAAACAGATATAGCCCTTGTTCTCTAGTTGTTTATTAATTTAGCAAGGGAGAGAGACAGTAAATGATAGTAATTATCTGTTGTTCATTAAAAGTGAATATTAATTACAGTTGTGGTACATGCTACAGAGGATGGCAGAGGGTGCTATGAGAACACATAATGGGGTCACTGACAGGAGGTGTGGGGAGAGACAGGGAAGGCTTTCCTGAGAAAATAATATTTAGCTGAGACCACAAGTACTGAGTTGGAGTTAAATTGGGCAAAGAGCTACTAGGGTGAGGGAAAGTCATGTGTGAGGCCTGGAGACTTGGAGAAGAGCAGTGTGGCCAAAGGTTAGACAATGTGAGGTCAGACACCAAGTGTAGATAGAGATCTTATCCTGAGAGCAATACGGCTCCCCCCATGTTGGTTTATTTGCTTCTTGGAACATATCAATTCCACAACCCACATCTCTTTTCTAGCTCTGTCTTGGAGCCCAATTTCCTATCCTCAAATACATGGTTTGACATCTGGTTGCCCGCAGGAGAGAATTGGGGGTGGAAAGAGGGAGAAATACCTAAATGTGAGACTTAATCAACATGTGGCATTTGGCAGTGTGCAAAGCAAAATAGATGCAGCTTGCCAATATTGTATGTTATCATTTTCCCCCTGCTTTGTAAGTTAATTTAACAAACATTTTTTTAGCTCCATTATGGTCCAAGCCCTGTTAGCTACCTTATGCAAACACGAAAAAGGCATATTCTTTCCCTCCACTACCCCTCTACAATGCATAATCTAGTTAATGTTTCACTTGCCTCCCACTTAAAATGCTACAGTTGTTTTATCAACATTATTCTTGAGTATATATTTTTACTTAGCATGTGCTAGGGATACAGTGGTAAGCAAATAACCGTGGTCTCCATCCTTATGGAGCCTAACCTCCCAGTTGGAGTTGGAGGAGTGAGAGAGAGGAGAGAATAGGGAAGATGAGGTTGCAAAGGAAGACAGGAGTCAGACCATGCGAGCCTTGTAAGCTGTGTCCAGGACTCAGAGCTTACCCTAAGCAGTGTAAGGGGCCTATCGAAGATTTTCAGTGGAGTAGGAGCACCAGGTCTATGTTTAGGAAAGATCACTCTGGCTCTTCCCTGAAGGCAGAAGTCATGGATTTGAGGGCATTTAGGATGTATGATGAGTGGGGTTTGGTGATAGGTTGGTTCTGGGTGAGAAGGGAAAGTGGTGTCTGCGCATATTCTTTTCTGACATCTATCTGTGATAGGAAACCCTGGGGGAAGACTGAGTTCTATTTTGAATAAGATATCTCTGAGGGCTGGTGAGATAGCTCAGCGGCATAAGCGCCTGCCTGGCAAGCGCGAGGTCCTGAGTTCGACCCCCGGTACCCACAAAAAAAAAAAAAAAAAGGTATCTTTGAAATAATCCACATGGAGGTGCCACAAAGGCAATTATATGGGAGAAGTTGGCACTCAAATGACAAGAATGGGCTGTCTCAAGAAGCTTTTGTCTAAGAGGAATTTTTTCCCTTCCCTTCCCTTCCTTTTTCTTTCTTCCTTCCTTTTTGTCATACTGCATATTGAACCCAGACCCTTCTCACTGAGCTATGTCCCCAGTCCTTTTTTATTTTTATTTTTATTTTTAAATTTTATCCAGGATCTTGCTAGGTTGCCTGGGCTGGGTTTGAAGTTGTAATCCTCCTGCCTCAGTCTCCCAGAGTGCTGGGATTACAGGTGTGGGCTGCCATACCTGGTTTATTTTCTTGTTTTGAGGGAACCATCTAGGTGGGGAAAGCAGTAATGAAGTGGCCCAAGACAGGGTATAGAAGTTCTCTATGTTTATGTGGGGGAAAATTAAAAATACAGTTTCCTGCCAACCTAGAAAATGATCTTCACAAATGTGGAAAGATAAAATACTTTTATTATTTTCCATAATTTTTATTAATGCATATCGATTATATAGGTGAATGGGTTTTATTTTGCCAGATTTGTACATGCACATAACATACTTTAATTATCCCCCCATCATCCTCCTTGTCCCACCCTCCCCATCTTTTCACATTTTTAGGGAGTTTCAATCTGTATAATGTATTTTGATCATATTCATTCCCCCATTTCTTGCTTTTATACCTCCTCCTTATTCTCTTTTTCTTGTCTAATAATACTCTCCCTTCTACTTTCTTGTCATCTTTTTTAGATTCCACATGTTAGGGAGAACATGTGATATTTGTCTTTCTGAGTTTGGATTATTTCACTCAACCTAATTTCCAGATCTGTCCATTTGTCTGCAAATGACAAAATTTCATTCTTTTTTATAGCTAAATAATTGTATGTATACCACATTTTCTTCATTCATCTGTGGATGGGAACCTAGGCTGGTTCCACATCTTGGCTATCATATATTGTGTTGGAATAAACATGTATTCAGGAATCCCTGTGGTATGCTGACTTTAATTTCTTTATACCAACATACCAAGGAATGGTAATAGCTGGATCAAATGGTAGCTCTGTCTTTAATTTTTCCATACTGATTTTCTTAGTGGCTATACTAATTTACATTCCCACCAGCAGTGTAGAAGTGGTCCCTACCCCCAATCCTCACCAGCATTTATTGAGTTTTTTTTATGAGTTTTGTTTTGGTTTTTGGTTTTTTGAGACACGGTCTCGCTATGTAGTTCAGGCTGGCCTTAAACTCACTGTGTAGCCCAGGCTGGCCTTGAACTCATGGCAATCCTCCTGCCTCAGCCTCCCGAGTGCTGGGAGGTGCATCACCTGTGCATGCACAGGCATGCATCACCATGCCCAGCCTTGTTTTTTGTATTCTTGATGACTGCTGTTCTGACTGAAGTGAGATGGAATCTCATCGTAGTTTTGATTTGCATTTCCCTGTTTTATTATTGAATAACCACTAAAGCAGACTGGGATTATGTAGACCAGAAAGAAATTCTACCATTTATATGTGGCCAAGCAGAAACAGCCCATTGCATACATGATCTCAAGATTACTGAGAATCTGTCCTCTTGTAAGAATATTCGGAGCACCATTTGCTACACATGCTGTTGTAGTTCATCTCAAATTCACCTGGAGTGATCATCTGTGCTACTTAATTGCTTTTATTTGAAGGAAAAATGATACATTTTTATATTTCTCTGATACACGGGGAGTATCTAGACTAAATTTTTAGACAGGCAGATGGTGTATTATCTTCCTTGATGTTCACATTTAAAAAATGGGCTCAGGCCCCTCAGAAG
Source organism: Erethizon dorsatum (assembly GCA_028451465.1). NCBI lineage: Eukaryota > Metazoa > Chordata > Mammalia > Rodentia > Erethizontidae > Erethizon > Erethizon dorsatum. The sequence continues at coordinate 21,851,774 of CM051826.1, forward strand.
AACAGTCCTGAGTTTTATCCTAGCTAGAATTAGCTTATTTATCTTTTAAAAGATTTGCATATACAAAAGGACACAGAAATGGTTAAATTACTAGGTTTTTCAAAGAAATGCTCTAAGAATATGGGGAGAAAAGACCCCTTTTCCTTTGGGCAACAGGAGAATTCAGATTTTAAAATTTATTGATACCTACAGTATAATAAGATGTTGGACTGGAGCAGTGTTCAAAATGTTGGATGTTATGGGTGTTATTCTAGAATGGTTTGTGAGTCCATATATACAATTGTTTGTTGTAGGGTGCCCTCAAGTGCTCATATCTAACCCATAATTTCTTTTGGAGGGGGTACTAGGAATTGAATTCAGGGCCTAGCACTTGCCAGGCAAAACCCATAATTTCTTGTATGCTTTTTTTTTTTTTTTTTGAGACAGGATTTTGCTATGTTTGTATTTCAGGCAGGCTTTGTACTCAGGTAGCCCAGCCTGGCTACTTGAGTAATCCTTATAGCAATCCTCCTGCCTCAGCCTGCTGGGGTTGCAGGCATACACCACCATACCTGGCTTTTTTTTTTTTTTTTTTTTTAAAGAAAATTATTACCAGTAGTTTTACTTAAATTCCTGCTGGTGTCCAACAAAATTGTAGTCCCTGGTAGTTAACCTGTTCAGAGCCTGTCTCTTCATTAATGGCAAGAATGTCATTGCTTACCTCCACCAAGTTATACCCATATGAGACTTGTCTTTGATAAGAGTGCAGAAATGAAATCTCAGTCTTTCTGGAAAGCCATGAACCTGGAGATGAAGGTTGAGATTGAATGTCGTGAAAATTGAACTTGGAAGCATCTTGCTACTCACAAGGTAGGAAATACAGTGAATTCCTTTGGATTCTACCTGAAGTCTCCTCCCGATTTCAGATTTAGCCATTGAACTACATAGTGGAGGGAGGTCTGCTGTGGCTGCTGAATTGATTGAATGCTGCTTGCCAGTGTTTTGAGCTTGCTTGCTGCACTGTGCTCTTGTTTTATTAAGTAAGGTTGTATTTGTACCAGGAACACTAAGTTTTGAAGGGAGGTATAAAAATTTCCAGGTTTATGTATCAATGTTTAGCATTCATTAAATCAGACACTATATTAGGACAATATTGTTGTTTAAAACTTCTCTTAGTTAGCGAGGTGTGGTGGTGCATGTCAGGCATGGTGGTGCATGCCTATAATCCCAGCACTTGGGAGGCTGAGGCAGGAGGATCACTGCAAGTTCAAGACCAGCCTGGGCTACATTGTGAGTTAAGACCAGCCTGAACTAAATAGCAGGACCCTGTCTCCAAAGAAAAAAACAAAAACAGAAAAAAAACCTCTCTCTTCGAGTGTGGCATTATAATCCAGATTGGCTTAACATGTTAGCTAAGCTGAATCAAGGACACTACTGAGTTCCTGTTGAGCACCTAGCTTCCTTATATTCAATTATTGTGTAGAAGCTTTTGCATTCTGTTTGGGTATTGGAACCTAATTTAGGAGTCTGTTTATCTCCTAGACAGTATTAGACTCCATCTTGTATAAAGCTCCTACTAAAGGATTGGTTTTGTTTTTTTTTGGGGGGGGGAACCGGGAATTAAATTTAGGACCTCACGCTTACCAGGCAGGCGCTGTGCCGCTGAGCTGTATCCCTGGCCCCCAGGATTGTTGTTTTTACATGATCCCCAGTGGATGCATTTAAGAGTTAAGAATGTGGGCTTTAACTAGATGTGGTGGTGCAGGCGTCTAATCCCAGCACTTGAGAGGCTGAAGCAGAATAATCTCTGTGAGTTTGAGGCCAGCCTGAACTATGTAGCAAGACCCTGTCTCAAAAAAAAACAAAAAAGCAAAATGTGGGCTTTAGAGTTTGACTACAGTACTCTGAAAAAGGAGATTGAAGAGGATATCAGAAAATGGAAAGATATCCCTTGCTCCTGGATAGGAAGAACTGATATAGTGAAAATGGCCATACTTCCAAAATTGTTTATACAGATTTAACGCAATTCCGATCAAAATTCCAACAACATATCTCACAGAATTAGAGAAAACAATCCTAAAATTCATTTCGAACCAGAAGAGACCTAGAATAGCAAAGGCAATTCTGGGCAACAAAAGCAAAGCAGGGGCATCACAATCCCAGATTTGAAATTATACTATAAAGCTACTGTGATAAAAACAGTGTGGTATTGGCAAAAAAACAGACCCGAAGATCAATGGAACAGATTAGAAGATGCTGAAACAACTCCAGACATACTAAGCCACCTTATCTTTGACAAAGGTGCCAAACACATTCACTGGAAGAAAGATAGCCTCTTTAATAAATGGTGCTGGAAAAACTGGCTCTGCACATGCCGAAGATTAAAACTAGACCCATATCTTTCACCATGCACTAAACTAAATTCAAAATGGATCAAAGATCTAAATATTAAAACAGAAACATTAAATCTGCTGGAAGGTAGGATAGGTAAAACTCTTGAAGACATTGGTGTAGGCAAAGACTTTATGAATAAAACCCCAATTGCATGGGAACTATCACAAAGAATCAACAACTGAGATCTCATCTTATTAAAAAGCTTTTGCACAGCAAGAGAAACCACCAGTGGAGTGAAGAGACGACCCACAACGTGGGAAAAAATGTTTGCCAGCTGTTCCTCAGACAAAGGATTACTATCGAAAACATACAAAGAACTCAAAAAAATCAGACCTCCCAAATTTAAAGACCCAATCCAAAAATGGGCATCTGAGATGAATACACACTTCTCAGATGAAGAAATACAAATGGCAAATAAATATACGAAAAAATGTGCAACATCACTAGTCATTCAAGAGATGCAAATTAAAACAACACTGAGATTCCACCTCACTCCAAAAAGAATGGCTATTATCAAGAAATCAACTAATAACAAATGCTGGAGGGGCTGTGGGTAAAAAGGAAAACTTCTGCACTGTTGGTGGGAGTTTAGACTGGTACAGCCACTGTGGAAATCAGTGTGGAGATTCCTCAAAAAACTAGGGTTGGAGGTCCCATTTGACCCAGCTATTCCCCTTCTGGGCATCTTCCCAGAAGAATTAAAAACATCGTACCACAGTGATATATGTGCACCCATGTTTATAGCAGCACAATTTTTAATAGCCAGATCTTGGAAACAACCCAAATGCTCATCAACTGAGGAATGGATAAAAAAGATGTGGTATTTTTAGACAATGGAGTACTATTCAGCCATAAAGAAGGATAAACTGGAGACTTTTATAGGTAAATGGATGCAACTCGAAAAAATACTCATAAGTGAAATAAACCGGATGCACATGTGTAAACATCGTATTGTCTCCCTAGTGTGAGAAACTGAAATAGTAAATAAGACCCAAAATGTATAGTAGATATGGTAAAACAGGAAGAAACTGGTCAAAAGGAAAGAGAAACTGGGATGGGGGAAGGGGGAAAAGAAAGAAGGGAAAAGAAAAAAATTATATATATATATATATATATATATATATGTATAAGATAGTTAAGATAGATACCCTACTAATTTTGCTTAGTTCATTGAGAAGAAAGGTTTGTGCTAATATTGTTTGGACAATTGAATGCTGATATCTTGTACCCTGAGTAACTAATTTAAAGATAACACTACGTAATGTATTAACCATCATTACCCTCCTATTATGTTTTGAAATTTTGTTCTATTTTTTTTTTTTCTCTTAAAAAAAATAGAGTTTGGGCCGGTGAGATGGCTCAGCGGCTTAAGCGCCTGCCCGGCAAGCGCGAGGGCCCGAGTTCGACTCCCGGAACCCACATACGAAAAAGGGGCCGGTGATATCGCTCAGCGGCACGGGCGCCTGCTGGCACGCGAGGTCCTGAGGTCGACCCCCCGGTACCCACAAAAAAAAAAAAAAAAAAATAGAGTTTGACTGCCTGGGTTCAAATCTCTGTTCACCATTTGCTAACTCTGTGACTTTAGGTACTTTTCCTATTTAGCAAATAGGAATAGCTATCATACCTACCTCATAGGATAGCTATGAGGATGAAATGAGATCATGAGTATGAAGTATGTAGTATTTGGCACATTGCAAATACTAAAAAATGTTAGTAATCATTATCAATAGTTCTCTTTCCACAATAGCCATACATGGTAACAGACAAAAAGTTACTTTTTCAGTATGACTTAGACATCTGTGTTTTATTATCATTTTACTCAAAGTTGTTATTCATTATATACTAGAAATAACTCCAGAACAGTCAAAAAGTTAATTATATTAGAAATAAAAATATACTTTTAGTTTGAGGAGCTGGCATATGTAGCAATGTTTCTGCCTTTATTTTATTAATTATTTTTTGGGTACCGGGAATTGAACTCATTACCTCATGCTTGCCAGGCAGACGCTGCGCCACTGAGCTAAATCCCTGGCCCCATTTTTTTGATTTTTTGAGACAGGGTCTCGTGTAGTTCAGGCTGGCCTTGAACTCACTATGTAGCCCAGGCTGATCTCGAACTCACAGCAGTCCTCCTGCCTCAGTCTCCCAACTGTTGGGATTACAGGTGTGTGCTGCTATGCCCAGCTCTACCACATTTTCAAATGAGCGAGGATTGTGACATTAAACCTTGTAGCATTCTATAATATATATAAAACATCCAAAAGGAGAATAAGCACTCTTTTCCCATCATGGTCTTTTCCTGCCAGTTCTTTTTTTTTTTTTTTTGTGGGTACCAGGGGTCGACCTCAGGACCTCGCGCGCCAGTAGGCGCCCGTGCCACTGAGCGATATCACCGGCCCTTTTTTCGTATGTGGGTACCGAGAGTCGAACTCAGGGCGTCACGCTTGCCAGGCAGGTGCTTACGCCACTGAGCTATCTCACCGGCCCATTCCTGCCAGTTCTTTACAAAGGGTGAGCTTTTTATTTCCTCTCATCTTAACCCAGAGACTTACAAATTGTAACAATAGACTAGTGGCTCTCATATACCTGTGTGTGCACCTCCTGAGGGCCTGATCCAGCTGGCTACTGACTCTTCAGGATGGTAATTGGGGTCCTGAAGTCCCAGTTGCTGAAAACTAGGACATAGGAATACAGTGAGGGCATCTGAGGTATTCATTTTGCTCCTTTCACATATACTTTTTTTTCATCATTCATTTTCATTCAAATTCGGCATCTGAGGTATTTATTTTGCTCTTTTCACATATATATATATTTTTTTCATCATTCATCTTCATTCAAATTCAGCATCTGAGCCCAGGAAATGGATGAAATTAAGTGGCTTTTCTTAGGCTACCCGAGAGACTATATATGGACAGATCAAGTGCATCCAAGTGTTCTAGGAGGTTTGGCAGGAGGCACCAGACAATTTTCAGCTTTTCCTTGATCTAATTTCGTACCTTCAGGGTAAAAAGTACTCACAGGAAGCCAACATGCAGTAGTAGCAGAGGATACTTCTAGCAGCTATGGGATAAGTAATTCCTGCCAGCAGACCCCTCTCTCTCTCATCTCATAACTGTTGGGATGCAGAGACCATAATGATTATTGCCCCATTCCACAGGTGAGGAAGCGGGAGTCCAAAGTAGGTAAGCTCCAGGGTCAAACAGAGGACATTAATGGTGGCAACAGTTTGACTCCAAATCATTTGCTTCGCCATGTGGGAACTATAGAGATTTACATATCATTTGTAGTGCTGGACTATCTTAGTTTAACAGAATCTAGGGTTATGGAAATTCAGGTTTACTAGTTTATTCAGGCTTAAGTGATGAACATTTGCATTGCAGAAGGATTTTCCAGCAAAAGTAGGTGTTTTGTTTTGTTTCAGATGGTTTTTGGATCTTCTGAAATAATTTCCACAATTTTGTATGTACTTGGCATTTTAGCAGAGACATAACAATTAGATTTTCAAAGGAATCTATACTGATGAAAGGTGGAGACTCCACTTCTCTAGTGGATTTTAAAGAAATTAAATGTAGCTTTATAGGAAAATGCCTGGTTTTTGGGGGGTGGGGGAGCAAAGTCATTTCAGTTCAACAGCAAACTTACTGAATACAGATGAATGAAACTTTGCCTGTCCTACAAAGAACACAGTCTTCTCACAGAAGAAAAATGTTGATTCCTCTTTGTCCAAAGGTGAAGACAGCTACTCTGAAAGCACTGGCTGTAGCCAGACCTCTGATGAGGCCCTGGGTCTTCAAGGATCAGTGGAGTTTTGAACCAGCTGAAGAGGCTGAGCCCTGAGCCCTGGCTTTCCTTCTCTTCTCCCCTACTTGTTCTCTCCCCTCTCCGGTACATTCAGAATGACTTATAGATTTGCACTGGTTTCTTTTTCTTTTTAAATTTGTGGTACTAGGGCTAAAACCCAGGACCTCATGTATGCTAAGCTCGCACTCTACCACTGGGGTTCACCCCCAGCTGTAGGTTTGCATCTTCAGTGACCATCATGCAGTAAATAAAATACAGTGCAATACTGAACACACCTTCCATCTGGCTTTCTGAAGTAAGTCGATGTCCCTAGGAAAGAGAACGGCAGGGCCGGTGAGATGGCTCAGCGGCGTAAGCGCCTGCCTTGCAAGCGCGAGGGCCCGAGTTCGACTCCCGGATCCCACATACGAAAAAGGGGCCGGTGATATCACTCAGCGGCACGGGTGCCTGTTGGCGCGCGAGGTCCTGAGGTCGACCCCCCGGTACCCACAAAAAAAAAAAAAAAAAAAAAAAAAAAAAGAAAGAGAACGGCAGTAGTGTGACTGTGAAGGACTGAATACCTGTTGCTTTCTCCTGACGCCTGTTCTGGGGCTTCCCCAGGCAACTCGAAGAGCATCCATTCTGAGGCCTGCAACTTAATGAGCTTCCAGCTCATCACTCTTTAGGAGGGAGGCCCATCTGCACCAGTGCCCCATTCCAAGAGAAGAAGACAGGTGTGTGCTAGGCTTCTTGTCCAATTAGGCAGCAGGCCAAACACTGCTGGTCCTCCTGGTGTCAGTACCTCTTCCTACCATCTCCAATTTCTGACTTCCTCATGGCCCTCCTGGGGATGTCTCCAGCTAATTCCTGACCTTCCTGGGGGAGTCCCCAACTTCCCCCTGGCCTTCCTGAGCAGCCCACAGTAATGGAGGCCAGATGGGCAATCTGATACCAGGGTCATGTACAAAGTGCTGCAGACTCTTGCTCCTGAAGCTTCCTGTCACATCTCCTGGAATCCAAGGCTGTAATATGAGCTCTCTCCAAGTTGACTTCAACTTTCTGGGCTCCATGACCTTATAAGAAGTGTCAACCAAAGTGTCTGCAGATAACACATGATAGCTTCTTCGACTTGGCGAAAGCCACCACCATCTATGTAGTACTTGAATCAGGGCTTGTAGGGAGTAGGTTTCTCTGGTCAGACCTGATAGCAAGGGGATGGTGCAGCCCTTGGCCCCTGGGGCCTGGGTCAGGGCGTGTAGCATCTGGTACTTGCACTACAGGTTGCAAAAGAAGCCTAGGGTGAAGAGCAGCATGCAGCAGTGATTACTGCTCAGTGCCTGGCACAGCTCAGACATGATGGCACTTCCTGGGGTTGTGTCCCAAAGCTGCAGGAAGCAACACAGGCTGGCAGTGTTGCCTTCCAGGTAGGAGACCAGTTCCTGGACAGTAGTCAGGTCCTCCTCACTGTGGCACATGCAGATGTCATCGTCTTTGTTCCAGTGGTGACTGCTTCTGCTGTCCACATGTGTTGGTGGCGGGATAGATGACCTGACCGAACTGAGACTAGGGGGTAGAGGACTGTCCTGTAAGGCCTGCTGTGAATTGTCATTAGGATGACTTTCTCAGGAGACAGACATCTTCTTGGGCTTCTTCAGCAGCCATCCTGCTTCTTGGACTGAGAATGGGGAGTTGGGAGAGAGGTTGATGATGCCATAGTGTTGGGTTCAAAACGAACCCTGTGAGACTGTGTATGGGAAAGCAGCAGGAGGGAGGGGACCCGGTATGGACCTTGTGGAACAGCCATCAGGGTATAAGCTCTGCATGACCAGCACAGTGACTGTTTTCTGTTCCACCTAACCAGTGCATTTGGAATCTGGCACAGCTGACAGTCACCTCTTCAGAGGGACTTCCAGTGTGAATGCTTTCGCTAACTGTGGCCTTTAGCAATCTTGCTAAGCTTCAGTGCCTCCATCTTAGCTGGGCAACTTGCTGAGTTCTCTTCCCGACACAGGATGGGGATGTCCCTGATGCTGGAGGCTCCTTCCGCCTAGGTTTCTGGGAGGAGATTGTGTGGTGCAGAGCCCGCCTTGGTGCAGGGGGAGCTGTTGCACTCTAGAAGCATTGCTCCAGATGAAGGGCTGGTGGAGAGCTTGGCTTGGGGACTGCTTTCTTGCTTTTTGCCAGATATGCTGGGTGCTAGATGCAGCCAGATGGAAGGAGCAGGAGTAGGGGCAGAGGTGCCGAGGCTGGGGCAAGGCCAGCCAGAGGTGGGGGGTTCTGGTGCTCAAGTCTATTGGAATGTGAGGTCCTCTCTGCTCCCTGCCTGCCGCCCCACCCGCCAAACACACAAAACATATTTGTATGTTGCATGTGGTAGAACACTATAGTGTTTAGAAACTTTTTTTTTTTTTTTTTTTTTTTTGAGACAGGTTCTCGCTATGTAGTGTAGGCTGGCCTTGAACTTGCTTATGTGGCCCAGGCTGGCCTCAAACTCACGGCGATCCTCCTGCCTCAGCCTCCCAAGTGCTGGGATTACAGACATGTACCACCACGCCCAGCTGTGTACAACCATTTTAATTTAAAAAAGGCGAAAAATATGTTACTTCATTGTCTTTTGGTGGATAGAAGAGATAAAGAACTTTTTCTTTTGTTTTTTGAGACAGGGTCTCACTATGTAGTCCAGGCTAGCCTTGAACTCACTACGCAGCTTAGGCTGGCCTCAAATTCACGGTGATCCTTCTGTCTCAGCCTTCCAAGTGCTTGGATTACCGGTGTGTGCCACCACGCCCAGCTAAGAAATTTAAATAGATTAATTTGGTTACCAATTATGGCTGGGCACAGCAAGGAAGAAGACTAATTTATTCATTTTCTTTGTTCTTTCTCTTCGCCATTTTTCCTATTACCTACTATCCCTCTAAATAAACAACCCAGAAGTTATAGTGACAATCACTGTCATTTATGTTAGATAGAAGGTTTTTAAACATACATATACTCAGTCAGTCCTCCCTGCAATCCTATAAGGTAGATGGACATGTGCTGCACATGAAAAAACTGACTGAAGCATTTAAGTTACTTTTCCAAAGTTATTCTAGTTATTCTAGTTAGCTTCTTTGTTAATATTGGAGCCAAGATCTACTTGATTCCAAAGACAGTTTGCTATACCAAACATTTGAAATTATCATTCTCACCTCTAATTTATTTATATTTCAATAGAAAAATGGCAGCTAGAAACTTGACCTTAGGCAAAAAGCAAGACAAACGTATTTAGTGGAAAACACACCGAGTTATAGGAAACAAAATTTGGTGCCTTATTGAGGCAGAAGGAAGGTATATTTAGACAATTGTAGCAACTGATACTAGACCAAGGGTACTAGATAAAATGAAAAAATGTGAATTCTTACAAGAAGAAAAAAGTTGTGTAACGTATCTTTTTATTTCTAATAAAGTTAAGGATATTTTCCTTACAACATTTTCTATTTAATTTGGCACAAATAATATAAAGATCTCTCTCTCTCTCTCTCTCTCTCTTTTTCTCTCTTTCTTTGACACAGGGTCTTGCTGAGTTTCCCAGGCAAATGTTGAACTCCTTGGCTCAAGTGATCCTCCCATTTCGGCCTCCAAAGGGATGAACCACTGTACCGAGCAAGGCATCTCTTCTTTAAAGTTCCTAACTGAAATGCAATAGTTATATCACTCTAATTAAATACCTGAGATAATCACTTTTGAAAGAAGAAAGACAGCTGGCACTGTAGTGTGCATCATTAATCCCAGTAATTTGGGAAGCTGAGGCAGGAGGACTATAAGTTCAAGGCCAGCCTGAGCAATTTAGTGAGAACCTGTCTCAAAAAAAAAAAAAAAAAAGGGGCCGGTGAGATAGCTCAGTGGCATAAGCGCCAGCCTGGCAAGCGTGAGGTCCTGAGTTCAACTCCTGGTACCCACATTAAAAAAATAAATAAAATAAAAATAAAGGAGCCAGGTGTTGTGGCGCACACCTGTAATCCCAGCACTCGGGAGGCTGAGACAGGAGGATCACTGCAAGTTCCAGGCCAGCCTGGGCTACATAGCAAGACCCTGTCGAAAAAAAGAAAGAAAGAAAGAAAGAAAGAAAGAAAGAAAGAAAGAAAGAAAGAAAGAAAGAAAGAGAGAGAGAGAGAGAGAGAGAGAGAGAGAGAGAGAGAGAGAGAGAGAGAGAGAGAGAGAGAAAGAAAGAAAGAAAGAAAGAAAGAAAGAAAGAAAGAAAGAAAGAAAAAAAGAAAGAAAAGAAAGAAAGAAAGAAAGAGAAAGAGAGAAAGCGAGAAAGCAAGAAAGCAAGAAAGAAAGATAAAGGGCTGGGGATATAGCTCAGTGGAATTGTGTTTTCCTAGTGTGTCTGAGGCCTTGTGTTCAATCCCTAGTACTGCCAGAGGGGGGGTGGTTCACTTTGGCTCATGGTTTTAGTCCTTGGTTGTTTGGCCCCATTGATTTTGGGGCTGTTGTGAGGCAGCATATCTTGATGGGGGCATGTGGCAGAGGAAGCTGCTCACCTCATGACAGCCAGGAAGCAAAGAAAGAGAGGAAGAGACCAGAGTCTAAAGGCACACCCTAGTGACCTAAACCTCCCCAGTGGGTCAACCTCTAAAGGTTATACCACATTCTAACAACGCCAAACGGAGGGCCAAGCTTAACACATGGGCCTCTGGGGGACATTCAGATCCAAACATAGCAGTAGTGATGATGGAGGCATTTAGATAGGATTATTCGAGACGCATAATTTCTATGTTATTAGGTTTTCGTGTCTATTATCATTGGAATTTTAATATCTGGCAGTAGAAAAACTGACATTAAAAATTCCTTTGGAAAAAGGTCAACACATCTGGTATGGGAGAGTGAGGAGGTTGGCAAATCTCAAAAACCAAACAGGAAACAGAACAAAATTATAAAAAGCAAGCATTTCAGGGGTTTTGAAATCAGCCATAGGCATATAATAAATCAAGAAGTATTTGTTCATGAAATACCATTGAACTTTGGGTAAGAAGAGTTGGAGTGTATGGCATTCTTGTCTGGGGTTGCTCCCATCCCACACCCCTAGTTCAGTCAGTGCAGTAGTTTTATTATTTATTTTTGCTACTGGGAATCGAACTCAGGACCTTGTGCTCACCAGCCAGGTGCTGTGCCACTGAGCTATATCCCTGGTCCAGTGCAGTAGTTTAACTACAGTGGGGCAGGCCATAAAGACCAGCAGCATCACTATTAGTGGAGACTAACTCTATTTGGAACAGCAGTAAAACCAAAACAAAGCCATGCCCTGCAGCTTTGTCAGCATTTTTGGTGGCAAGTGAGGAAGCCATTCTGTGGCCTTCCATGCCAGTCTGAAGTTGTAGCACTACTTAGACAAGCAGCGGACCAGCGGACCAACCCTAAATTTGACTGAGAAGTCCTGTAGGTGAGAAGGATAAAGATGGGCTTGATCAGTTTCCACACAGTTTAGGTGGTTGAGTAACAACTTACATGAGTAGAGGAGAGCAAAGAGGGCCTAAGCTATCTATGTATCCCTGAGTGGCAAGGAGACTGTGTGCACATGCAGAAGAGATACGAGAGGCACTAGTGAAAATTGTGTGAACTTTGAATATACTTCCCACCCCATACATGGATCCATCTCTAAAAAGTGGACGCCACATTTGTTTGAGGTATTCGAATGCAAAGTGTGACCAATAATCGATTATCCACTAAACTGGCCAGATACAGAGGTTACCCCTAGTAGGAATCCAAGCATGAAAATAAAAACAAGGAAAAAATAATTCAGAAAAAATATCAATGGCCACACATTGCAGGTGAGACAAAGTCTGTAGGTTTAGTACAGGCATGTCACTAAATAAAAAACTAAGCCGAGTGTGGTGGTGCACACTTATAATCTCAGCACTTTGGGAACCTGAAGCAGGAGGGTTGCAAATTTGAGCCCAGCCTGGCCAACTTAGCAACTTAGTGAGATCCTCTCTCAAAATAGAAAATAAGAAAGGGCTGGGGATGTAGCTCGGTATAAATGGCTTCAATCTCCAGTACCAAAAAGAGAAAGAAAGGAGAGAAAGAGAAAAAGGAAAAAAAGACGGACTAGGAACTGCAGTGGACCTTTGACTTACTCAGTTTGTTCCTGAGGATTGGTTGACTCATGTTGTCAATTGAAGGCTCAGGCTTCTCTACACAGCTTTCAAAGTCTCTCTCCTTAACCCCATATAGGAAAAGATGTTGTAATGTTCAAAGAACTAAAGGAAAGTACATTTGGAGAATTAAAGGGAAGTATGAAGACATTAATGCTACAGAAGCCAGGTGTGATGGCGCACGCCTGTAATCCCAGTACCCGGGAGGCTGAGGCAGGAGGATATCTGAGAGTTCGAGGCCAGCCTGAACTGCATAGTGAAACCCTGTCTCAAAAAGATAAAATAGTGCTACAGATAGTCTCAATAAAAGAGATAGTCTATAAAAGAGAACCAATTGGAAATTGTGGAGGTAAAGAATGCAATAACTGAAATGAAATGAAAAATTCACTAAAGAAGCCCAACAGCAAATTTGAGGTGGCAAAGAAAGATCAGTGAACTTGAAACAGATCAATAGATCAGCATCAAATCTCAAGAACAGAGAGAACAAAAGTTGAAGACAATAGAACATCAGAAATCTGTGGGGCAACATCAAGTGTACCAACATTTGAGGATCCCAGAGGAGGACAGAGATAAAGAGGCAGAAAAATATTTGAAGAAATAATGTCCAAAAATATTGAAATTTGATGGAAACAATAGTATTAGTTTCCTATTGTTGATATAATAAGTTACTACAAATTTATAGTCTTAAAAAACAAATTTATTGCCGGGCATAGTGGCACATGGCTATAATCCCAGCACTTGGGAGGCTAAGGCAAGAGGATCGCTGTAAGTTTGAGGCCAGCCTGGGCTAGCTACATAGTGAGTTCAAGGCCAGGCTGGACTACATAGTGAGACCCTGTTTCAAAAAATAAGAGCCGGGTGTGGTGGCACTCTCCTGTAATCCCAGCACTTGGGAAGCTGAGGCAGGAGGACTGCTGTGAGTTCGAGGCTAGCCTGGGCTACATGAATTTAAGGCCAGCCTGAACTACACATGAGACCCTTTCTCAAAAAACAAAACAACAGCCGGTGAGACGGCTCAGCGGCTTAAGCGCCTGCCTTGCAAGCGCGAAGGCCCGAGTTCGACTCCCGGAACCCACATACGAAAAAGGGGCCGGTGATATCGCTCAGCGGCACGGGTGCCTGTTGGCGCGTGAGGTCCTGAGGTCGTCCCCCCGGTACCCACAAAAAAAAAAAAAAAAACAAAACAACATACAAAAAACCAAATTTATCATCTTATAGTTCTGGATGTCAATAGTCCTAAAATTAAGGTTATCAGTAGGCTTGATTTCTTTTTATTCTTTATTGATCTAACAAACAAATAGTTGAAAATAATAGTAGAAACAATATATTTGACTTGTATATTTATACATACACACATATATATGCTTATTTATGCTTATGTAGAAAAACAGCAGTGATAGAAAGAACAGGAGAATCAGGAATATTCTGTAACTATAAGGTACTTGCACTACCTGTGAAGTATGTTGTTTGAAAGTGGATTTAGAGCCGGAGATGGTGTCACCCGCCTGTAATCCCAGCACTCAGGAGGCTGAGACAGGAGGATCACCATGAGTTTGAGTCCAACCTCAGCTACCTAGTGAGTTCAAGGCCAGCCTGAACTACATAGTGAGACCCTGTCTCAAAAAAAGAAAAAAAAGAAAGTAAGTGGACAGTGTTATTATAAATGTATATTGTAAACAATCACATTAAAAAGTGAAAAAAGTATAATTGATATACTAAAAAGGAGAAAAAATGCTCAGTTAAAACTGCAAGGACATGGGCCGGTGAGATGGCTCAGCGGCTTAAGCGCCTGCCCGGCAAGCGCGAGGGCCCGAGTTCTACTCCCGGATCCCACATACGAAAAAGGGGCCGGTGATATCGCTCAGCGGCACGGGCGCCTGCTGGCGCGCGAGGTCCTGAGGTCGACCCCCCGGTACCCACAAAAAAAAAAAAAAAAAAAAACTGCAAGGACAGGCCAGTGAGATAGCTCAGCGGCATAAGCACCTGCCTGGCAAGCACGAGGACCTGAGTTTGACTCCTGGTAGCCACATAAAGGCAAAAAAAAAAGGGCCGGTGATATCGCTCAGCGGCACAAACACTTGCTGGCAAGCGCGAGGTCCTGAGGTTGACTCCTGGTACCCACATTAAAAAAAATCCAAAATAAGGGAAAAAAATGATAAAGGAACCAGAAATCAATGCAGTTATAAACAGTAACTCTATAGAGAAAGTTAGACAAAAGCTGGTCTTTTTAAAAGATCATAGATAAAATCCATAAGCCAGTAGCCTGGCTAGCTTACAAAAAATAGAGGAAACACAAATTACTAATACCAGGAATGAAAGAGGAGACATCACTACGGATTTCGTAGACACCAAAAAGATAATATAGGAAAAGTATGAACATCTCTAGTCCAACAAATGTGATAACTTAGATGAAGTGGACCAATTTCATGAGAAGACAATCTACCAAAACTCACACAAGAAGTAGGCAATTTAAATAGGCCTATTTTATCTTAAATAAATTTTCTCAATAGTAGCCTTAGAAACAGAAAGCTCTAGGCCCAGGTGGATTCATTGGTAAATTCAACCAAAGAATTATATTAAGTTTCTACAATCTCTTCCAGAAGATATAAGTAGAGTGAATACTTCCTAACTTATTCTATGGGGCCTGCATTACCCCAATACAAAAAAAAAAAAAAAAAAAAGAAAGTAAAGAAAATTGCCAAAAAAAGAGAACTATTTATAGAGGCTGGGCGTGGTGGCACATGCCTATAATCCCAGCATTCGGGAGGTAGAGACAGGAGGACTGCTGCAAGTCCAAGGCCAGCCTGGGCTCAGATATGCAAGCCTGCTTCAGCATTCAAAAAATCAATTAATAAATCATAAATGATGTAGATCTAATCAAATTAGATCCAGAGGGGAAGCATTTAACAATATCTAACACTTATTCATGATGAAAATTCTCAGCAAGCTAGGAATAGAGAGGTGCTTGCTCAACTTGATAAAGAAATTCTACAAAAAATCTACAGCTAACATACTTAATGGTGAAAAACTTGAAGTTTTCCCAAAAGATCAGCAACAAGGCAAGTATATCCTGTCACCATTGCTTTTCAGTATTGTACTGGAAGTCCAACCTAGCACAATAGGGTGAGAAAGAAAATTAAAAAGTGTACAAATTGAGAAGGAAGAAATAAAATGTCTTTGTTCATAGATGACATAATCATTTATGTAATAATTGACAAAATACTCCTGGAACTAATAAGTGATTATAGCAAGGTTGCAGGATGAAAAGTTAGTATGCAAAAATCAATCACTTTTCTATAGATCAGCAGTGAACAAGTGGAATTTGACATTAAAACATTACCATTTTCTGTTATATGAGAAACCCAAAGTATAAATGAATCAAAGAGCAAAATAAAAGATAGATGATAGGAAACAGGGAGGTAGACCTTTTGGAGATGGGAAAGGGATCTAGGGATGGAGGGAGAGGAGAGGGAGGGGAGGGGAAGAAACAAGGATTAAGATTTGGGGGGGGGAACATATATATATATATATATATATATCTCAACTCCCAACCAGGAACATGAATATATTCATTATATATCACAAACATGTAATAAAATTTTTAAAACCATATTACCATTAATTTAAATTAGCATCTTCCCAAATTAATACTTGGGTATAAATCTAACATTACATATAAGTTTTGTATGAGAAAAGTACAAAAGTATGATGAAAGATACAAAAGAACTAAGTAATTGGAGAAATAATCCATGTTCCTGTCACTTGTAATGATTAAGGTGCTGTGTGTGACTATGGGAGTGAGTGGCTGAAGTAGGGTAGAAGACAAGATAATAGAGGACAGGGCCAGTGAGATGGCTCAGCGGCATAAGCGCCTGCCTGGCAAGCGCGAGGGCCCGAGTTCGACTCCCGGAACCCACATACGAAAAAAGGGCTGGTGGGCCGGTGAGATGGCTCAGCGGCTTAAGCGCCTGCCCGGCAAGCGCGAGGGCCCGAGTTCGACTCCCGGGACCCACATACGAAAAAGGGGCCGGTGATATCGCTCAGCGGCACGGGCGCCTGCTGGCGCGTGAGGTCCTGAGGTCGACCCCCCGGTACCCACAAAAAAAAAAAAAAAAAGGAAAAAGGGCTGGTGATATCGCTCAGCAATAAAAAAAAAAAAAAAAAAGATAATAGAGGACAGGTCAAAGACTGGGAGGCTAGGGCAGTGATGGCAAACCTTTTCTTTTCTTTTTTTTTTTTTTTTTCTTTTTCTTTTTCTTTTTGAAACAGGGTCTCCCTTTGTAGTACAGGCTGGCCTTGAACTCACTATGTAGCCCAGGCTGGCCTCGAACTTGCAGCAATCCTCCTGCCTCAGCCTCCCAAGTACTGGGATTACAGGCATGTACCACCACGCCCGGCTATTTAGTTTCATCACAGTCATGAAGCCTGATCTCTGATGGGCTGTATCAGAGGCACAAAACCTAGAATGTGGGTATTCACATCGGGGTGGGCATTTTGTGCCTTGAACCACTTTGGAAATTGTCTCAGAAAAACCAGGCGGTTCCCTTTATCGTCACAGGAATTTTATATAAATTTATGAAGATGATTCTGTATTCCAGTACATCTTTTTGAGCATGGACTACTTTGTATCTCTTCATACTCATTCTGTATGAGCTGTATATAATACATCAACTTAGAGGTACGACTTTCAATTTAACTTAAAAAAAACCTAGAGTTCAATAAAATTTAAACTGCTTACATAGGTAGCAACAACCCAAAAAAAGATGAATCGAAGGTTCATAGTGGTTCAGAATCAGTGCTTAACCTACTACTGTATGGTAAATGGTGAGCTCTCCTCTGTCTGGTTCTTTCTATAGTGGGACATAAGTTAGGTTTTCAAATACATAGTTCCCAAATTATTCCTGAGTAAAAAGACTGACAGACAGACAGACAGACAGACAGACAGACAGACAAAAGAAAAGAGAAGAAAGACAAAATGCACTTCTGGAAGCCGCTGGAAGCCCACCTAGTTATCTCAGAATGACTCCAGGTACTGGGTGTGGGGGTGGTTAAAACCAGGATATTAGAAAGGAGACTCTCCTGCTCCTCATGTCCAAGAAAAAGAAATTACAGTAGGACTACCCTAGAAATCAATAGGCAAATATGTCACCCTGGATGACCTTCTCTAAAAACTGGCTGTATTTTCTGTGTTTCTTGAGACTGCTTTAAAAGTTTCCTCTGGGTCCTGGGGGTAGAACCTAGTGCCTCCGGCAAACCGTTTAGAGCTTTCAATGGTATGAACAGCCTGCTGCGGCATGCATGCCTTAGGTTCACCACCACTGGGCTAGGGTATTGGAAAAAGTACTCATGGATATAAAATTAGCAAGAATTATGACAACAGGACCTGTACAGGGGGAGTGATAGCGAGGAGCTAAAGTCCCTAAATAATGGGTGGCAAAAGGGATGACCAGGAGGAAGATGGAAGGTTTAAATGAGGGGCAATAGGTGGGAGAGTCTGCAAAACAGTCACAGCTGGGTGATTTTAGGGAGCACAGAGGTAAGCCTACTACACCTGTGATCCATTAAAGAAAGGATGTGGGAGAGCAAAAGGCCACCATTGCACAGGGCTGAGGGGACCCCTTACCCTCAGGAGAAGCCAGACATTGTTGGAGTAGGAAGCAGGAAGGTGAAGAGACCACTCAGAGTAGAGGCTGAAAATGCAGAGTATTTTTTTTTTTTTTTATTTTAAAGAGAAGAAAAAAACAAAACAAATCAAAAGAAGAACAAATTTTCAAAACAACATAATAGGAGGGTAACAATGGTTAATACATTACGTATTACTATCTTTAAGTTAGTTATTCAGGACACCAGACATTAGCATTCAATTGTCCAAACATTATTGGCACAAACCTTACTCTTCAATGAACTAAGTAAAAATGGTAGTGTATCTATCTTAACCATCTTATATATATATATATATATATATATACAATTTTTTTCCCTTTCCCTTCTTTCTTTTCCCTATTCCAGTCTCTCTTTCCTTTTGACCAGTTTCTTTTTGATTCACCATATCTATTGTACATTTTGGATCTTATTTACTCTTTCAGTTTCTCATACTAGAGAGATAATACGATGCTTACACATGTGCGTCTGGTTTATTTCACTTATGAGTATTTTCTCGAGTTGCATCCATTTACCTATAAAAGTCTCCAGTTTATCCTTCTTTATGGCTGAATAGTACTCCATTGTATAAAAATACCACATCTTTCTTATCCATTCCTCAGTTGATGGGCATTTGGGTTGTTTCCAAGATCTGGCTATTACAAATTGTGCTGCTATAAACATGGGTGCACATATATCGCTGTGGTACGATGTTTTTAATTCTTCTGGGAAGATGCCCAGAAGGGGAATAGCTGGGTCAAATGGGACCTCCAACCCTAGTTTTCTGAGGAATCTCCACACTGACTTCCACAGTGGCTGTACCAGTCGACACTCCCACCAACAGTGAAGAAGGGTTCCTTTTTCCCCACAGCCCCTCCAGCATTTGTTATTAGTTGATTTCTTAATAGTAGCCATTCTTTCTGGGGTGAGATGGTATCTCAGTGTTGTTTTAATTTGCATCTCTCGAATGACTAGTGATGTTGCACATTTTTTTTGTATATTTGTTTGCCATTAGTATTTCTTCATCTGAGAAATGTGTATTCATCTCAGATGCCCATTTTTGGAGTGGGTCTTTAAATTTGGGAGGTCTGATTTTTTTGAGTTCTTTATATGTTCTCGATAGTAGTCCTTTGTCTGAGGAACAGCTGGCAAACATTTTTTCCCACATTGTGGGTTGTCTCTTCACTCTGTTGGTGGTTTCTCTTGCTGTGCAAAAGCTTTTTAATAAGATGAGATCCCAGTTATTGATTCTTTGGGATAGTTCCCGTGCGGTTGAGTTTTTATTCATAAAGTCTTTGCCTACACCAATGTCTCCAAGGGTTTTACCTATCCTACCTTCCAGCAGATTTAATGTTTCTGTTTTAATATTTAGATCTCTGATCCATTTTGAATTTAGTTTAGTGCATGGTGAAAGATATGGATCTAGTTTTAATCTTCGGCATGTGTAGAGCCAGTTTTTCCAGCACCATTTATTAAAGAGGCTATCTTTCTTCCAGAGAATGTGTTTGGCACCTTTGTCAAAGATAAGGTGGCTTAGTATGTCTGGGGTTGTTTCAGCATCTTCTAATCTGTTCCATTGATCTTCAGGTCTGTTTTTTTGCCAGTACCACACTGTTTTTATCACAGTAGCTTCATAGTATAATTTCAAGTCGGGGATTGTGATGCCCCCTGCCTTGCCTTTGTTGCCCAGAATTGCCTTTGCTATTCTAGGTCTCTTCTGGTTCGAAATGAATTTTAGGATTGTTTTCTCTAATTCTGTGAGATATGCTATTGGAATTTTGATTGGAATAAATGCAGAGTATTTTGCTGATGATGGATCAAGAGGACTACTGGGTTAAATATGAGGAGTGGGAGATGGGGTCAGGGAGGGGTTGGGATTTGGGAGCCAGGGGATATCCCAGGATACCTGGGCTACCCGATGACTGATGTATACGATGAGATTGGTCCCAGTGGTTTCCAGGCAGCTCGGGGTAGGGAGGTTGAGTGTTGGGATTGGGTGTGGGTGAAGGGCCTTTCACTATGACGCTGCTGACAGAGACTGGAGGAGAGGTGACGTTAGCCCTGTGGGTGGAGGTCAGCAGATCACATGTCTTTGGGGTAGCACATCTCTCTGGTAAACAACTGCATTAGCATCATCAGAGGAGGATATTAAGATCTAGATTCCCAGGTCTCACCCTTTCTGGTGTTAGTGATTTCAAAGGTCAGGGCTGAGTGTAATGTAGACAGCGATTGGACTCTCGGGAGCAGTGTGGCTGCGAGCCAACTGTTTCATAAAATACATCAGGAAGTGAGGCCTGGAAATGTCTAGTGACTTATTCTGTAGTCACCTGTCTCAGGTTCCACTTACAGTTCCAATCAAGACCCCACTCACCGTGCTGCTCCCTGTAGCTGCCACTGTTCAGTTTGTTCCTCTTACCATTCTAGTTGGTAATATTTATTAGCTAATTTTATTATGCAGGGTGGTGCTTCTAATAAAGCTAATTATGTTCACTTTGCCAGCCTTATTTGAGCAAAGTTGAACACAAAGAAAAACCATGGGAATAATCAGAGATTCAAAAAAGCAGAACAGTACAGTGAAACTCCATGTGCCCATCCTCTGGGTTCAACAACCACTGGCATTTTGCTATGATGGAAGATAAGAAACTCTTGTGTTTCCTGACTCAAATGTTTGACTTTAATAGGTTTGCTTTTACCTCATTCTGTGGCTAAGCTTATTAATGCTGACATGACCGGGAGGAAAAAGTTTTGTTATATAATGGTATATACGTATTTATTTACTAGTTTAAATATAGTTTAAAAAGGTACCCCTATTTCCTTGTTTTGAAATTCTGTATCACTGTTTTTCTTTTTTTTATTTATTTATTTTTTCTCTTTAAAAAAAAAAAGAAGAGAGAACCCTATGGCTTTGCACACTGACAAGAGCTATGGTGAATGTAGTAATGACTTTTTTTTTTTTTTTTTTTTTTTTCAGTACTGGAGATTGAACCCTGGGAGCACTGAGCTACAACCCCAGCCCTTTTTTATTTTATTTTGAGGCACTAAGTTTACTAGGCTGACCTCAAACTTTCCATCCTCTTGCCTCAGCCTCCTGGCTGTCCTCCTGGCATGCTCTACCACACCTGGCTTTTTTTTTGTTTGTTTGTTTTTCCTTTTTTTTTTCCTCTTCTCTTTTTAATACATACTCCTGAATTTGCCAAATAGTTGTTTGTCTGTTAGTGTAGCCTGAAGAAGTCCTGTGCAAGAAATAAGGGGAGAACAATTCATCTATGAAGAAAAGTGTTAAACCTAACAGTGGGTAAAATAGATTGCTTAACTTACTGTGGCCTTGTCCTGAAAAGACACAGCCATGTCCCCAGGGAAATACTTGCTAGGACACTTGTTAAAATAAAGTGCGAGGGCCATGGTGAGGCTATTTTTAAATGAAAGCATAGACACTGGCAATGGCAAAGTGCTCTCAGGTTATTATGCCTTCCTTCCCAGTTAGTTCTTCTGGTATGCGGCCTTCCTACCTGTATGCTCTCTGTCCTGAAGTCGACACCACACAATCATTATTAAAAAATGTCTTTTAAAAACTTTTGGGATGGGTGTGGTGGTGCATGCCTATAGTCCCAGCAACTGGGAGGCTGAGGCAAGAGAATTGCTGTGAGTTTGATGTCAGCCTAGGCTACATACACAGTGAGTGGAAGCCAGCCTGGACTACATCATGAGACCCTCTCAAAAAAAAAATCTGATTTTCAACTGTGAGACTACTTGAAATGAAGTACCATTTAATATCTAATTGTTTCTGGGATGTGGCTTGTTGTTTTTATATGTTTTAGTGAGCTTTTGCAGAAATGAAGTCATAGGAATGTTTGGTTTTCTTAAGGTAACTGTAAGTAGTTAAAATGGATTTTGAGTACTCTTGTTCCTTGGGCTTCCGGTTTGGAGCTTCTCTGCTCATTACCGAGCAAGTGTCGGCAAATAAAACTTGTCTGGGCTCCAGTGTTTTCCAAGTTATCCAAGAGGACTGGAATAGTTCATCTCCATGTTCAGTCTCATTTGACAGACATTTATGAAATTCTCACCGTATAAAAAGTGTGGGAGGCAGAAAATGAAAAGCCAAATTTTCTTTTCTCAGAGAGCCATTTGGAGAGGGAGGCAGCTGTGTGGGGAAGTTATGGGGCCTAACACTGTCCCCCTATAGAGGCCAGGGTTCCCGGGTGGCCGGAAAGGCTTCAGGGAGATATGTCCAAGCAAGGGGAGGCTGAATAGGAGTTAGCAAGGCAGACAGCAAGCAACAGTGAGCCCCCGGAGACCCAGTTTTTCTTCTGCCTGCCATTTACCAAAGTGTTTAACATTGAGAGAATGTTTTCTATGCTGAAGGCTCTCAAAATATTTAATATTTTGTGAGCATCCTTGATACCGTTTGAAGTACAAGTTTAGCCTGGTGTGGTGGGGCATGCCCATAATCCCAGCACTTGGGAGGGTAAGACAAGAGGATTGCCACGAGTTCCAGGCCAGCCTAGACTACATAGTGAGTTCAGTCCCAGCCTGAAATACCTAACGAGACCCTGTCTCAATCAGTCAGTCAATAAAAAGATACCTGTACAAGTTTAGCTGGAGGTATAGCTCAGAAATAGAGCACTTGCCTAGCATGGGAGAGGCCCTGAGTTCAATCCTCAGCATTGCATGAAAAATAAAAGAAAATAAAATACAGGCTTAATGTAAATATTGGTTAAATTTGAAAGAGTTTTTTTTTTTTTTTTTTTTTGTGGGTACCGGGGGGTCGACCTCAGGACATCGTGCGCCAGCAAGCGCCCGGGCCGCTGAGTGATATCACCGGCCCTTTTTTCGTATGTGGGTTCCCGGAGTCGAACTTGGGCCCTCACGCTTGCCAGGCAAGCGCTTACGCCACTGAGCCATCTCACCGGCCCAGAAGAGATGGTTTTAGAATACTTTGAGGACACTGGGAGGACATTTACCCTTTGAGGGGTTTTTTTGTTTTGTTTGGTACTGGGAATTGAACTCAGGACCTCACGCTTGCCAGGCAGGCGCTGTGCAACTGAGCTAAATCCCCGGCCCTACCCTTTGAGTTTTTGTCAGTTCTGCGTTGTTGACTTCTTGAGTCTTTACAACAACTCTACTATATTTCAGGGAACCAAGTTCACTTTAAAAGCACTTCGAAACTAAAGTTGGTTTTTGTTGTGCTTCTCTTCCTGTACCAAATCTAAGTCTGCTTGCTGTTAAGTTTAATAATGAAGTTCCTTCTTCACTCTGAATGCCCCTATGAAATATTACAGGGGCAAAAAAAAAAAAAAAAAGAAGCACTACAGGGCATTTTAGTGGTGGGAAAAGCAATACAAATGACCAGACTAGCTATATGCTTAAAATAACATTTGTTTGCCTCCTTGCAGTCCTTGCCAGATTGTAATCAAGTGTTTATTTACTGGTAGCTCTTTTCCCTGTCATCATTCATAAATACTGCTAATCCCTGCAATGGCAGGGGCTCAGTCTTCTTTTTTTCACAAGTAGTATTCAAATATGTGTGGAGTGGGTAAAAGAGGGAATGAATTATAAGCCTGATGTTTCAGATGGATGGAACATAAGTGAAAAAGTACTGAATCAGAATTATGTCCATCAACTGTGGACATTTCCTTCAGTTCCTTTTTTTTTTTTTTTCTTTTTTCTTGGTACTGCGGATGAACCCAGGGCCTCCCCGCCAAGCTACATCCCAGCCCCTTTTTTATGTTTCATTTTGAAACAGGGTCTCACTAAGTCTCCAAGTTGCCCTGGCTGGACTCAAACTCGTGAGCTTGTTGCTCAGCTTCCCAGAATGCTGGGAGTACAGGTGTGCATTACCACGCCCAGCTTTCTTCAGGTTGTCAGGGAAGTGCCCAGAGTGTCCATCACTTCCTCTCTCCTTGCCTGCATTTAGCAGCTCTCAGAGTGTTATACGCGTGACTTACATTTTATTTATCTTCGTTAGCTGTCTCTCCCATTTGCGTGTCATCTGCATGAGGGCAGTCATTTACCCCAGAGCCTGGAACAGTAAGCATACAGTAGGGGCTCAGTAAGTATCTGTGGAATGCATCCACTGCAGCAGCTATATTGTATAGTTGTGCTCAATCTTGAAAGCAAATGTTGTGAGCTGCTGTGTTTATTTCTGTTTCTTTTTTTTTTTCTTTTTTTTTTTTTTTGTGGGTACCGGGGGTCAACCTCAGGACCTCGCGCACCAGCAGGCACCCGTGCCGCTGAGCGATATCACTGGCCCTTTTTTTGTATGTGGGTTCTGGGAATCGAACTCAGGACCTCGCGCTTGCCAGGCAGGCGCTTATGCCGCTGAGCCATCTCACCGGCCCTATTTCTGTTTCTAATGCCTACACACAGTTCTAGCAGCTTTTTGTTTGTTTTTTTCCTCCAAGTACTGGGAATTGAACCCAGTTAGTACTGAAGTACATCCCCAGCTCTATCTATCTAACTTTCTGTCTATCTCTGTCTGTCTGTCTGTCTATTTATTTCCATTTTGAGACAAGCTTTCATTAAGTTGCCCAGGTTGGCCTTGAATTTGTGATCCTCCCGCCTCAGCCTCCCAAGTAGCTGAGGATACAGGTGTGCACCACCATCCCCAGCTCTACCAGCTTCTTGTAAATACAACTGGATTCCTGACCTCATAGTTACACTGGCATCTTGTCTGCCTTGTTGCTATTGTTGTATGTAATTTTTTAAGGTAATAATCAGGTCTAGGAGTCACCACTCAGCAGCGGCCCCAGGTCAGGAGCATGCTTTTGGGTGCCCTGTAGTTTGAATTGTTTTGACTTTGAGTGAAATCTCCAGGCAAGACTTGTACCTTAGACAGCCTACCACTCTTGGTTGGTTTACAATGATGCTTTCTTTCATTATCACAATTATAATCATTTGATTTTTGTGTTGCTTTGTTTATTGTCAGTCTCCCTGTCCAGGCTGTGAACTCCATGTAGTCAAAGTCAACAAGTCTCCTTTATTCACTGTCTTACTCCTCAGGCCTGGCCCAGGGCCAGGTACCAGGCAGCCCTCGAGGGACAAGCATGTGATGTCCAGGACCTGAGGTGATCCACTTGTGTGGATACTAAGTCACAAAGTTGGTCTTTTACGGGTCGCACTTACACCCGAAAGCTGCCAGTGTGGCTACCGTCATTCCGAGCCCTCTCTAGGAATTGTTCTTCTCGGTCAGGTCACGTGTCCATAGCACATTTGTCGAGGACCTTCACATTCACAAAGCACATGCCTGTGTTCTTTCATTGGAACGATCCATTTTGACACTAGGACATCTAGTTGTGCATAGAGAATAAATTTGCCTGTGTCCAGTGGCAAGTATACATAGCACTCTCTGGTGCCAACCTGGTGATTTTTTTTTTACTTCACCATCACGGAAAGTGCCTTGTCCAGTTTCTGTCCAGAGGGGCCTCATCTCCAACATATTTTCTAGGAGAGAAAGAGAGATCACTTCATCATCTGCCAGTAACCCTAAATTTCCTTGGAAAAGCATATTTAGAAACCCCAATTTTTGTGTATGTCAGAGTCAGTGCTGGGTTTATCTAAGACTTGAGACCTTAACAGATAGTCATCCTCCATGCAGTGCTGTGCCTTGTGGTCACCGTGCTCCTGTGTGGCCATGCCGCCAGGCTGAAGCTGAGCTTTGGCATTTCCCGTCCACCCTCCCTGCCAGGGTTGCTGGACACAGTGCCTGGTTTCTTACTGGAGAGCAGAGTGTGGGTCAACACGGTTACTCTTCCCAGAATTGAACACGCAGGACCCTGGTCTGAAGTATTCTCCAGTCTTCCTTCTGGTTTTGTTTTTACTGCTGCCGGCTTTCAGTCCTCTAAACCAAAGGCCCTCAGGCTGGCATCCCAAGATACACCCCACGAGACACTCTTCTGTGGCTTGTTTCAGCATTCCTGGGAGGTCCAGCTGACCTGAAGCTATCTTCTGCCCTCTGGTCCCAGCCACTCTGCTCAGGTCAAAAGACCAGAGAAGGCACTAGTGCTGTGACTTGCGCTATTGGCAAAGTAGCTGCCATCCAGGGTAGGAGACTGTTCTTTTTTTCCATTCAAAGAGAGCCTGCTTCTCAGATGCTTGACTCCAGAAAAGAGGAGCTCTACTCTGGTTTTACTTTTTTTTTTCTTTTTTTGGTTTTACTTTCTGAAAATAGATTGTTAGATGTATTTACAGATATGGGTCATAAACATGAGCCATAGTTTATGTCACTTTAATTAGACCAGCAGATTAGAACAGGTTGTCAGTTAGGAAATAGAAGAGTAAGCCTCTGTTTGTGAGAACGGGAACCTAACTGCTTTTGGTGATACTAAGCCACTCCCTGCTGCATACTCCCAGTGTCCTGCCTTTCATTTGGAACTTCTCTCTGCCCTTTGACCTGCTTTTCTTGTAACATGGCAAGTTATTTCATGATTCATCCTACATACAGACCTGACATCATTCTTTTTATAATCTTGGGAGGGTTTTAAGATCCCTTTCTTTGATTCTCAGATTTAGTTGTTGAATTTCTGTGTGTAGTTTCTGCAGAAATTCCAACTGCTGTGTTGGAATTTTTTTTTTCTTATTGTTTTTAATAGCATTTAGTTACATCATTTATAATAGCATTTGTTCATAAAAGAAATTAAGACTGGTTAGTAATTTAGTCTTATCTTGGGCTTTCTTTGAAAACGGAGAACAGGGGAACTAGTTAGGAGTTCACAAAGAATATTTCTGCATGATATGCTGACCCTAAATTCAAAAGATAATACCACGTCAGTCCTATAAACTGTAAATATGAATTTCTTAAGCTATTGGTTAATGTTTTTTAAAAATCCTCATTTCTTTAATAAGTACTATAAATGGTTCTTGAAAACCAACTGTAGACATGGTATACTCAGCCCAACTTGTTGGGGTAGAGCCTCATTTTATGTGACTATCCAATTTAGAGCTAAAAAACAAATGGCATCACAAAAAAGTCAGCATAATCAATTCCTCAAATGATACAGCTTCCAAGCTCCCATCATCCTGGTTCCCCTTCTTTTTGCTTTCACTTACATACTCCTTTCTCTCTATAATTCATTTTTTAAAAAATTGCTTGAGAAAAGAAAGGAGGCTTGGGAACAGATTCCATTTGTGAATCACAACTGAGAATTTTGGCCAGTGTATGAGGAATGTAGTAGGTGACATGAAGGGTGACATTTCTACTGAAAGCTGATCTTTGAGTGATAGTCTTATTGTAAGTTGAAGTTCTGAAACCCTTGAAAAAGAACCTCTCCATGCAAAGTAAGAGAGCTGCTGGCCAGAGTCACAGTGAGAACCTACAACCTCTCTTGCTTCCTGAGCCTGGAAACATTCATCCTTAAAGGGACTTTTGCCCCTGACCCCTTACATTCTTAACCTAGGTTTGAGCTCACTAATTTTGTGATGTATGAAAATATGAGCAGAGGGCAGGTGATATAGCTCAGCGGCATAAGCGCCTGCCTGGCAAGCATGAGGTCCTGAGTTCGACTTCCGGTACCCGCATATTAAAAAGAAAATGAGCAGAGAGCTTTAGCATATGACCCCTGAGCTCTCTGAGGCTTATGCCAGTTTTTGTGGGCCATTAGTGCAAGTTCATGCCTCAAGTCCCTTCCCTGGCAATTAAGAGAGTGGGCATGACTGTGGTACACATTTTGCACGGAGGCAGTGTGGCCTTACTTCTGGATGATGTGTGCTCTGTGGTTTCTGTGAAGGACCCTTTCTTTCCTGACCTCTCTCTCTTTCCCTGTTTTGCCTCCTGCTGTGCTCACAGTGGTGCTGGCAGAACTCTGCCTGTGCCACTCCTTGCCGCATATACTCCCAGTATGCTTCTTTCCCACTTCCTTTTTATATCATCACTCTTGTCTTCCCAGTCCATAATCTGGTTACAGATCCAAAACTAGCAGTTAATAAGCATTTTGGTATAAACCTTATATTCCATTTTCAAAAAACACGGACCTCCTAGTGACCTTGCTTTATATAGACTTCTTTTTCCTAATTTGGAAATGCGACCAGCCAAGATAAATTTCCTTTCTTCCACTCTGCAGCAGACTCCTTTGCTGTGAGAAGATTCCCGTATGCCACAGCAAGGCAAGGGGTGTCCTTGTCTCACTCTCTTGGCCTCTTGGTATAACTGTTTCTGAGAACATGGGGAGGCCCAGCAGCCTGAGGGCCCATCAAGGGGACAAATGCATAGTGGAATAAAAGTTGGGAGGTCTTTTAAGAATTTGAGAAACTCGTGGAAAGAATTGGATTGACAATTTGAGCAGTTTCACCTAGTGAAGTTTTTTTTTTTTGTATTGCAGATTGAACCCAGGGCCTTCACACTGAGCTATATCAGCCCTAATTCACTAAATTGTCCAGGCTGGGCTTGAGTAATCCTCCTGTCTCAGCCTCCCAGAGTGCTGGGAATATAGACATGTACCACTATGCCTGGCTTGGTCAGGAAAATTATGCTGAAATTGAACTTGATTCTCAAATAAATGGCTTGGTTTGGGGTGTTGTTTCCCATTACCATCATCCTGTGTTAGCTGGGAAGAGTCAGCACTGACTCTTAATTTATTGCATGTTTTCATTCTCTCACAACAGACTGAATATAGCTGTGTACCTTCCCCACAGAGGATGGAAATCAAGAACAGAGTTCTAGCAGAACAGCTGGAAACTTTAAATTATTCATGAGTGAGAATAACTATGTAAAACCATCTACCTACTAAATGTCCCATCTCCTCAACCAAGGATATTTTAAAAACTTTCCATTTCATTTCTCCAGGTATCTTACTTTCCTCTCGTTGCTGAGACAAAATACCTGATGCCCAAAGTTAAGGAAGGAAAGGTTTGTTGAGCTCACAGTTTGTGGAGGTTTCAGTCCATAATCAGCTGGCTGCAAGGCAGGGTGGCATGGCAGAGAGGCAACCGATCATGGTGGTGGAAGATAGCAAAAGCAACAAGAGTGAAAAGGGGAGGCATGCAAAAGGGCGAAGCAAGCCTCTTTTCCTCCCTTATATTGTATGCAGGCTGCCCGCTAGGGTGGGTGTAGCACTCACAACCCCAATCCCCTCACTAGACAATGAACCAGTCACAAACTGTAGATTCAGCCGCCTCCGAAAAGCCTGCCCTGCACAACTGCATGAGGCTTTGGGGGGACATCCAGACACAAACCATAACACCAGGTGACATCAACTCTGTAGGTGCTGTCTGCAGGAATACTGCAAACTTCCACCACACATCCAGAAGATGGATCCCATTAACCCTGTTCCATGTTTGGCCCAGGGAAAGCGGTCCTCAGGGCCAGGTGACCAAGGCTGGCCTGTGTTGCTGTAGCAGGTGCTGAAGGAATCCTGGAAGTGTATAGGACAGTGTGTAGTTTTCTCTTTTCTTCATGTCATAGGTTGCTGGTTTGAATTTTTGTTTTTGTTTTCATTCTTGAGTTGTAATTGCATTTTGTTGGGATCTTTAATTATCTTCCACTGGGGAGCCTCCCTGGCTGGTTCATTTTCATCCTGCTCTTTCCTGGATGTGTAAAATGCTGAGAAATACTTCACTGCCTTTCTGGGCTCTCCTGGCTGACCTGGCCTCGGTGACATTTTCTTTTCATTTTTTTTCTGACATGTAGTGTGGGGATTGAACCTAAAGGCTATAGCCCCAACTCTTTTTTATATTATTCTATTTTATTTTTATTTGGAGACAGAATCTCACTAAGTTGCCCATACTACCCTTGAACTTGCATTGCTCTTTCTCAGCCTCCCAAGTCACTGGGATTATAAGTGTGTACTACCATACCTGGCTCCTGGGGACACTTTTTTGGCACATAAATTGGAATATAGGCAATTGAATTCTGACTTTTTTTCCTCTTTGTTAAACTGGTTTATGAAGGAATAAAAATACATTGAATTCTATGTTTAATGAATTTCCTACATTTGGAAAGAACCAGTGTTCATAAACTAGAGCTTTTTTAGGAACCGTGGAAGAAGTCTGATTGTTGTGAAGTGACTTCCTGAGCCAAGGAGCTCTGAGTCTGTGTGGCTCATGCTGCTACTGCTGGCAGCTGCATTCCCTGAGCACTTACCTGAGCCAGTGGTCAGGTAACTCATCCAACTTCTTAGCAGACCTGGGAGGTGGATTCCTATAGTCCCCAATCTCAGAGATGAGGCCCAAAGCACTAGGTCTTTTTATGGCTTGGTAAGTGGCCGAGGCTGACTCAAGGGTTCATTCTCAGGACCCCTGCCCTGCCATTGCCATGTGCAGTGCATATGTTATAGGTGGTCTCCGGAACCTCTGCATTTCGGAGATAACAAGCTGCATAATTCATGTTTGACCCCCATGACCTTGGATAGACTTGTGGCTCCGTCCTAGCTTGTGGGTTTGAAATGGCACTAACTCTGCCAACTACAGTTTCTGGATGGGAAGGCGGGCAGACCTCTGGCCCTGGCCCCAGAGGCTGAGCCCTGTCGTCCTTGCCTGCTGCCGTTCTCCCACCTTCCTGCTCATCCTGGGAAGTGGCTGATTCTGGGCAAGTGAGGGTATCCTACCATGAGACCTGCCTTATAAGGGCCTGAGGTTGCAGTGAGAAAAAACTTTTCCCAAGTAGCCACACAGCTGGATTGAAATCCACCCCGTCTCTAATTCATTATATGAAAGTTGTAAGCTGTACTTACATGGTACCTCCCCATGCTTTCTGCCATTTTCTGTAATTGTCTGGTATGCTGTGCCAATAGACTGGCAATCCTTCCAGCCCCCAGCAGGAACCCTCCTGCCCTCAGGAAAGTCACATCTCTGATTTCCAGGGTTGGGCCTGTGAAGGACCCTAGGCAGCACCTGCAGAAACCAGCATGCTGTAGGTACTGGGGCTGGCTCTATACCTTACTGAGCCAGGTACCAGACGAAGGATCCTGGGTTCCAGCAGGTACTTGAGATTTGGCATGACCTGAAGGACAGAACTCAATGTTTTTGCTGGGGGCAGAGATGGTGCCAGTAGCAGTGGGTTAAAAGCATGGCACTTCAGGTGCCGTTCTCCTTGCTCGTCCATTACAGGCTTGCCTCAGTAGAACAGAGAGGGGTGTGTAGTGGATAAAGTGACAGTTGATGGGAAAATCATTTTAAAGCCCGAGTGTTAATTTTTTATGGTAATCAAGAACTTAGGTATATTTGGGAAGGCAGGTGAAAAATTAAATACTAAACTGTAGTTGAAATGACAGTTGAAGTCGGAGCAGAATACTTTTGCAGAGAGTTAGTTTCGATTAGGACAGCCACCCTGAACATTAACTTCAGGATCAAAGCAACTTAGTACATAGGTGAATGTATGGTGGAAGTTTGCAGTGTTCCTGGGTTTCCAGTACCCCTCCAGAGTTGATGTCACCTGCAGAAAGGAAGTGGAATGTTTTTTAAATATGCAGGGTTGAGGAGATGGGACATTTAGTAGGTAGATGGTTTTACATAGTTATTCTCAAGCTCATGAATAATTTAAAGCTTCCAGCTGTTCTGCTAGAACTCTGTTCTTGATTTCCATCCTCTTCCTTCCTGCAAAGTATCACTGTGCTCACAGCACCACAGTCCTGCTCCTGTGTGTGGGCTGTTGGGGGACCTTTATCTAATAGACTCTGGCCTGTTTACCAAGTGGCCTTATAGGGCATTTCTTTTGAAGTGACAGAATGTAGTGATATCCTCACTAGCTCATCCTTGACTTTAACTCTTTGTCTGCCTGCTTACTTGTTGCTTTGGTCATAGTTTCTGGGTGAGTAATGAGGACCTGAGGAGGCTTGGGGGAAATACGGAAATTAGGGCGATTGTGGAAAAATGGTTACATTTCCTAAACATTTGACTACACTGTTGCACAAACACTTGTGTAGCCTCCTGATTTCATGTGGCTAATCATGGCTTACTGGATAATGCCAGTTGAGACCATGTCAAGTGTGTGGCAGGGTGCCATGCTCATCAGCCTAAGTCCGTGCTCGCCCTTAGCACTGATGGGCATCCTGCACTGAATTCCCTTGTGTGTCCTTGGGCCTGTGGTCAGAAATACTTTTGTGGCCATCATGGATCCCAGGGCTGCCCCACCAAGAAATATATCTATCCTCCAAGTGTCTGCTTAGAGGTGTGTATGAATCGGTATAATTTCCTTTTTCCTTATTTTTCCTTATTTTTTATTTACTTATTTATTTTATTTTTATTTTTTTATATGCGGGTAGCGGAAGTCGAACTCAGGACCTCGCACTTGCCAAGCAGGTGCTTATGCCGCTGAGCTATATCATCGGCCCCTTTATTTTTATTTTTATTTTTTATTTTTGGCTTTTTGAGACAGGATCTTACTATGTAGTCCAGGCTGGCCTTGAACTCACTATGTAGCCCAGGCTGGCCTCGAACTTGCAGTGATCCTCCTGCCTCAGCCTTCTGAGTGCTGGGATTACAGGTGTGTGCGACCATACCCGACTTATTTTTCCTTATCTTTAAAAAAAAATTTTCCCACAAATATTCAGGGATTGAAAATGACAACAGGCTTGATGTAAGCTCCCTAAAACAGGTTTCTCAAAGAGAATTGGATGAATGCTGATAGCTGCCACCTCCCGTGGCACTTGCCAGGCCACTGGGCTACCGAGTCCTAAGCTGAATGACACTCTCAGCTTGATCTTGGAGGGGCACCACGAGGCCTGTGGTGTTACTATCTGCTCAAATCAGTGCAGTGTGGGAAAACAAAGGCCACGATTCTGAGCAGTCAAACGACGTGCTAGGCCTAGAGAGGCACTGCTGTGGCCTCCAAGCAGAGGTCTGTGGAAGGGAGATCTGGGATTTGTATCAGTTAGGGGAGAAACCATGGCAAATTCCTTGTGTTTTCCTACTTGGTCATTTATCAGTTTGATTTTGGGTCTTCCAGGAAGAGTCTGCTGAAGAGGAGAGCCATGGACTTGATCACCTCTACAGCCATCCTGCCCTTGCTGTTTGGCTGCCTGGGCATCTTCAGCCTCTTCCGACTGCTGCAGTGGATTCGCATGAAGGCCTACCTGAGGAACGCTGTGGTGGTGGTCACAGGCGCCACCTCAGGCCTGGGAAGAGGTGGGTCAGGGGTCAGTGCTGTTGGGTGTGGAGAGCAAGCTGGTCATGAGGGGATGCTGGCTGCACAGGAACTGTAGGACTTGCAAACAGGATGCCATTGTCCTTGTGTCCAGTGGGAAAATGTAGAGCCTTACACACAATGAGAAATGGCTCTGACTCTTAGTGTGGGGAGGCGAAAGCAAGGAAAGAGGACTGCACAATCTGTTGAAGGGCAGCCTCACTTAGCTCTGCTGCTTCTTAAAAGAGGATTTTGATGTGAAATCTCCTAATTTAACAAGTATTTTTACCTTTGTGAGGACCAAATAAGCATACTTTTTCCTGGATTCAGCTAGCACCGCCAGCCTTGCCTGACCTTAGAACGCACCTTCCCCACAACTTCCTCTTCCCTTTCCCTTCCCGGGCCCAGCAGGGTCAGAGACAGGATAATTGAGGCCTCGGCTGTTCCTTTACCAGGTTTTCCATGTTAGGTACATTCCCCTTCAGTGACACCTTGAGCTTTTGAGGCCTGGGCATGGTGTGCTAGGACACAGACTTGGGTCAGTTAGACCTCTGGCCTTTCCTTGCCTAGAAGCCCACACGATGCAGAGCTGTCATGGCCTCTGGCAGCCGAGGCAAAAGGCACATGCTGTGAAGTCCCCACCCTCCTTCCTCAGCCTCTGCACACACCACAGTGGTACCACTCACACTCAAGTGCGCTTCCAGGGAGGAGGCTGAGAAGCTCTGGGAAATGTGATAGGCCACCTGCCACTGCATGTTTTGGTTGGTGCTAGCACAGCCGGTGCCCACTGAGCTAAGAGCCAGGCTCTGGGCCAAGTGCTGGACAACCAAGTGATAGCCAGGGTCCCTGGGGCCTATGGGGCATGGCTTAGTGATACAGCTTTTGGCTAGCATGTGAGGCCTGTGTTCCATCCCCAGCACTGCAATAACAACAAAAAATCAAAAATATTAAAGACAGGGTCCTTAAGAAGGTCATAGTTTGCTAGAGAAAGGCAAGGATTTAGCTGTGCTATTTTAGTAGTGGAAATTTCCAATCAGGTCTGATGAGGGGAATCCCAGTTCTATGTGCTGGCTTGTGCTAAGCACTTTAAAATGTGTGATCTCACTAAATTCTCACACTCAAGATTCAGAGGTTTGACTTTTGCCCTAGGACAGTGGTGGCAAATCTATGGCACATGTGCTGCAGTGGGCTGTTTGTTATTATTGAAAGCTCTAAAAGATTCACTATCGCTACCTTAGGACTTCCATCCAGAAAACACAAAGCTAAGAATCAAACCCACACCTCTCTGACTTCAGAATTCAGTCTTTTTTTTTTTTTTTTTTGTGGGTACCGGGGTCGACCTCAGGACCTCGTGCGCCAGCAGGCGCCCGTGCCGCTGAGCAATATCACCGGCCCTTTTTCCATATCTGGGTTCTGGGAGTCGAACTCGGGCCCTCGCGCTTGCCAGGCAGGCGCTTACACTGCTGAGCCACCTCACCGGCCCTCTTTTTTGTTTTTTGAGACAGGGTCTTGCTATACAGTTTAGACAGGACTTGAACTCACTGTGTAGCCCAGGTTATCCTTGAACTCATGGTGATCCTCCTATTTCAGCCTGTGGAGTGCTGGGATTATAGGCATGTGCTATCCCGCCCAGCCAGAACTTAATTTTAAAGCCTCACCTAGGGGGAGATGGCCCTGTAAAAGGAAGGTGTGGCCAGGAAGGAAGGGAAGGTATTCATGGGGGAGCAGCATGGTAGCACAGGGAGTTGTGAGCAGTTGGGTGTTGGATGAAAACAAAGAAGCAAACAAGGGGCCGGTGAGATGGCTCAGCGGCTTAAGCGCCTGCCCGGCAAGCGCGAGGGCCCGAGTTCGACTCCCGGATCCCACATACGAAAAAGGGGCTGGTGATATCGCTCAGAGGCACGGGTGCCTACTGGCGCGCGAGGTCCTGAGGTTGACCCCCCGGTACCCACAAAAAAAAAAAAAAAAAAAAAAAGCAAACAGGGCCTTGTCTGTGGAGTAAGAGGCTGCACATGACTGAGGGAGCCCGGGAGGGCTTTACAGGGAGTGTAGGTTCATTTGTACACTACTGTGGCAGTTAGGTGAGGTCTTCAGGGGTGAACCCTGAGTCTGTCATTGGATATCCAGACCTTTGAAGGGACAGCTGCCTCCTGGCCCTTTGCCATCGGTTGGTCTTCTGACCTTACTCAGCTTATATAAATAGGGTAGTCAGCAGCTGCTTCTTGATCTCAGAGGAAGCAATTTTTAAAAGTCCTTGAAGAGTATTTGAGAGCTGCCTGGCGTGGAGTCACCAGCGAGTTGCAGATGTCTCCATATGCGGATGTTTCAGAAAGACACTGTGCTCTTCATTATTCTGCATCCCCTTTCAACCCCAAGACTGTGAACATAATAGGAAATGTAATTGAGAAAACCAAGCCTGTACATGTAGTACATGATGTTAGGCCTTTCCTGGGTCCCAGCCACTCTGCTTATATTCTGCCTCATTTAGCATCTTAAGGACAGGAGTCCCTCCATCCAGATAAAGTGGGAACAGACTCTGACTGGGCTATCTGAAGTGTTACAGACACCCACAACTGATGCCATCAAGGATGTGCTGCATTGCCCGGCTTCTGTGAGGAGCAGACCTGCATTGTCTTCAGCAGCTCTGCCTGCCATGTCATTACTGTACTCTGGGGGCCAGGGCCTTCGTGATGAGTCTTCACACAGCTTTCCTATTTCTCCTATCTGTTCTGGTATTTAGTGCATTTAAGCTACATGAAGTTTGTTCTTGTAGAATAGTAGCACTATCAACTAGCCGTAGAATGTTCTGGATGCTTACTTTAGCCAGGCTGAAGCACATAGCTGTGCACAACTGTTCTGATTTATAGCTCAGGCATGCTGACAGTGCCAGGGACTCCACAGCAACCCTAGATAACTGTCACCTTGAAACTGTTAGCCTTTTCCCCTTGGTTCTCCTTGCCTTCTGCATCAGCTTTTTCAAGAAAAGAAGATGGAATCTCGCCAATCTGTTGTTTTCATTTCTCTCATGCCCTACAGAAACTTTAATTTCCTCCCTGTTTGGCTTTACTAAGAAGCAAGGCTTAAGTGGAATTTGGGTGATCATTTTCCAGAAACTGTTTATATACCAGCATGCCTCCCAACCTTTGGTTCTTTGTGTCTACACCTTTTGGTGGCATCTCACAAAATATTCTATGTGTTGGTTAGGACAGGACAAAGTGAAGTGAGGAAGCCAACAGGACCCAAGGTTCCTAATCTTTGGGAATGGTTC
Source organism: Erethizon dorsatum (assembly GCA_028451465.1). Classification (NCBI taxonomy): domain Eukaryota; kingdom Metazoa; phylum Chordata; class Mammalia; order Rodentia; family Erethizontidae; genus Erethizon; species Erethizon dorsatum. The sequence continues at coordinate 21,888,021 of CM051826.1, forward strand.
AGTAAACCAGATGACCAGTTCTAGCCTCGGTGTCTGGCGTGGCATGAGGCCTACACCACAGTCACTCCTGTGAGGCCTTTGCTGGTTTGCTGAGAATGTACTGTGGCCAGACCAGGCCAGGCTACATAGACAGAGGCAGGAGCAGACTTCTCATGTTGTCTGCTTAGTGCCTCCTTCCAGAAAACTGTCTGAGGGTATGAGAGAGGTAGGTACAGGAAGGTGAGCGAGAGCTGTGTACAGCGATGAGCAGGGAGCAGGGGTGGTGGCAGTACTGTCACAGCTGCAGAGGACTTCATGCCCGGAGACAGGCAGGCAACATAGCACCTTCTTCACATGATGCCTCAGGCCTGAGTCCTGAAAGACACTGCAGTTTGGACTCTGGGACCATGTTGTGGCCCACTGGTCAGTCAAGGCCCGAGGTGTCCCCAGAGCTTCTCTTATGCATTTTTAGAGACTAGCCCTCAGGTGAGAACCTTACACCCACATGCCAAAACCTTCATCTGCAATTTATTTATTTATTTTTTTTTGTGGGTACCGGGGGTTGACCTCAGGACCTCGCGCGCCAGCAGGCGCCCATGCCGCCGAGCGATATCACCGGCCCTTTTTTCGTATGTGGGTTCCAGGAGTCGAACTTGGGCCCTCGCGCTTGCCAGGCAGGCGCTTATGCCGCTGAGCCATCTCACCGGCCCTTCATGTACAATTTTAAGACCTTTTTTTTTTTTTTTTAATGTGGGTACTGGGAGTCAAACTCAGGACCTCGCACTTGCCAGCAGGCTCTTGTGCCACTGAGCGATACCACCGGCCCCTTTTTTTTCCTTTATGTGGGTTCCGGGAGTCAAACTCAGGACCTTGCGCTTGCCAGGCAGGCGCTTACGCTGCTGAGCCATCTCACCAGCCCTTAAGACCATTTTTAAAAGGTAGTTTAGACATATTAAAATATTAATAAGTAGTAAAAACAAGCACTATTAAAAACAATACCTCATAGTGATGTTTATCTGTCCAGTACTGTGGAAAGGATTCGTTACATTAACTTACTCAATTTCACAGTTCTTTCTGAACTAGGCACTATTTTTATGTGCATCTAAAAGAAGAGGAAAGTGAAAAAAAAAAGATAATTTATTGAACATCATAGACCCAGTAAGCATGGGAAGTCAGAGTTGACACAGGAAGTCCTTTTTTTTTTTTTTTTTTTTGTGGGTACCGGGGGTTGACCTCAGGACCTCGTGCGCCAGCAGGCGCCCATGCCGCTGAGCGATATCACCAGCCCTTTTTTCATATGTGGGTTCCGGGAGTCGAACTTGGGCCCTCGCGCTTGCCAGGCAGGCACTTACGCCGCTGAGCCATCTCACCGGCCCAGGAAGTCCCTTTTTTGGACCACTGTGCTTCACTGCTTTTCCAGAGCTGAAAGTTTTCAGGGCACTGAACAGTTAATTAGCTGGGACATATTTGGGGGTAAAGCAAGCAAAAGACATCCCCCTGGAACTCTACTTCCCCCACATTCACAGCTCCATCCTCCTAGGCCTCTCCTCTACCCACATTCCCCTCAGCAACCCCATACCTAGTTCTCCCTTGGCCTCCCCACACCCCACAACATTTTGCTGCCTGAACCCCACCCCGAGATTAGCAAAACCTTTGACCTTCCACTTTCTGTCCTAGCATCCTTTGCCCCAGGCCCCTTGGGTGCTATACACATTCTGTCCCCCTCTGCTGGAGCATTCTCTGGGAAACAGCCCCCCAGGAACCAGAACTCCAGGGAAGGACTCACCACCCCTTCTCATAGTCCTCTGCACTGATCTTCTCCAGAGCAGCCCTTGTCCCCCATAGATCTGTGCTGATTGTACTTGAATGGCTTAAGGAGCAGGTCACATAGTGGTGGAACACAACCTCTTTGGACTGCAGTGTGGTGACAGCCAGCCCTGCCTGTCCTAGCTCATTGGGAGGGGTTCCCTGCCTGACCATTGGGAATATCACTTGCTGAGCTTCTTCCCCTCTGAAAATGAAGGTTATGCTCAGGGTTGTTCAGGGTTAAAAGCATCAGGAAAGTCCTAAGCATCATATGGTACACATTTGCCTGCCCCTCTCACCCTCCTCTTTGCCTTGTGGATGTCTGTTACACCTTCTGTCGCTCCTCTGGACAGGAGCCCTACCTTGGGCTCTAAATCCTAGCTCCACACTGGTCCACAGCATCCGCCAACACATGGGGGTTGCTTGAAGAGACAGACCTGTGCTGTGCAGTGTTGGGAGTCTTCAAACTGCACTGGAGAGGAATAGCACTGGTTATCTTCAGCTGTCACGGTTCTTTTCTCTTCCCTTAGAATGTGCCAAAGCCTTCTACGCTGCTGGTGCTAAGCTGGTGTTGTGTGGCCGGAATATGGAAGCTCTCGAGGAACTCGCCCGAGAGCTCATGGCCTCTTGTTCCCCACAGGTAAGCTGGGCATAGTTTCCTAGGGAAGCATTGCAGTCTGCCTCCACGGACCCCTGAGGAGCCAGTGCTCTGCTCCTGGGTGTCCACGTGGTCATGCTGTACCAGGGAAAGCAGCAAGGTGCTGCGTGAAGAGGGCAATGGTCCATGTGTGGCTGCCAACTAGCTGGGAGGAAGTCCCCTCCATGAGAGTGCTCTCCCACTTTTTCACCTGGCTAATCTCTGCTCATCTTGGGGAGGGGTTGACATGCCTAAAATTTTAATTGTCTTAAAAATGTACATATTTATCATTTTAATTATTGGTAAATGTAAAACTCACAGATATTAAATGCATTCATAATGTGGGTAACAATTACCCCTATCTCTACCCAAAACTTTTGTAACATTCCCAACAAAAATTCTGTACCCATTAAACAGTGAATCTTCCCCCAGCACCCCGAAACCTGTCTTCTTTCTGTCTCTAGGAATTTGCCTACTCTAAGGACCTCATATAAGGGGAATCATACAGTATTTGCCTTTTTGTGACTGGCTTATCTCACCTAGAACAATGTCATCAAATTTCATCCATGCTGTACTGAGTATCAGCATCTCCTTCCTGAATAAGATGCCATTGTGTGTGTATACTGTTTATTTGTTTACCCATACATCTGTGTGAACACCTGGGTTATTTCTACTTTTTGACTATTGTGAATAATCCTACTATGAATATTGGTGTACAAAAGTATTTGAGTTTCTGCTTTCAGATTTTTTGGATATATACCTAAAAGGATTTACTAGATGATATGGTAGTTTTGTGTTTAACCTTTTAACAAGCTGCCAAACTGCTTTCCACAACAACTGCACCATTTTACATTTCCATCAGCAATGCATAGGACTCCAGTTTTTCCATGCTTGTTATTTTCTAGGTTGTTTTTTATCTTTTCTAAAACTATAGCCATCTCCTAAGAAATATGAAGTGATATCTCATTGTAGTTTTGATTTTCATTTCCCTGATTACAAATGATGTTGAGCATCTTTTCATTTGCTTATTAGCCACTTATATATCACTAGAGAAATGTGTATTCAAGCCCTTTGCCCATTTTTAAATCAAGTTGTTTTTTGTTATTGAGTTTAGGAGTTCTTTATATATTCTGCATATTAATCCCTATCAGATGTGGAATTTGTAAATATTTTCTCTCATTTGGTAGATTGTCTTCACTTTCTTGATAATATCCTTTCATCCACAAGTATTTAATTTGGAGGAAATATAGTTTATCTATTTTTTTTCTTTTGTTTGCCTGTACTTTTAGTGCCATATCCACAAAATTGTTGCCATAGCCAGTATTATGAAATTTTTTTCTGGTATTTTTTTTCCTCTGAGTTTTATACTTTTAACGCTTACATTTAGGTCTTTGATCTATTTCAGTTAATGTTTGTATATGTTATTAGGTAAGGGAATAACTTCATTCTTTTGCATGTGGATACTACTTGTCCTAGAACCATGTATTAAAGACTATCACTGAGTGGTCTTAGCACCCTTACCAAAAATCAATTGATCATAAATGTGAAGGTGTATTTCTGGGCTCTTTATTCTATTCTATTCTATTGGTCTGTATGTTTGGCCTATGTCAGCACCATGCTGTTTTAATTACTGTAGATTTGTAATAAGTTTCAAAGGCAGGAAGTATGAATATTTCAGCTGTGTTCTTTTTCAGGATTGTTTTGGCTGTTCAGGGCCCATTGCAAACTTATATGAATTTTAAGATTTTTTTTTTTTTCTATTTCTGCAAAAAACGCCACTCAGATTTTGATAGGAATTGCATTGAACCAGTAGATCACTTCGGGTAGTATTGTTAAATTAACAATGTGAAGTCTTCCAATCTATGAATATGAATGTCTTCCCATGTATTTATGTCATCTCTAATTTCTATCAGCAATGTCTTATAGTCTCCAGTATGCAAATATTTCACCTCCTTAGTTAGATTTATTCCTAAATATTTAATTCGTTTAACAACTATTATAAATGCAGTTGCTTTCCTCGTTTCCTTTTCAGATTATGCATTGCCTCCATATGGAAACACAGGTGTTTTTTATTTATTTATTTATTTTTTTGAGACAGGTTCTTGCTTGTAGTTCAGGCTGGTCCTGAATTCTCTAGGTAGTCTACGCTGGGCTCAAACTCGTGGCAGTCCTCCAGCCTCAGCCTCCCAAGTGCTGGGATTATAGGTGTATGTCGCCAGCTACACAGCTGGTTTTTATGTGTTGATTTACCCTGCAGCTCTGTAGAGTTTGTTAGTTAGCTCTTAATAGCTTTCATGGATTTGTTGGAATGTTCCATCAGTAGAATCATGTCATCTACAAACAGAGATAGTTGTATTTCTTCCTATCCAGTTCGAGTGGCTTTTCTTTCTTTGCCTTGTCTAACTGCTCTAGTTAGAATACTGTTGAATAGCAGCAGTGAAAGCAGGCACCCTTGTCCTGTTCCTAACTTGAGCAGAAAGCGTTCAGTCTTTTACCATTGAATATGATGTTACCGGTGGGATTTTCATGAACATCCTTTGCCATGTTGATGAATTTGCACTCCATTCTTAGTTATTAAATGTTTTTATCATGGAAAGATGATAAATGTTGTCAAGTCTCATTTCTGCATCAATTGATTATTGTGTATTTTCCCTTTATCATTCTATTAATGTGATTTATTACATTGACTGATTTTCTGATGTTGAACCACCCTTATGTTCCTGGGACAAATCTCTTTGGTTATAGTAAATGATCCTTTTAATATGCTGTTAAATTCAATTTTGTTAGGGTTTTTGCTTATAGATTCCTAAGGGATATAGGTCTATCATTTTCTTGTGATGTCTTTATCTGGCTTTGATATAAAAGTAATGTTGGGCTTGTAGAATGAATTCAGAAGAGCTTTCTCCTCTTCAGTTTTTTTGAAGAGTGTTAGAATGATGGGTGTTTCTTTTTGACGATTTGATAGAATTCACATGAAGCCAGGGTCCTGCTGTCCCGTCCAAGGGCACATGCCCTGTGACCTCACTTCCTTCCACTAGGCCCCACCTCTGCAAGGTTCCACCACCTCCCATTGTAGTGCCACAGTCCTGGGACCAACCCTTTAGCTGAAGGACCTTTGAGGGATATTTAAAATCCAAACCAGGGCCTGTGAGATGGCTCAGCGGCTTAAGCGCCTGCCCCGCAAGCGCGAGGGCCCGAGTTCGACTCCTAGAACCCATATACAAAAAAGGGGCCGGTGATATCGCTCAGCGGCACGGGCGCCTGCTGGCGCGCGAGGTCCTGAGGTCGACCCCCCGGTACCCACAAAAAAAAAAAAAAAAAAAAAAAAAAATCCAAACCATACCAGTAGGGTATTGAAGTATCAAAATATTATTGTTTCTTCCTAGTAGTTTTGCTTCATATATTTGGAGGGGCTGTCACTAGCTACATAAATATATAAATATTTATATTTATATTTATATTTATTTATTTATTTTGGTACCGAGAATCGAACTCATGACCTCGCGCTTGCCTAGCAGGCACTGCGCTGCTGAGCTATATCCCCGGCCCTATAATTTATTATATCTTCTTGTTGTAATGAACTTTTATTGTTATATAATATCCTTCTTTGTGACCCTTTTTAATTTAAAGTTTGTTTTGTCTGATGTTACTATAGCCATCCCAGCTCTCTTTGGTTACTGTTTGCATGGAGTATCTTTTTTCATCCTTTTACTTTATACCTATTTTTGTTTTTAAGACAGGATCTCACTAAGTATTTCAAGTTGGTCTCAAACTCATGAGGATCCTCCTGCTTCAGCATCATGAGTTCTGAGATTATAAGCATGTGCCACCATGCCTGGCTAAAATGAGCCTTTTATAGTCAACATATAGTTGGATCATTTTTAAAAGTCCATTCTGACAATCTCTGTCCTTTGATTAGAATTTAAACTATTTGCACTTAAAGTAATTACTGATGAGATACCTACTGGTATTTCATTCTGTTTTAGCTTTTTTGTCCCTGTTATAGTTTATATTTAGATGTTGCCCCCCAAAGCCTCATGTGCTCATAGGTGGGGCTTTTGGGGGGTGATTGGATCAGGGGGCGTGATACTCATCAGTGGATTAGTCTACTGATGAGTTATAACTAAATGTGATGTTGGGAGGTGAAGCCAGGTTGGAGGAGGTGGGTCACTGGGGGCATGCCCTGGATGGGTATAGCTCCCTCCCTCCCTCCCTCCTTGATCTCTCCCTGCTTCCTCCATTATGCTGCAAGATGTTTCTCCTCTGCGATGCCCCCCTGCCATACTGCCCTGCCTTGGAGCCGGCCAACTATGGACTGAAACCTCTACAAACTGTGAGCCAAAATAAACCTTTCTTCCTTTAATTTCTGGGTATTGCATATTGTGTCCCAGAGATGAGGAAAGACAGTCCCTCATGTCTTCTTTTCTTGGCTTCTTTGGTGTTTATTTGATGTTTTGTAGTGAAACACTTTGATGCCCTTCTCATGTCTTCATGTGTATATTTTCTCTGTGGTTACCATGGGGAATACTTTTTTTTTTTTTTTTTTGAGACAGGGTCGTACTATATAGTTCAGGCTGGCCTTGAACTCACTGTGTAACCCATGCTAGCCTCGAACTCGCAGTGACCTTCCTACCTCAGCCTCCCAAGTGCTAGGATTACAGGGGTGTGCCACCATGCCTGGCTGGCATAGGGATTATATTTAGTATCCTAAAATTGTAACACTGATTTAAATTTATGTCAACTTCAGTAGCATATAAAAACTCTGCCTTCTATGTAGTCCCCCCTTTCTGGTGTTCATGTCACAGATTATATATTCCTATAGTGTTTGCCTGGTAACATAAATAAATAATAGCTTCATTTGTCTTTTTAATTATGTAGAACACAAAAAGTAGATTTATAAACCAAAATTCTACTAATAATAGTCATTATAATTGCCCATGTATTACTGGAGATCTTTATTTCTTCCTTTGACTTTGAGTTACTGTCCAACTGCTTTTCATTTCAAACTTGAAGGATTCCCCTTAGGATTTCTTGCAGAATAGATCTAATAACAATGAACTCCCTCAGCTTTGTTTATCTGGAAATGTCTTAATTTCTCTCTCTCTCTCTCTTTTTTTAAAAATGCGGGTAACTGGATTCGAACTCAGGACCTCGTGCTTGCCAGGCAGGCGCTTATGCCGCTGAGCTATCTCACCGGCCCGAGTTTATTCTACTTGGTGTTGTGTTTCTTGGATGGGTAGGTTCATGTTTCTCATCAAATCTGGGAGGTGATTAGCCATTATTACATTTTCTTTACCTCTCTCTGTCTCTTTCCTTCTCCTTCTCAGAAATCCACAGGGTGTGTGTTGGTCTGCTTGATGGAGTGACATATATCTCTTAGACACAGTGTTTACTTTTCTTCATTCTTTTTTCTTTGTTCCTCAGATGTGATAATTTCAATTTTCTTTAAGTTCACTAATTCTTCAGTGTGCTTGTTTGCTTTTCCCTGTATATCTTATTTCACTTATTGTACTTTCCAGCTCTAGAATTTTTAGTAATTTTTAATTTATATTCCTATTTGTAATGGTTTCTTGTTTTTGTCCATGTCTCCTTTACTCTTTGAGCATAGTGGAGATGTCTTTTTTTTTTTTTTTTTGGTGCTGGGAATTGAATCCAGGGCCTTCACATGAGCTACCTCTCCAGCCCTGTTTTTGAAAATATATATATTTTGAGACAGGGTATTACCTTATTGCCCAGGTGGGACTTGACTTTGCAATCCTCTTGCCTCAGTGTCCCCAAGTGCTGGGATTATAGGTGTGTGCCACCACTCCCAGCACTTCCCGTCTTTTTAATGTCTTTGTCTAGTAAGTCTAGCATCTGGGTATTTTGGGTATGTTTTCTAGAAATGTATTTGTATTTTTGAATGCCTATTAAACAGTCACAGGTCTTTGAATTAGAAGTTGCTTCTACTGCAAGCTGCAAGCTGCTTGAGCTAGTAGTAGCTGAAACAGTGCCAACCTGTGGGGTGGGGTAGGGGGCTGCTGGGCACCAGTAGGCTGATGGGTGAAATCTACCAAAATTACTGCAGTTTACCAGCAAACACTTTCTGGAAGTTACAAGCATTTAAGTAAATTCCAGCATTCCAGAAGGGTCCCTTCAGAGAGTTTCTGCCAGTATATCTTTCCAGTTGGAGAGATGGATTTCTGGTGCTTCCTGTTTATTCTGCCATGCTCTCTGACTTCACCCCCACTCATTTTCTTGGTTTCTTTTTAGCCTCACTTCTGTGGGAAAGCCTTCCAAGTTACATCGCTGAATTACTTATTTCTCTAGCACCCTGTACTTCATAGCATTCTTTACAGTTATAGAACTAACCTGTCTTTTCCACTAGACTGTGTGCTTCAGGGGGACAGGAACCCTGTCTTACTTTCTACTACATCCCCTGGCACATAGGGGTTATGTAAATAATGTTCCATGAACAAATGAGTGCAAATGACTTACCCTGAGAAAGACAGCACCTCCCCCCCACACACAGATTGCAGCTTAAGGACAATGGACAACACAGAGCAGCATGAGGAGTTGAGACTAATAACTCCTATGGTAATCTACAGCAGGCCATGCCATCCATGATCCTGCCCTGGGCAGCTTACAGTCTGACTATGAAGCTGAGAGGGGCTCCAGGTCACCTCTTGTGGGGTGCAGTTCTTTTCAGTTCAGATGAACAGTTGCCCAGGTAAAGTATGAGCACAATAGGCAGGAACCCTGTAGGCTGCATCTCTTGGGAAAAGGGTTGCTGCATCCTGTGTCACTTCAGGCCCAGTGGGCCATTCCCAGGACTCTGAAAAGCAGGGACACATCACTCAGCAGGTGCATTTGTGTCTTGTTTTGAACAGAAGCAGACACACAAGCCCTATACAGTGACCTTTGACCTCACAGACGCTGGGGCCATCATGGCTGCAGGAGCGGAGATCCTGCAGTGCTTTGGCTATGTGGACATCCTCATCAATAATGCTGGCATTAGCTACCGTGGGGCTATCATGGACACCACAGTAGATGTGGACAAGAAGGTTATGGAGACAAACTACTTTGGTCCTGTGGCTTTAACAAAAGGTAACAATCTTGGGTTAAAAGAGAAAAGGGACTGATGTGTTGGCATTCTTTTTGTCTTACCTGATTCCATTTTGGTTAGATCTTGCCTATCCCTATGTGCTGTTATACCATGCAGGGGGTATGGTCAATACAGTTTGGGTGTGTTTTTCCCCCAGGCCTGTATCTGTATTTTATGTGCGTTATTCCTATACATCTGGGTCTCTACAGTGCAGCCTCATTTGCACACCACTGCCTGCATGTCCTTTGCATGATGTCTGCAGACCCTGACAATGTGGGGATGTTTTGTGTCCCACAGACATCAGTCCAGGAGACAGGCTGCCATAGGACAAAGATGCTGTGCTGACCATTCTCAACTAGGCCGTTTGTCAGCTCCCCCTGCCTCCTTCCCCCTCTTCATGGTTGTCACTGAGGGGCTGTCACCTCCAGTGGCTGGAAGAACAATGCCATCTAAGTCCCTGCATTCTCCCTTCAGCGCTCCTGCCATCCATGATCAAGAGGAGGCGAGGACACATTGTCACCATTAGCAGCATCCAGGGCAAAATTAGTATTCCTTTCCGCTCAGCCTGTGAGTACTTTCTTCTTCCTCACCTGGAATGTTTTTCTTTATTTTTCTGATTATAAAAATATGTTTATTCTCCAGAATTCAGATGTTGAAGAAATACCCTACACAGAATGTGAAGGAATACAAAATGTAAATGTGATTTTCTGGAGTCACATGCCTGGGTTCATATCCCATTTATTCCTTACCCATTGTGTGACCTCGGGCAAGACTCCTCACCTCTCTGTGCCTACCTTTGTTTGCAAATAGAGACAGTCCCAAAAAATTAAGCTTACCAATTTGCCTTCCAGTTCGTACATTCATCTCCATGTAGGAGAGTGGCTATGTCATTTCATCCGTCTCACCACCTCTGTGTCACACCAGCAAGCATATAATTTCTGCTTTTTAAAAGATTTTAAAGGAAATTTCACAAACCATCTAAGTCACTTTCTTTGCTGCACCCACTGAAAGGAAAGACTGGGGACAGCCTGTCTGCTCTCACCACCCCCAGGGCCCAGACACAGCCCTGTCAGGAAGCAGGTGGGTGGCTGAGCTTCTTCAGAGTTTTGAAAGGATAGTGAAAGACAGTCCAATTTGATAATAAGGTGTACCCAAACATCTGAACACAAGTTTATTCTTTTCACCAACATCTGAGTCCCAGTTCTTTTTTTTTTTTTTTTTGTGGGTACCGGGGGTCGACCTCAGGACCTCGCGCACCAACAGGCGCCCGTGCCACTGAGTGATATCACCGGCCCTTTTTTCGTATGTGGGTTCCGGGAGTCGAACTCGGGCCCTCGTGCTTGCCAGGCAGGCACGTACACCGCTGAGCCATCTCTCCGGCCCTGAGTCCCAGTTCTGCCTGTTGGCTCTGGTCGAAAGTCTGTGGACCTGTACTGGTCCTCCATTTCCTTCCTTTTCCATGATACTTACACTCATCAGAATGGTTCCCAGGGCTGGTCTAAAGACGAAATGAGACAACTGGAGATGTCCTCTGTAAATTGAAAAGAGCTGTATCTATATTTATCTGTATGGTTTCTCTGTTTGCCCATATTCTATTTCAACTGGCTTGCATAAGATAGCCATCTAAGCCTGCTCAAGGGGTTCAGAAAATGAAGCCAAAAAATCAAAACAAAAACAACTATGTATAATTATGAATGATAAAGCAACTAAGGTAAAACGTTAGTAATAGGTAAATCCGAGGAAAGGACATAACGAGTTCTTTGTATTAAATTATTTCCATATTTTACTTTGGTTTAACCCCGCTGGCTTTTCTCTTAACAGCCTGCTGACGTCAGCAGGTGGCAAGATCGGTCTGATAGTGCACAACAGTGGTGGGGAACCTGTGGCACGTGTGCTGCAGTGGTTTGTTTGTATCATTGAAAACTCTAAAAGGTTCGCCATCTCTGCAGTATAGTGACCAGACTGAATGAGTGGCTGTGCCTCCCAGGCAAGTGGGTTGACCGAGATCAGTAGCACCCTTCTCACCTATAAACCGAGGAAATAGCCTCATCTCCTTCACACTGCTGCTGAGAGGCCACGTCAGATGATCCATAAGGTGTGAGTGCCACTGTCCTATGCACAGAGGGGGCAAGTGATGTTGACAGCGGTGAGGGCTTGGGGCAGCTCAGCCTGGCTAAGCACTTGCAGCCTGAGAAGCTCTGGGGAGACCCAGCCACCAGTGTGTAGCCTGTTTTAGAGACCTCCAGGGTGACCCATTCCTTCCCATCCTCTGGGCTGGGCTGTCCCTGGAATCACAGCTGACAGGAATGTTCTCTCCACCCACCCACAACCAGCTCCTTCTGTGACTTGGTGTGACATTTCCCGGCTTTTTCCCGTCCTGTTTTCTTGGCTGATGGATGATACCCTTTTTTACTAAGAGTAAAACATTTAGGACTCTGAACTGGAAGAAACTGATTTTCTGTGAAGATGTTGGTATACTTCCCAAGGACGTCCCTACAGGGTCCTGTGTCTCCTCACCACTTTTCACTGGATTGTGGAGCTGTTGCTGAGAAGCAGAGGTGACTCTGCCTCTTGCAGGTGAAGCAAGCTCTGTGACTCTTCCAGATGAAAGTTACTATCCAGCAGTTCGTCAGGGGAAGTATGTAAGAAGCCAGGCATAGATTTTTATGCACATGTGTGTGCAGAGATCATCACTAATAGCATGTTCCACAGCAATAAAAACTAGAAATAGCCCTTGAGGTCCACTTATAGAACCAGTCCTTTCACCTGGTGACCCCAGGGGAAGACTGGGCAACCAGAGCCAGATGAAATGAGACAACCTGAGATGTCATTTGTGGTGGGTCTGTAGGGCTGGCACAGAGGCTGTATCATTTGTGCCAGGTGAAGAAAGCTACTTGTAGGAACAGTGCGAACAGCGTGAGCTCCGTAAAATCATGTGTATACACACAAAACACATAAAATAAAAAGTTTGAGAAACAGTATTGGTCACTCTAAGATCAGAATTGGAAAGCAGAAGGACTTTCACTTTTTTTTTTTTTGTGGGTACCGGGGGGTCGACCTCAGGACCTCGTGCGCCAACAGGCACCCGTGCCACTGAGCGATATCACCGGCCCCTTTTTCGTATGTGGGATCCGGGAGTCGAACTCGGGCCCTTGCGCTTGCAAGGCAGGCGCTTACGCCGCTGAGCCATCTCACCGGCCCGACTTTCACTTTTTTACTTGTACTCTTTTGAGTCTTTTACTCAGTAGGCATTAAGAGTTTTGTTTTTTCTTTAACTTGGAATATTTCAGACTTAAAGAAAAGTTGTAGTAACAGCAGAAACAATTCCCATGTACCTTACATGTGGATTCCCCATTTAAACATTTCCCTATTTGCTTTAGCATATTGCATGATTGTGTGTGTGTGTGTGTGTGTGTGTGTGCACACGCGCACGCGCGTGTGCACATGCATACATTTTCTTCCTGAGCTATGTGACAGGAGGCTGGGCACACAGTGCTCCTTTCCTTCTTACTATTTCAGTGTTTCCTAAGAACAAGGACATAGTGCACTAATCAAAACCAAGAATGAACATTTCTGTAATGCTGTTCTCTTACATGGTAAAACCAGGTTTTAGGGGCCGGTGAGATGGCTCAGCGGCATAAGCGCCTGCCTTGCAAGTGCGAGGGCCCGAGTTCGACTCCCGGAACCCACATACGAAAAAAGGGCCAGTGATATCGCTCAGCGGCACGGGCGCCTGCTGGCGCGCGAGGTCCTGAGGTCGACCCCTGGTACCCACAAAAAAAAAAAAAAAAAAAAACCAAACAGGTTTTAAAGAGAGCGAATGGGCGTAAATAGGTGGGCTTTGGGCCTCGCCCACTCCACTGCCCTCACTGCTTCTTTCTACTGTTGCAGATGCAGCCTCCAAGCACGCAACCCAGGCATTCTTTGACTGTCTACGTGCCGAAATAAAACAGGATGAAATTGAGGTGACTGTCATCAGCCCTGGCTACATCCACACCAACCTCTCTGTAAATGCTATCACCGGTGATGGGTCCAGATATGGAGGTGAGACAGGGTTCTTTTTCTCCTATGAAAAGCTATTGGAAGCCAGTGTGGTGGCACATGCCTATAATCCCAGCACTTGGGAGGCTGAGGAAGGAGGGTCACCATGAGTTCAAGGCCAGCCTGAACTATATAGTGAGACCTATCTCCAAACAAAATTTAAAAAAAAGAAAGAAAGAAAGGAAGGAAGGAAGGAAGGAAGGAAGGAAGGAAGGAAGGAAGGAAGGAAGGAAGAAAGAAAGAAAGAAAGAAAGAAAGAAAGAAAGAAAGAAAGAAAGAAAGAAAGAAAGAAAGAAAAGCTATTAGGTGGCCACAGTGGGACATGTTGCTTTTACCTCAGTGATTCTTTGGTCATTTTCATTTGGAAGACAATTTTTTAAACTAAAAGCCCTCACATAAGTGTTGGTTGTAAATACAGACTGTTGCATAATCTTCACTTACTCCACCAAGAACCACCCTTAGCCTGGGTTGAGGACTTTGGGGCATAGAAAGGAAGTCCTTAAGCTGAAATGCCACCAAACTTCCATCTAACCCATTCCCAGATCCTAAGGTCCAAGTAGTATTGTCACGATCAGGCCTAAGTGAATTAACCTCATGGCAAGTAGGAAAGTTTGACCTAAACAGTCCCTACCAATGTGTTATGAATGATTTCAGAGCTGGTCTTTGGGATGAGTCTGGGTGTGGGGCAGTAGTCTCGGTCTCCATCTTGCTTCATTTGGAGGCAGTGCTGAGCTGACCTGCAGTTGCCACTTATAGGCTGAAGTCCTGGCCCAGCCCAGCATGCAGGCACAGGCTGTCTTGGGTCAGTTGGACCACAAGTGCCTCCCTGAGCTTGGAACAGGCTTGTCTGCCCTTCTAGTACTGTCCTGCTCTGTCCTGCTGCTCTGGATGTGATCTGTGTGTCTGTGCTGAAGCATTGGCCAAGGGCCTGCTATTCATTCACCCACCCTGCCACACCTGAACCAAGACTGCCCTGTCCTGGTTGGCAGCTGGTCTCTCATACAGCAAGTTTCCCCACAGCAGAAGCCACACAGAGGCAGGAGCCATACAGCTTCATACTTGTTTATCCCTAGAAGATAGATACTGCATTAAAAATTCTCTCTGGCATTTAAAAATAGGCAACAATCAATATTCCCAATTTTTCTGCATTAACACCCAGGAACAGACCCAGTGAGGGAGCTCCAGCAGTCTGGACAGCTTACGGATAGTTTCACGTGGCATGTGCCAGTGGCCTGTCTTCTGCACCTGCTTACTGCTCCTTTGCCAGCAAAAAGCAAATCACTAGTGAAGAAGGAACATCAGTTACTGTCACACTCACACTTCCTAAACTCTCCCAGCTACCTCCTGCCCTCCATCACCTAAAGCAAACCATGGATTTCTTCCTGTCTTGTCCGGCTGACATGACTTTGGGAGCTGGGGCATCTGTCTACTTCTGTGAGCTGGTGGTGCCTGTAGGGATCAGATGATCCTCCCCATATCCCTTCTGGTAGCCCTGAATTCAGCTAAGCCATCCCAGACAAATTAGATATATAACATTCCTTAGTCATTGCTTATTCCAAGATGGAAAAATTTCCCAGGTCAGGAAGCTTCTCAGATGTGTGAGGAGCTCTCTTTGAGATCCTTCTTGGGCTGGCCTTCTGCTTTTCCCATAAGCCACCAGACAGATGGACCCACTTTGATCCCAAGCAGAGTGGGGTCATCAGTCCTCACCCCATATGTCCCTCACCCCCACTTACCTACTTTGAACTGCAAGTGGTTCCTCAGAACATGAAATCATCAGGGCCCAGCACTGTGACGCACATCTATAATCCTAGCAGTCTGGGAGGCTGAGGAAGGATCACAAGCTCAAGCTGAACCTGGGCAGCTTAGAAAGACTCTGTCTCAAAATTCTAAAAATTAAAGGAGGGCTGGGGATATAACTCAGTGCAAAGGCCCTGGGTTCACTTCCATCCTGGGGGTGGGTGGGGGTAGAATATCAAGGCTGAGGATGCTTCTGCTTCCTGACAGACTGGGAAGAGCTCCCCAGTAGGAAGTGCAGCAAGCTGACCTGATAGCTCTCGTCAGCTCAGATCCTCAAGAGTGGGACCTCTGCTTCTAAGTTCACGTGTTTCTTTTATTTTAGCTATGGACAGGAACACAGCCCAGGGCCGGAGTCCTGCAGAGGTGGCCCAGGATGTTCTTGCTGCCGTGGGGAGGAAGAAGAAAGATGTGGTCCTGGCTGACTGGGTGCCTTCCTTGGCCATTTATCTTCGCAGCCTGGCTCCTGGGCTCTTCTTCAGCATCATGGCCTCCAGGGCTAGGAAGGAGCGGAAATCCAAGAACTCCTAATGCAGATCAGAGCTGGGGCTGAGAAGCAACACTTTCCTGGGTTTGGTTGCTCTACAAGGGATAGCTGCATTTGTTGAGACTTGAGTGGAGGTTTGTCTCACTGAAGAAATGCTTCCCTGGCGTGGCCCCTACCCCCAGAGAGCGGGAACCAAACCAGGCAACAAGCTTCTTCCCAAGGTGAGAGGTAAACACATAAGGAATGGAGCAGGGTTTAAACACTAAAAATACAAATTAAATGACTGGAATGTAAGTCATAGCCTTCAAGGACTAGAGGAACCATGTGTCCTTTGAATTCCAGCCCCACCAACTCCTAGAAGTGGCATTAGTCTTAGAATCAGAAGATGCCATGATATCACCTGACCCAGCTGTTCCTATATTTGACTTACCCAAGACCACCTTGCTGGTTGTTTTGTTAGAGACAACCTCCAGTGCTTGACAGTGAAGGGTGTAGCTTCAGGAACTCATTCATATTCATTTCCAGGGCCCTGTGATGGCTCATACAGCATACAAGCCAGGCTAGTGTGTGGCAGCTTATTTGGCATATCCCAAGAAATGCCAACTCTAGCACCAATAGGAATTCCTCATGTTCCTTGGGATTCTTAGCACCCCTTCAAGCAGAAGATGAAATTATTAAAGAGACAGCAGCCAAAGGGAGAGACCCCTGCATGGCCCCAGGTGCCCTAGAACATGAAGCCCTGGGAGATGAGTCTAAAATACCCCTGGGTAGCCGGGCGTGGTGGCACACACCTGTAATTGCTGCACTCAGGAGGCTGAGGCAGGAGGATTGCTGCAAGTTCAAGGCCAGCCTGGGCTACACAGCAAGTTCAAGTCCAGTCTGAACTATATAGCAAGACCCTGTCTCAAAAAATAAGTAAAAAATAAAACACCCCTGGTCTGGTGGAAGGAGTACCTTAATGGGAACTAATTGGAGCATCTGCCTTTCTAATTTATTAAAAATATGTGGTTGAGGTTCACTTAGTGCATCAACTTAATTTCTGAGGTTTTGGAAATTTTTCCTACTACTGAAACTGAGTATTGGAATAGTAGTTCCATTGTAGATTTCCCCAACTTGGAATAAAAACCACCTAGTCTGTCATGTTGACATCTTGCACTGTGTCCCAGCTCTGGCCCTGTCAAGCTTCTATTTTAAACAGCTGCCCCCAAAAGATGATAAAAATTGCCACAATACCCTAGCATTAGGGAACTGAAGGCTTTACAGTTTCCTGGGAGTAGGAGGACCTGTAGGTGATTAGATCTGTCCTGGGTCACAGTACATCCTGGACAGGTCCAGGAAGCTCTGGTTGAAATGCAAATACAAATACGATGGGTGCTCTTTCATCTTCCACATAAATCATCCACGCCTGTCCTGGCATGAGAAAGTATTGTAGTGTTCACAGTAGATCCCAGCACCACAGAGCCAAGGTGGCAGCCACTGTTCTAGAGTTCTAGAGGTCCCTTCATCCTCACCCCAGATTGAGTGAGGCTGCTCAGCACCAGCAGGCTCCCAGTGCATGGCAGCAAAATGACTCTTCTTCTCAAAAGAATGGAACATCTCTCCTTAGACATTCGTTGACTGGTACTTGCAGAAGGGCCCATGTCCAGCTGCTGTCCTTTCCTCTCTGTGAAATAAATGGTCAGCCATGATGGATACACTAAAGACTGCAAGCTTGGCAACAGCATACTCCATCCACAAAGACAGGGAACATCCAATGTGTATTTCCAGTGCTGGGGATGGAACCCCGGGCCCTGCACAACTACAGAAGTGTTCTACCACTGACCTACAGCCCCAGCCTTTACCAACCCTAACATTTTAAAAACTTGCTTTCTAAAACTTTAGAAATGCTATAGTCTACCATAGAAATAGAAGACAATATAATGTACACTGAGTATTTGTAAAAATCTAGCTATATACAGCTGTTTGCCAAGAAGCTGAGCAAGAGGCTTTTTAAGGTGTCTGGCAAATCCTAGAGGTATAGAAGACACACACACCATCACCAGACAGATGCTGTCTTTAGCCTCAAAGACTAAAGACCCAGAAGACCTGGAATCACCCTTGCTGCTCCTAGATTATTTGGGACAACCCTGAAATGTCCCTTCCTGAAGTGAGCACTGTTTGAACACATGGGACCTCCCGAGGCAGCCCTGGGGCTGTACTAACATGGATAGCAGTTGAAGCCTTCCTGTGGATAAGCCCCACACCAGTGCCCACCTGGAGGTTCCCTCCTTAGGGCAGCTCAGCCATGGCTGCCTGGCTTCAGCTTGTGGCCTCTGAGTAACCTTCATTTTGCTCTTGGATTTTTCAAACAAGTGTTTGAGCAGTGGCCACCATGGGTAGCCATGTTGCTGCTGTTCTTTCTTCTATCCTCAAAGGTTAGTGGCTTTTTGGCCCACTTTCATCCTTAAATTCTGCTTAGGGGTCTGTAAAGTGTGATTTTTAATTGGTTCTGCCTTTATGTATCTGACAAAGTTCAAAAACACTTTCCACTTTGCTCATCAAGCCTCTTGGTGTTTCCCTGGTGCCTAGGCAGGAACAGGCCATCTTGTGCTTGCTGCCCAAGCCTAAGACTGAAAACTAAAACCAAGTAAGCTTTACAGTCTAGACAGCGGCCCCTCTGTGCTGTGCTGAGGGCAAATGGCGAGTGCACAGCCTCCTGGGGGTCCCCAAGCTCATGGTGGCCCCTCCCTATCTCAGCAGGGACAACAGTGCTAAACCAGATGTGAAAACCAGAGGAGCGAGGAAGGCAGAGGAGATGGCAGGCAGAAAGAGCATGCCAGTGTCTGCATCTCCTTTTCCTGGTTAGCTGTCCTTTCACACGGGGCTCTTTGCTCCTCTCAGAAATTAGGATGGAGGTGGGTAGTTAAAACTAGACCAATTTACTAGATTAGTGACATGCGTGCTCCCTGAAATGGTCCACATAGGACTCACTTTAGATTTTGCATAGGAGGGCCCAGTCACATGGCCTTTGCTTCCTCTCAACTGGCATTTACTGAAAGCTTTCTGTAAAGCTCCATGGCACATCACAGATAGGCATGAGCCACTTCTCAGGGACTTTGCCACAACTTCGGGTCTGGGCAAAGGATAGCAGGAGGGTGGGAAATGTGCTTCTGCGTCCTTTCCATGCCCTTGCCTTAGGCACACCAACCTGTGCCCTGCTGTGGGCAGCAGCACTGGCCAGGGGCAATGTAACTAAGATGGCCCTTCAGGATCTGGGTTAGTCCACCAACAAGAGTCACTTTGTTCAGTGTAGCCTGGAAAATGGCGAAAGATCCATTGTGTGCACCTGGTTTCTATTTTGGGCAAGGGCATCTGCTCATCTGACTTGCGGTCCCAGGGCCTGTCACGTTCCAGCCACCTCCCCCATGAAATCGGAAGTACAGAACGAGCACAGCCGGGCCAGGCACAGGCTTCCTTCCCAAATCTGGGTCTGTTTGTTACAGAAGCACCTACCATGCTGTGCTTGCACAGCAGGCTCACAGCCAGCGCTCAGACACCTGAGGGTTTGTGGGCGCCAATTCCATCTTACGCTGCACAATCAAAACGAGGCCTGTTTGTCTAGGATCTCTGTGGCCAAGGCAGCTCCCTCTTTACCAGAGTTCCCACTGGCCAAAGGCTGCTGTGTAAACATACTGTGCACTTCACACCATTCTGCCATCCAACACTCAACTCAGCACTTGGTATTTCTAGAGCCCCTGGAACTAAATCAAATTTTAAAACCTTTTAAAAGCTGTGGATCTTGCCAAAAATGGCCCAATCACCTTGCAGCTCCCTAAAGATTCACCATGCACCCCAGGTTAAGCACCCTGCTGTGTGGATTGGGCCTCCTGGATGGAGCCTTCACAACTTAGTGAAAGGTTAGTTCAGCTGTCTTGTACACACTGCCCTTCAAAAGAGGTGCTGTGGCTCTCAGCCACAGTGGCGGAGGCACTGAGGCCTCAGCCTTTGCGGAGGGACAATCCTTCATGCAAAAAAGGCTTAGAGGGAACACAGGTCTAGGCTAAGGAGAAGCACAGGCCTCAGCTCCTGTGAAATGGAGTCTAGCCTGCTTCCAGGACTCTTCCCTCACCAGAGCCCATGAGTACACATCAGGAACAGCTTTTAAAAAACACAAATGTTAGTTCCTGTATCCCCCTAAATCACTCTCTGGAGGATGGATCCTGAGCCCCACAATTCCCAAATGAACCCAAAGGGAGGTCCTGTGACCTCTAGGACTTGTTACCTAACCCTATCATGTCCCTGAGCAGCATGTCAGCAGCACTGGCCTTGGGAACAGGCCAAGGTGAGCCACGAGACCATATCTGGGCAGGGTCTGGCAGCAGGACCTCAGGTCTAGGTCTGTAGTCACTGCAAGTGGTGGCAGCTGGCTGCAGTGGGCAGGGCGATGTCCACAGTGCCACTCGTCTCCATGTAGCAACAGCTGCAGGCACAGTCATGGACAGAGAACAGGGTTGAAATGCTCATAATTTTAATGGTTGATAGCTTCTGGTTGGCTCCGAATGGTACAGTTAAACAATATACTTAAAGACCCCCAAGCGCGTTCACACCCCCTCAGCAGCGTTGGCTTCTATCCACAGTCCACTGCCTAGTTAAGACTTCCATAGCCTCAGACCCCCTCCAGGGTTATGGAAATCACACCTCTGTAATAAGCTGAAAAACCCCTTGGTACACCCATGATCTGTGGTCTTTTTTAAAAAATAACAAATATTAAACCAAACACCTTCCCAGGCTCCGCTGCCTCACAGAGCAAAAAGTGTTACTGCGGCAATCCAAATCCTTTGCGTCCTCTTGTCTCCTGCGGGCTGTGTGGTTCTGTTCCTCTCCCTGTTCACTGGAGTCATACAGCATAGAGTTCGTAAATCTTCTTTACACAGTACACCAAGGCGGCCAGTGCTATCGTGTTGTGCAGTCTCTTTCTGTGCAGGTCGTCCTTCCGGACCAGCACCACCGGGGTAGAGGAGGTGAGTGTGTGCAGAGGCAGTCGAGACAGTTTATAGGCATCATACTCCACTTGGTACTTGCAGCAAGGGTCAAACTGCCAGGAGATCCCGTAGAGGGTGCAGCAGGCCAAGCTCAGCACACCAGCGGGCAGGGAGATGTAGTGGGAATAATCTAGGGGCAGTGCCAATGGGGTGAAGAGACAGGCAGTGCCAGCCAGCACAGCCGTCTTGTGCAGGCAGTTGCCCACCGTGATCCAGCGCGCCGTCTCGTCACCGATTCGGGTGGGCTCGATGACAATGTACTTGTACTGGGCTTCCAGGGCCTGCTCCAGCTCGTACTCAAACTGGTCCTGGGCATTCTCGCCATTATAGATCTCGTGCACGATGTAGCAGTCTGTGGCCGACAAGGTTACCCTTTGGTGGGGAGAGAGAGACAAGCAGTTAGGCCAAGAAACACTTCACAGTGTTTCCTAAGGTGCTGGGAGAAGGCTGGGGCTTGTCCCTGGGGGCACATCTCACTTCCGTGTTTATCTGCTTTAGAACTTGACACATGAGATAATCAGGTTATTTTTCCCTGAAAGAATGAAATAGTAAAGCAAGAAAGGCACAGGAAAAGGAGAACAGGGAGTCCAAGAAGACAAGGGGCTAGGCACAGCCAAAGCCCACTGTGACATCCCAGCAGGCCTGCATCTCAGCATAAGCCCAGAGGTGAAGAACAATTTCAGCACAGAGTGCCATGGACGCAAACACAAGAGACGCACAAGGTCAGCAGCTCAGAAGCTGCTCTTGGCACATCAGGGCAACTGCAGGAGGACATTCTTCCATGGAAACCCACGGATCCTGCAACAGATGATGCCGGACACTCTGCCCTTCATTTGGGGCAAAAGTGGTCATCTTTGGCCCACAGAACAAAAGGTAAAAAGGGATAGTTTCACCTTGGGGCCCTGAAAACCAACTCCTCTGGTTTGTCTGGAAGGACAATCCACAGTGCAGCCCATCAGCTCATCACGGTGTTAAGGGCCGCTGTAGAGGAAAAGCAGCCTCCCTGAGCTAGGAAAAGGCAACACACCAGGACAGAAGTGACTCACAACTTCTGTGGGAATTAGGGTCACATATGGGGCTTCTCAAACACACAGCCCAGATGACACCACCCTGACCCCGCAAGCCCAGGTCAAAAGCTGCTCTCACAACTGTGAGGACACTATTCACAGGGGCCCACATCAAAGGTCCAGTCTGATCCCCAACTTCCCTCTGGCACTGGGGATTGTGAACATGACCCTTGCAACGGAAAGAGGAAAACTGAACAACTCCATGGAAGGCTCAGCTCTGCATCACAGCCAGTCAACAGTGGGACTCACCCCAGCGACATGTTGGGTAGGGTGGGGGCCAGTGAGGTCTCTCCTGTGCAGACTTTCCACCCAAAGCAGAATTTTCTCACACCTGGGACAGGCACACCTAAGTACAGGGCTGCACACTCCACTTCCCTGTGGCCTGTTTCACCCTATCCAGATCTTTTTGAGCCTCCATATTGTCATGCAGCATAGACTGCTGTTCCTGGCTCTATTTGCTCATCTTTCAGGAAACCTTTACCCCAGCCTCACACTGAGAGACTGCTAGACACATCTGAGGTGAGATCAAGCTTTTTAACCCAGGGTGGTCAGACCCACCAGAAAGATGAGGCCCCAGAGACTGGTAGTCACTGCTCCCTCCATTCAAGTCCATGCCTCCAACTGGGGAGCTCTGGGACTGTGTACTGGGCCACATGGGGCAAATGAGAACATCTACTGCAGCTGATTGTCCCTGCCAAAAACTGGGCTCCTTTAGTGGCCGATAAGAAGTATAGCACAGGGCCGGTGAGATAGCTCAGCGGCGTAAGTGCCTGCCTGGCAAGCGCGAGGTCCTGAGTTCGACCCCCGGTACCCACAAAAAAAAAAGTATAGCACAAGTGCCCATAGGCAGAAAGAAGGTCCAGCCTGTCTGACCTGCCCTGACACCTACATACCAAGTGGCCATGCAGAGAAAGCCACAGAGAGCTGTGGCCATGACGTGCTAGTGACTAATGAAGACACTTAAAATGAGGTCACCCCAAAATCTTAATTCAGGCACAGGAGATCCCGGCCCTCCTTCAAAGAAATGGCAGAGGGAGGGCAGTAGAAGTCAGAATGGTGAGGGCAAACTTCCAAAAAAGAAAAAAAAAAGCCCGACAAACCAGATTCCTTCCAGTTGTCACTTTTGCGCAGGATTTGGCAGTTTATTTTACTTACTTATTTTTGGTGCTGGGGATGGAACTCAGGCCCTCACACATGCTAAGCAAGTGTTCTAACATTGAGCTACCCCCCCCAGCCAAGATTCAGCATTTTTTTTTTTTTTAAAGCATAACAAAGGACAGTTTATTTGGGGAAAAAAGACAGAAAAGAAAGAGGACAGACAGCTACCATGAGGTGGTAGAGGGCTTCAGAGCTGAAAGCCCTAGAGCACTTTAAAACTGACTGAGGAAGCAGATAACTAAGCCTCAGAGGCAGAGTTTTACTCCAGCTGTATGAATAACTGATTAATGTTCTTACAGGGTCTGTCAAAAACAAAAGTCATCAGTAATGGGCTGGCTGCTCCAAAATGCAGAGGGAGTCCCCACTCCCAGGTGGGCCCCTTTCATAAAAGGCACTGGCTTGACTCAGGCAAAGGGAAATCTTAAGCCTAAAAGTAACTGTAATTAAGCAGGGTTAAGGCAGACCCTCCTAATTAAATCACAGGCCCTGATTAAACTGTGTGCACTGGGGAGAAATTTGAGCCCTGAGAAGCCTGACAGAGTGGCAATCATCACACAGGAAGCTGATAAAATGAACCAGGAAAGCAGGGTTTTTCCTTTACAGTCCTCTGTGAAGTTTCCCTGTTTGGAGAAAATTCAGAAAAGAGTTGACAGAGAGGTCACTGCAGCTGTTTTTCCCAAGCAGGATTCAGCATTTTAAGCCACCTTGAATAAACAAGCAACCCTGAGGCAGAGTTTCACTCCAGCTGGAGGATGGGCCCAATAGCTCTCATGCAATCACACAGAAAGTAAGCCAGATCTAAGGGGGTAACTGTGCCTCCCATGTATGAGAGGGGCAGGGGCTCCACCCCCAGGTTCCAGAGCTCCTGGCCTACAGATTTCCTTGTGGCCTCAACACCATCACCCAAGAGAGGCCAAGGGGCTAGAGAACAGCAGACTGGAAGAGTCAAATCATGCACCCATCTGTGAAATCAAAAAGAAGTCAAGCCAGTTGTGTGTCCTATAGACTTTCAAAGTGAGTCCAGAGATGCATGGCTGTGTGGCATCACAGGCAAGTGCTTATCCCAGTGGAACTCTCAAAGCAAATGGTGGTGTCAAGTTAGGGTTACAGAATATTCTTGCCAAACCCCTAATCCACCCTGGTATTGTGTTTTCCTCTGCCCCTACAGCAGGCCTGCAGCCATTCTTGTGCGAAAAATCCTGTCTGTCCCAGTAAGGAATATCCAGTTCAACCAGCACCTGGAACAGATCACTGCATTTTGGAAGCATATTAGTAGACATACGCCACCTCCCAGGACCCTTGACTGTCTCCAGCTCCCTCTGCAAGCCCAAGAAGGTACCCACATCCACCTGCCCTCACCTCCCCTACAGGGAGGGCTCACTCAGGTTCCTCAGGCAGGCAGGCATGGTGGACAAGGCTATTTCTTGCCATTTGTCAAGGAGATTATCAAGTGTGTGCATGAGTCCTAACATGCCTGGGTGCCTAACACAGCACAGGAGCAACAGAAAGCCAATGCTGGGTCAGTAAGGCACTCCCAGGTCACTGACGTTCAGTCAACTGGTGCTCCGGCAGCCTCTGCCTTTAGCTACACAAGTCTTATGACGACTACAACTTACAGCCAGCATATATGCACACCCAACACATACATCGCAAGAGATGTGAGCTCCCCACTGCTTGCCAAGCACAGCCCTGGTGTCTCCCTGTGGGCAACTCAGCCCACTCTCCTTCACTAAGGCAACATGGGACTTACACTTAACCCAATGATCCACCATCTGAAATCAGGGGCACAGCCACTGGAAGAACCCAGGTGCTTCACACAGGGGCAATTTCTTAGCCAGCCCATGGGCTGTGCCATTCATACCTGCCCAAGGCTTAGACTCACCAAGTCTGCTGTGAAGCCAGTAAAGGGGTTTTTCAGCATTTACTGGACAGAATAAAACTGAAGCTAAAAGAAGCAAATTTTGGGGATCCCTTATGATGCATGAGGAAGTAAGTGAAAGGTTCAAACCCAAACCAGACACACAAAAGCAAAAGGATCCCTCTGTCAGAATCCACCAGGTAGGTCAGACCAAGCAGTCAGTAGCCCAGCAGGTATTAAAGGGCTCATATCTATACTACTAATATGGACTCTGGACTTGTCTACTTCAGAAATTGGTAGCTGAGCTCCCTAGGACAGAGACAAGTCCGACCCCATCAAACTACCCCAGCACCCGGCCTCAATGGCTGGCTTCGGCTTCTGTGTCAAATGTGACCTGGCTAAGAACCCTCTGGAAAGCTGCCTGGAATCATCAGAGTAGCACCAACTGACCCCCAGTTTCTAAGGCCATAGGGTACTAAGGTATATAACAGCCTAACCTCTGGTACATGGAGGATGATTTTTGAAAAAGCAATACAACTGGGCATGGTGGCACATGCCTCTAATCACAGCTACTGAGGTGGCTGAGGCAGGAGGATCACAAGTTTGAGCTCAGCCTGGGCAATTCAGTGAGATCCTGACTCAACATTTAAAAATACATATATGGGGGCCGGTGAGATGGCTCAGCGGCTTAAGCGCCTGCGCGGCAAGCGCGAGGGCCCGAGTTTGACTCCCGGAACCCACATACGAAAAAGGGGCCGGTGATATCGTTCAGCGGCACGGGCGCACAGGCACCCGAGGTCCTGAGGTCGACCCCCCGGTACCCACAAAAAAAAAATAAATAAATAAATAAATAAATAAATAAATAAAAATACATATATGGAAAGGGCTAGGGGGCATAGGCATGGTAATGACCCTAGATTTGATCCTCAGTACCAGGTGGTGGGAAAAAAGGCAATATAGGTTAAATATCCTTTATCCAAATGCTGAGGTCAAAATGTTTGGAATTTTGTATTTTTCAAATTTGGGAGATGAAGAAATACTAATGGCAAATAAATATACAAAAAAATGTGCAACATCACTAGTCATTCGAGAGATGCAAATTAAAACACTGAGATACCATCTCACTCCAGAAAGAATGGCTACTATAAAGAAACCAGCTAATAACAAATGCTGGAGGGGCTATGGGGAAAAAGGAACCCTTCTTCACTGTTGGTGGGAGTGTCGACTGGTACAGCCACTGTGGAAGTCAGTGTGGAGATTCCTCAAAAAACTAGGGTTGGAGGTCCCATTTGACCCAGCTATTCCCCTTCTGGGCATATTCCCAGAAGAATTAAAAACATCGTACCACAGTGATATATGTGCACCCATGTTTATAGCAGCACAATTTGTAATAGCCAGATCTTGGAAACAACCCAAATGCCCATCAACTGAGGAATGAATAAGAAAGATGTGGTATTTTTAGACAATGGAGTACTATTCAGCCATAAAGAAGGATAAACTGGAGACTTTTATAGGTAAATGGATGCAACTCGAGAAAATACTCATAAGTGAAATAAACCAGACGCACATGTGTAAGCATCGTATTGTCTCTCTAGTATGAGAAACTGAAAGAGTAAATAAGATCCAAAATGTACAATAGACATCGTGAATCAAAAAGAAACTGGTCAATAAGAAAGAGAGACTGGAATGGGGAAAAGAAAGAAGGGAAAGGGAAAAAAATTGTATATGTATATAAGATGGTTAAGATAGATACACTACCATTTTTACTTAGTTCATTGAAGAGTAAGGTTTGTGCCAATAATGTTTGGACAATTGAATGCTAATGTCTGGTGTCCTGAATAACTAACTTAAAGATAGTAATACGTAATGTATTAACCATTGTTACCCTCCTATTATGTTGGTTTGAAAATTTGTTCTTCTTTTGATTTGTTTTGTTTTTTCTTCTCTTTAAAATGAAAAAAAAAAAAATATGGAAAAAAAAAAGAAAAAGAAAAAGAAAATTTGTTCTTTTTTTGATTTGTTTTTTCTTCTCTTTAAAATAAAAAAAAAAAAATTGGGATTATTTGCCCATAATCTGTCTTGGGGATGGGATCCAAGTCTGAACATGAAATTCACTTATGTTTCGCCTATACCTTATACACATAGCCTAAAGGTATTTCGTACAATATTTTTAGTGCACCTGTGAGTTTTCTGTTGCTTTGCGGTACTGGGGATTAAACCCAGGGCCTTCCCACTGAGCTTCATCCCCAGCCCTTTTGTTTACCTGTTTTTTAGAATCCACCTGCCTCAGCCTCCTAGAGTGC
This sequence comes from Erethizon dorsatum, assembly GCA_028451465.1. Lineage (NCBI taxonomy): Eukaryota > Metazoa > Chordata > Mammalia > Rodentia > Erethizontidae > Erethizon > Erethizon dorsatum. The sequence goes on from CM051826.1 coordinate 21,915,259, forward strand.
TGAGATTGCAGATGTATCACTACACCCAGCTTGTACTTGTTTTGAATGTGACCTGTCACATGAGGTCTGTGTGCAATTCTCCACTTGTGGTATCATGTTAGCACTCAAAAAGTTTCAGATTAGGGATGTTCAACCTGTGCCTAGTTGGATTTTTTCTTCTTCTTTTCTTTTTTCTTTTTTTTTTTTTTTTTTTTTTGAGCTCAGGGCTTCCTAAGGAATGATATTTTTACTTTCACTGCACATATGAAATGATCACTAGGAGACTACAAGTTAAAAAAAAAAAGGCGGCACTGATTAACTGAAAATGTTGGACAATCAAATTAAGGAGAAAGGTACAGAAAGTTTATAATATGCCATCTATAGTTTGTTTTTTTTTTTAAGGTATGTATGTGCTTTCATATATACAAAATTTCTGGAAGGACATACAAAGACCAGAGAATATATCTAACTAGGGAAGGATCTGAGTGGCTCAGGAAAAAAAAAAGGAAGTATGTTTTTACTAAGTGACCCTTGATCCTTTTAAACTTGGCACAGACTCTGACATCTGGCATTTAAGAAATAGGATCATCGTCCAAAATATACTTTGCCCGCACCAGTCACTGTGCATCCTCTGAGCCCTACTTGGAGCAGGTGGTAACCTGTTGGGAGCACCTCAGGGGGATACTGCAGTCACTGCCCCAGCCACTGCCTGAGCACCATTGTGCTACCTCAGGTTACAGGTAGCCGTGACTGGGCATCTGAGCCCGTCTCTCTTCCTTCCCTCCACAGAGCCAAGTCATATGCTGTTCAGGACTGTTGGCACTACAAATCAAAGGGCCATAAGCAAAGTAGCTGCTGCCCGAGATAGCACATGTGGGCCAAGTTAAGGTTAGTTTTCTACTTGTTAAGCAAGTAGTAAGCACAAGGTTTATTTTATTTATTTTCCTGGTACTAGGGATTGAACCAAGGGAGTGCTAAGCTACCTCCTCAGACCTTTTTATTTTTATTTTAAAAGAGGGTTTCGGGCCGGTGAGATAGCTCAGCGGCACAGGCGCCTACTGGCGCGTGAGGCCCTGAGTTCAACCCCCAGTACCCACAAAAATAAATAAATAAATAAATAAATAAATAAATAAATAAATAAATAAATAAAATAAAAGATGGTTTCACCAAGTTGCCCAGGCTGGTCTCAAGCTTGTGATTCTCCTGCCTCAGCCTCCCAAATATCTGGGATTATAAGTGTGCATCACCACTATCATAGGCATACCTGTTACTATTTTTTTTTGTGTGTGTGTGTGTGGGTACTGGGGGTTGACCTCAGGACTTTGCGCACCAGCGGGCGCCCGTGCCGCTGAGCGGTATCACTGGCCCTTTTTCCGTATATGGGTTCCAGGAGTTGAACTTGGGCCCTCACGCTTGCCAGGCAGGCGCTTACACTGCTGAGCCATCTCACTGGCCCCTTGTTACTATTTTTAACTGTGATAAAATGCACATATAAAATTTACCAACTTAATAATTTGAAACATGTAATTCAGAAGTATTACATATATTCACACTATCATACAACCCATCTCCAGAACTTTTTCATCTTACAAAACCATAATTCTATATCTATCAAACAACTCCCAGCTACCCTAGCCCCTGACAACCACCATTTTACTTTTCAGTTCCTATATTTGAATATTCTCGGGGCTTCATGAGTGTAATCACTGTGTTTGTCCTTTTGTGACTGGCTATTTCACTTAGTATAATCTCTTCAAGGTTTGGCCATAATCTACTATGTACCAGAATCTCCTTCCTTTTTAAGACTAAGATTCCACTGCATGGCTACATCATTCTTTGTTTATGTGTTTATCTGCCAATGGGAACCTGGGTTGTTTCCACTTCTGACTACTGTGTCACAAGTACAATACAGTATTACTGTATGACAAGTTTATTTTCAAATCTTTTGGGTATATACCTAGAAGTGGAATTGCTGGATTATATTTTTAATTTTTTGAAGACTGCCATACTGTTTTCCAAAGAGACTATACCAGTCACTCTACCTTCCCACCAACACTGCATAAGAGTTCCAATTTTTCTAAGTCCTCGCCAACTTTGTTTCTTCTTAACAACCATGCTAATGGGTATGAGGTCTTCTTCACGTGGTGGTGACCTTTAAAGTTTTTCTTCTTGCTTTTCCGTTTCTTTCCTGAACCAAGAAAGAAAAGAGAAGAGAACAGAACAGAACAGAAGAGAATAGAATAGAATAGGAGAAAAGAAGGAGAGAGGGAAGGGGGGAGAAAACAGAAAAGAAAAGTGCTTCTTTTATAATGGGGAAAATACTTGTAAAATTTTCTTACAAAGAAAAATCTCGTTCAACAATTTGTATCTCCTGGGGTAAAAAGACCTCCACAGCCAAGGAGAGCAGGAGGCAGCCACTTCCTGCCCTGGAATCTTCTCAGTAACCGTGGCAAAGCCCCAGGGACAAGGCCACTAGCCCTGCCTGTCTGGTAACAAGAGGCCCTCAAGGCTGAAGTGTGCTGGTCTCATACCCCCTCAGTCCTGCCAGAGAAGTGGAGAAAACTTCCATTTCCCTGTTTCACTCAAGCAAGCACTGGCCATAGTGCCCAACAAGCTTCCATCATTTTTTTTTTTTTTTTTTTTTTTGTGGGTACCGGGGGGTCGACCTCAGGACCTCGCGCGCCAGCAGGCGCCCGTGCCGCTGAGCGATATCACCAGACCCTTTTTCGTATGTGGGATCCGGGAGTTGAACTCGGGCCCTTGCTCATCATTTTTTTTTTACCTTGCTAGACCCAGAAAAACCCTATCTATTTATAGCAGCTTTAGGTCCACTTCCCAGAGTGGGGCCCTGGGCACTTAGGCAGGATTCCAGTGTGAACTTACATCTAAAACACAAAGGGATGATTGAGCTCCTTGAAGGTAAAGACTATTTTCCTCACAGCATCCCCAGCAATGGGCCTGAACGTAACAGGCTTCCAAAAGGTATCAGTGCAAGGGGAGAAGAAAAACGATGGTTGAGAGAATTGGTGCCTGAAAAATTAAAAGTAGGTCCATGTCAGGTTCACTTCAGAAACATGTGGTATGAGGTGCTGGACTGTACTTCTATCCCCGCCCCCATGTCCAGGAAACCCACTTTTGGCTAACTGAACACTGCTTCCTCAGGCCCCTAAAGAAAGGAAAAAGAGTAAGCAATCAAATCCTAGGCCACTGATTTAAAGGTCAGTGCAGACAGAGAGGCACAGGCAGATAGGCCCAAATATTGAGGGTGGCTCCAAACAGTCCAAGGAACTCTCTCAGGGCACCTGAGGCTTTCAACTGTCTCAGAGACAACCACATGCAGGAGGTCACTCTCCTCTGTGGTCTAGTAACTGAGCAGCTCTTCTGCCTGGGGAATAAGAACACAGAGTGCCAAGTGTAATGTCAAGGAGTCAGGGTTCAAGTTCCCTCTCACTTAATTACTAGCATTGTGTTGAGGAGCAAAGCACCTTTCTACTTGGAGCCAGTTCTTTCATGTCAAGTAGGGCCAAAGGCCCTGCCTCTCCCAAGCACTGCAGTAGCATCAGGGTCTGGCCAGGTACGCAAACCAAAGGGGACAGTAGTAAACCATCACCCAGTGTAAGGCACCTGTAGCTATTTAAATTTAAATTATTATTTTCAATTACATTACATTTAAAAAATGCAGCCCCTCAGACACACTAGCCACATTTCAAGCACCCAATACCTACATGTGACTCATAGCTGCCCTGATGCAGTGGAGATAAAGTTCTTCTGCATAGCCCTGATCAACTGTTAGGTTCCTCAATGGTTACTGGCTTTTCCCAAGAACCCTATGCCCACAAAGGTGCTGCTAGCACCTTTGGACAGAACACGGGGGCAACTGGGGCAACTGGGAGGTTCCTTTGTGCTTGCTCATGGAGCTCTTCCGACCACAGCCCACAGCCCCTCGGCTCACAGAGGAAGACATGCCCAGCCCAGGCCCAGGCAGAGAAGCCGTAGCCTCAGGCTTGGCCTCAACCACCTCCCTCCTCTCTGGACACAGGATAAGGCTTCCCCTCCTTAGAAAGGTAGGTCTCCACTGGAATGTGGCCTGAATGAACCATAGAGGCACAAATCAATGCAACTGGAATGCAAACTGCCTGAGGGAATTAAACAGAAATGTCTCAAGCAAATGTCAAGGTACATTAATGCCAAAGAGGCTAAACCACTGCAGATCCTAACCTAAACCTTCTAGCGCTACAAACAATATGTGCGGTCCAGCCTTGGGTGACACCATTCTTCACAAACCACCTGAGCAGAAGAGCCTAGCCCAAGTAGCTACACATTGAGACTTGGGTACAAACCCTGTGCCTGCTCATCTCCTCCAGACAAAGAGGAAAGAAAAACTTCCTCCACACATAAGAGCCAGAAATTAAATACCCCCAAACCCCAAGAGTTTCCAGTTCTTAGAGGGAAGGATCTGATCAGGAAGGGGGTCTGTCACCCTCAGAATGGGAAACAACCTGCCTACAAGGCTGGTGAACTATGTTCAGCTGGAGTGGGCACTAAATCCCACCCTAACCATCTGGACCCTGTGCATCTGTGTTCACAGATAAAAACACAGCCCTCTAAGGTGGCAGGGAAGTACGTAGAAGTGACCCCATAGTTATCCCATGGAACTGGCTGCCTAACAAATGCTGGTGCAGATGGCTGCAGAAGCTGCAGTAGGGAAGGCAGCAGAAAACTGTCTAACCCTGGAAGCTGAACACCCCAGGCTGCCCTGCATCACGCTCACACACAGATCAAATACATCTTCACATGATAGGAATTCAGAGCACAGGGCTATACTCACATTCCAATAATCACGGAGAAGAACCCAGAGATGCTCAGAGGCCCTGAGAAAGCAGCACCAAGCAGCCCAAGTAAGGCAGGTGGGGCTGTCTGTGAGCTGGTCCAGGCTGGCACACAGGTAGCAGAACACACAGATACCTGCTCTGTACTTTCCTAGATGCGCAAGCGTGTCTCAAAGACGCCGGCAGGACAAGTGGCAATCTGTATGATGTGCTCGCTGCCAGTATGCTGAATTCTGGACAAGAATTCAAGTTACAGCTCAGAGTCTGATGTTCTTCATTACAAATACTGTTGATTCCCTAGATTTAATGGAGTGGAGAGAAAAATCAACATGCAAGCAACTATTAGTTTGCTATTTCTACCCCTCCTATTTTAGTCTAGAGACCAGCACTGCCATATCTATAGAACTTTCTGCAGTGATGGAAATGCGCTCTATATGTGCTGTCCAACATGGTAGCCATTAGCCAAAAATTGCTACTGAGCACATGAAATATGGCCAGCTGAGATTGAGGAGCTGATTTTTCCATTGTATATAATTTTAATTAATTTAAATGTAATTGTCACCAGGCGTGGTAGCACCTGCCTATAATCCCAGCACTCAGAAGGCTGAGGCAGGAGAATCACTGTGAGTTTAAGGTCAGCCTGAACTGCACAGTGAAACCCTGTCTCAAAAACGAGAAAAAAAAGTAATTGTCACATGTCGCTAGTGGCTACTGAATTACTATGATAATTCAGTCATTTAGCTCTAATGCTACAGCTGTGTTTCTGGACTCAAGAACCAAGTGAAGTCAGAATCCATCTACTACATACTGTGAGCTGACAGTGTGGCATCAGGCAGGCCTTTAAATACAAAGCATGTTCCACAGTCTGCAGCCACTGACAATTCTGGCAAGTTTGTGAAAATGCTCTACTCTGCTCCAGCCCCCTGCCCCAGATAACATTTCCTTCAGTTTTAGCATAAAGCGGATGCCAACCAGGTCTGAGCAGCAACTCAGGAAAGTGCTGAGCTGAAATCTGAGTCAGTCTGAATATGTCATGGAACAAAGTCATTTAAGAGCCATAAACAGCCTACTTCAGTCATGAGGGGCAATAATAAACTTGGGCCTCATAATGTATGGTGCTGGGCTATCAATTAATCCAGTAGGAATGGAGGCATGCCCAAGAGTCAGCTCACAGACGAGGGCAGGTTGTTTCCAAGTCCTCCTTAGGAAGGGAAGATCTTAGGGAAGATGGACTTAAGGCAAACAACTCTCCCATGGTACCTGGCTAGGGCCTTACCTGGCTAGGGTTGGGGGGTTAACCTCTAGCCACACCACATGATCTGGAAAGAATGCAGCTGGTGACTCTCAAACTACAAAACCAGACACCTCATTCCTGGCTGACACACAACATCTGTATGTGTGAGTAGAGTCTTGGGTTCGCTGCCAAAGGTTGCAACCAGAACATCTACAGGGACCAGGCTGGTTAACTGCAATAAGTCTGTCAGGTAAGAGACATCGAACTACAAGGCACTTACCCTGACAGAAGGAGTCAACCAATACCCAGCTTTGCAGGGTCTTTTATGTGCAATCTGTTGGAAACTAATTTCAATTCTCTTAAAGGCTATTGAGGGGGATGAAGTATGTGTAGCTCAGTGGTAGAGCACTTGCCTAGCATGCACAAGGTGTGGATTCCCAGCACTACAAACCAAATCAAACCAAACCAAAACAAAACAAAACAAAAGCCATGGAGGCTCAACAAGGATAGGTTCAATCCATAAGCTGGTCAGCAACTCCTGAATTAACACTTGTCTCAAGTCAAAGGAAAAATAATTCCCAGTATCTATTTTCTTAGATCGGTAAAAGCTTAATGGCAAGGCTCCTATATGTTTGGGCTTCAGTGTTTTGTTTTGGAATTGAACCCAGAGCCTTTGCATGGAGCTACATCCTCAACACTTCTTAAAATATTTTAATCTTTAAAAAAACTTTTCTTAAATCTTGAGATAGGCTCTCACTGAATCGCCCAGGCTGGGCTCAAACTTTCCATCCTCCTGCCTCAGCCTATCAGAGTGCTAGGATTACAGGCATGCATCACCATACCCAGCCACCTGCACCACGTTTAAGGCATCCCTATTTGGCCCTTTCAGTTGTTTTTATCCAGTAAAGAACACCTTTCCCTCTGATGTTGAGCTTTCTAAGCAGTTCATTCCCTATTACTGCAGAATCAATGTTTGTGATAAAAATCTTTAAAGTACTGGGTTTTAACGATATCTAGAAACCACAGAGGTAATTTCTTTTAATGGTCTCTAAGAAATATCAGGTGGGAGTCAGACAAACTCCTTGTCACTGCACTTTCAAGGAAGAGGAAATGCAGGATTGACAATGTTGGATAACTGTAAGCTCAAGAATAAAATGTAAGCTGTCCTAACTGCCAAACGGGAAGAATCTTCCGGGCTGGGAAAATGGGACAGAATCAATCAGAGAAAAGGAATAACCTAGAGTCGCTGAGAGAACTTTTCTGTCTGACAGCCCTTCCCGAAATAACCAAAAAAGCAATACCAAAACTTTCCTTTCTCCTGAACTCTTCTATGCCAATCAAACTTAGCAAAACGGACAGCACAGTTTAACCCAAGTGGCCCTACAGTTATATATACACCCCTTTTCCAAATTTGTAGTGGCTAAGCAGCTTCTAGTAGCTTCTACTAACAAAAGACGCTTTCCCGAAGCAAAACTTGCAAGTTCAACACGGAAACTACTCCAATCTCATCTTCTGGAAATTGAGGACCACTCTAGAAGCAACAAGCTCTTAGCACTCTAATCACACTAGGAAAGGTCACTGTAAAGGACTTCCAGGGCAGGAGCCCTTGCACAAAAACCTGAACAGTCAGTCGCAGGGACTGCCCCTCGCGAAAGCAGCTAGACCTCGGCCGGGGGGCATACTTATTAGGGAGGGTCAGGCTTCCAGGTAAACGCGCGCTTCGCACGGCCCGCGAAGCCTTCCCTTCCTTTCCTCCTCGCCACGTCTGGGGCCGCGGCCAAGACGACCACGTGCGTGACACAGCGGGGCAGGAGCTCGGACGACGCTCGGCCACAGACAGCAACGCTGGCCAGGGTCTGGGCCTGCGCGGGGCGCCGGGTCCTCCCGGCCGGACCTAGCCCCCACCCAGCACGGCCAGACCCCCCGCACCGTCCGCCAACACCCTCCCCCGGCCCGCCGCGCCCCGCGGAGGCCGCGCCGGCCCACTCCCGCCCAAGCCCGGGTCCCGTCAGCCCGAACCGTGTGCCCGGCGGGGCCGCGGAACCAGGGCCCAGGCACAAAGGGCGCGCGGCCCGAGGCCTCGCCGGCTCCCTAACCCCAAGCCGCCTCCGGCAAGCAGCGAGCCGCTGGCCCTCACCTCTCTCGGGCGCTGCCGCCGCTGCTGCTCGGGCCCAGACGCCTCCTTCCCCACGCGGCCATCTTGGAGACACTCGGCTCGCCCGTGTCTGGCGCCGCGGGGCCGCGAGGGCGGGCGGCAGGCGGGCTGAGGGGAAATGTAGTCCGGTTGGCAGCCACGGGGCGTGGGCCGCGGCTCACAGAACTACGGCACCCATAATGCCGCGCGCCGGAAGCCGCCGTCGGGGGGCGGGGCGGCCGCCTCCGGGGAGCCGGGCGGGGAGCCCGCAGGTTAGGCGGCGGGTCGCTCGCCGCCTGGACGTCCTTGGGCTTGGCGAGCGAGCGGCTGAAGGAGAGGGGAAGGAACGCGCCTACAACTCCCAGAACGCTGCGCGGGGGTGGCCCTGGTCAGCCGCCCTGAACCCGCATGCCGTCTCGGTGGCCCCAGCACTCTCGGACTCGCTCCCTGCCGGTCGCAGCCTCCTCGCTTGCCCAAGTCGCCGTGGGGCGGGAGAACTCGCGGCCTCCGCTCTGTCCGCGCATTTCTCTGGGCTCCGGGTATTCTGGGGAGACTGAGCCAGACGCGGTTCTGGCTGCCTCAGAGTCCTGGCTTGCAGGCGTAAGCTGTTGGAGGACAGACCTTGAAAGCAAAGAGGAGAAATAGCTACGACACGTGGTAATTGCTACGAAGGATATAGGGTTCTGCTTAGGGAAAAGCCTGTTGAGATTAAATCCGTACCACGTATGCAATTCACGTGCACATACTTATATTCTGGCACCTCTGAAGGCTTGTGCTGGGCACGTCATCTCACCTGATGACACCCAGCCCCAGACCCTGGCATTTACCTGTCTGGACTGTGCTGTAAAGAGAGGCCTAGTTGCTGGTTCCTCAGACCTATGGACTGTTGGGGGGGGCTCCCTTCTAAGGCCTTCTCCTGCCACTAGTTGGTTCCATAATTATTTGAGCAAAGCTAATGGAGAAATCTGCAGTTGCAAGTCGGGAGAGACGCGCAGCCCCTGCCCTCCACACTCATGTCTGGTGTAACTCCGCAAACCGGAGCAGGGGCGTTGGCAGGGGTAGAAGTGACTCACATCGCTAAAGATTCTTTGCATTTCCCTGCAGCTCATGTTCTACATTCTAGGATAGTTTTAGCTGCTTTAACTTCTTTCTAGTCCATTCTCACTTGAAGGATGTGATTCGTGCTCCTTAGCAATCTAGAAGCCCCTCCTCAGTTTGGAGGTTGCCTCTATAACTTCAATTGCCTCCGTTCCTGCCTAGAACTTTCCAGGCTGGTAAATTCAGAGGGTTTGTGGGCCAAGCAAGTGTCATGCTGTGCCGAAAATGTTCCTGTTCCAGCCAGCTTTTATTATTCAAGACCTTGGACCTGTTGGGTCTCTAAAAAGTTCCTGGTTTTTAAGTTGGGTTGTACAACCCAGCCTCCGAGTGCCAGTGTGTAGCAGTGCTAGAGACACCTGAATGATGTGTCTGTCTTCTCTGACCAGTGTGGTGACTAAGAGGGTGTACTAAGGATTCTAGAACACAAGGTTTGAAGCATGGCTCCACACTTCTGGGTCTGGCTCCTTACATAGCTTATCTATGTCTTAGCTTCTTTGTAAAGTGGGAATATTAGTACCTCCCCTAGAGGATTGCTGTAGTATTTCATGAAATGATACATGCATGGAATTTAGAGCACAAGGTAACAATATTGACTGTGATGGAATGCCCAGTGCTGGCATATATTTTAAGTGATATTGTGATCGGGTAGCTCCTTCTGAAAGTGGCTCACCAACTAAATGTGCCCGGCTTCTGGGTTGCTCACCTCTCCCTCTGGAGTTAGATTCCAGGTTCTCCCCTGGAGCAAAGAGTTAAACAAAATGAACAAAAAGCTATAGTCAAGTTTATTCAAGAAAGTAAAAGTGAAGAATGAGGGAGAAACTGGCTCTGTAGAGTGAGCTTGGGCTGAGTAAAATAAAAGCAATAAAAGGACACCTTGAAAGTAGGACAGGATGCTGTGAAGAAAATCTGAATAGCAAAATCATAATAGCAAGTTCTTGTCAGTCATCTGTATCTTTTTGTCTTTTTGAGGCAGGGCCTCACTATGCAGTTCAGGCTAGCCTTGAACTCACTTTGTAGCACAGGCTGGCCTCAAACTCACAGTGATCCTCTTGCCTCAGCCTCCTGAGTATTGGAATTACAGGCGTGTGCCACCACACCTGGCTTGTGTCCTTTTATACTGTCCAAATCTTGATGAAACCTGCAAGAACTTCAACATATGAGTCCTGGGAGGTGGTGCTGGGATCCCAAGCTACAGGCTGATGTCAGGTCTAAGCCATCCTATTGAAAACCTGTTGGAGTTCTTGAGAGAAGTCCAGGTGCAGGGCTTTAGGAATTGTTCTGTGCATGTATTCTGGGGTCTTGTAATTAACAGGTCACCTCTACTTCCCCAGCCAGTTTCACCAGGTCCTAATCTCATATCTCAGTACGCTTCTTTTGATTGTCACAACAACCCTATGACAGTGATAACTGCCAGATGTGGTGCATGCCTATAATCCCAGCACTGGGAGGCTGAGGCAGGAGGAGGATCGCTTCAAGTTCATGGCTAGCCTGAGGTACAAAGCGAGACCCTGTCTCCAAAAAAAAAAAAGGATAGATAGATAGATAACGTTCTTATTTTACAAATGAGGAAGCCAAGGAGACCTGAGTGACTTGCCAGGGTTGTGCTACCTATGAGGACCACTGTCATGATTTGGACCCAACTAATCCAAGTGCAGAGGTCACAGTGTGCTATCGTGCCTCTCTGGAAGTGCTCTGGAGATGCTGTTGTAAGTGAGACAGGTACCAGGTTCCTGTCTGATGCACACAGTAAATGAAAATGCTCAAACAACTGTGGACCTAGGATGATCTTCCCAGCTCTCCAGCTCTTCCATTCTCCTCTAGATTTCTAGATGACCATCTGCTGAGTGTGCTGACTTGAGCTGGGATCCTCACAGCATTGTCTTGAGATCACTGTTACTGCACAGACATTACCTGGAAGGTTCTTGGCAGGTTGATTCTCCTAGCATGTTTTAACTGAGCACTTACTGAGACACAACCTGAGCGGTGGAAATCGGAATTCCTGAGGGCTCTCATGCAGGGCAAATGAAGATGAGCCCCTGAATTGCTGCCAAAGGGGCAGGCAGTGGGAAGGTCATGGCTTGTGCTCAAAAATAAGCTGCCACTTCTCTTACTACCCTTTTCATTCATTCATTCTTATAATAAATAATGATTGAGGGCATACTCTGTGCCAAGCAGTCTTCTATTCACAGAGGTACCGCATGTAGCAGGGCAAACACTGTTCCTGGTTTCATGGGCTTTACATTCTGGTGGGGTAAACAATTAAATGAATAAATATTTCCAAGGAGTGATAAGGACCAAGAGGAAGATGAATAGTATGATGTAACGGAGCGACTTGGAGATTATGTGTGGTAAGAGGTGTCTTTCAAAAGGCAACATTTAAATGGGGCCAAGTAAAGACAGTGCACATGTGAAGGGCTACAGACAGAATATGCAGTGCAGAGAGAATAATTGCAGGGACTGTGGAGTGTGAGTAGGCTTGGTGCAGTCCAGTAACAGGGCCAGGGTAGCTGGAACTCAGAGGGGCAGGAATGGTACTTAGTTTGCCCTTGGTTAAGTCACCTTGCTCTCTTCAGATTTCAGTTTTCACAACTGAAAAATGAGAATAATTTTACCTATATTAGTTAGAGTCTAATTAGGAAAAAACCACCCTAGGTATTTTGCATGGAAGGAATTCAGTAGAAGTTGTTATTTACAAAGGTGTTGAAAGGGCAGGAGGAGCTAAGGGGCAGTAAGGGCACCCAAAGATGAGCAACTGGAGATAGCTGTATGCTACACTCCCTCAGCTAAAGGAAAAAAGGAAGAGTAACGTTTCCAGAAACAAAGAGTCTCGAGTCACTCAGCAAGATCCCCTAGCTGCACTGGGGTGGGGGTGAGGGGCTACTGAGAGGTAGCTGACTCCATCTCTATGCCCTGAGGTGCTGCCAGAAGCCAGACTATAATGGTTTTTCCCTTTCTCTCATTTTCTAAACCCAGTGCCTCCCATTTGCAGAGCTGATAAGAGAGTCAGGGAAATGTAGTAGTTTTCAGGCTTCCAGTGCTGGCTGCATAATAGGATGTAGAAATGTGAATATGGGGACGAAGACGGCAGACGCCATTCCCACAACCCATTTTGCAGAGCTGTTTTGAGGAGCAGAAATGAATATGTGCTCAATAAATTATGCCTATTCTTATGTTTTGTAGCACATAATAGTCATGTAGGAAAAGGTGAATCTTTCAAAAACATATCTTTGTTATATTATTTTTACAGAAAGCTTTGAATTTACATTTAAAGCCAACAAAGATGAGCTTTTTTGTGGTACTAGAGTTGGAACTCAGAGTATGTACCACTGAACTATATCCCCAGCCTTTCTTGTTTTTATTTTTTATTTTATCAATTCAGGACATAGAGGCAGCCATGACAGTGTAAAGACACTCACAAAAGAGGAGTTGCAGAACTTCTTTAAAAAATAGCAAGAATGAACCAGGCATGGTGGTGCACACCTGTGATCCCAGCACTCAGGAGGCTGAGGCAGGAAGATTGCCATGAGTTTGAGGCCAGCCTGGGCTACACAGTGAGTTCATTAAAAAAAAAAAAAGAAGAATTTATTGAGAGAAAGAAAGCTTCTGTCAGAGAGGGACAGAAGGGGGCCCTGAAAGCAGGTTGCACTCCAACCCCGCTTCTTAAGGGTGTTTATTGAGCAAAGCCAACAAGGTGAGGCAGGCTTAAGGTGGGACAGAACTATAATCAATCAATATATGGCATAGTATATAGGCATAGTTGCTTAGGTAATATTGATCCAATGGCAAATTATAGGATGGATGTGAGGTGGGACAAAACTATGGGCAACCAATAGTATACAACAAACATAGTCACTAGGGTAATATTGATTAAATGGGGATCAAATGAAACAAGTCACATAGCAAGCATACATGGGCAGACAAAGACTTTCCTGGAAAGGGTGGGTAAGGAGGTTTGGTCCTCCACCCCAAGGTAATTGATGCCTACTTAGAATATCAATCACTACACAGTGAGTTCAAAGCCAACCTGGAATACACAGTGAGACCCTGTCCCAGTAAAATAGAATTTAAATTCTGAATGATAATGTGTTCATATGGTAATAAATTCAAATTACAAAATAATATGCAATGAAAATTTGTTTTTCTTACCCAGTTTCCCATTGTACAGTTCTCTCACAAGTCGGACCTTGGGTTGCACACCTATAATCCCAGCACTTGGGAGGCTGAGGCAGGAGGATCACTGTGGGTTTGAGGCCAGCCTAGGCTACCTAGTGAGTTCAAAGACAGCCTGGACTACATAGTGAGACCTTGTCTCAAAAAAAAAAAAAAAAAAAAAGAAAAAGAAAAAGAAAAGAACACATAGTATATATCACTCTGTGGCTTTTCTTTTCTTTTTTTCAATTAACTGTATCTTGAAGTTCCCTCTCCATCAGCTCATATCAGATTTGTTTTAACAGAAACGATATTCCATTGTTTAGATAATTTTATTAACCAGGCCCCAATAGCTTTCTCCTATTTCAAAGAATGCTGCAACAAATGTGTGTGGACTACTTTCTGGTGTCCATGTGTGACTGTGATGAAATCTGTGGGCATGATAGGTATCACCACACTGCTCCTGTTCCCCCTACGGTGTATGACAGGGCCTGTTTCCCACAACTTCGCCAGCACTGTCTTTTAGCAAATATTTTATCTTCACCAACCTGATAGATAAAATCTGGTGTCTTGGGGCCGGTGAGATGGCTCAGCGGTGTAAGTGCCTGCCTGGCAAGCGTGAGGGCCCAAGTTCGACTCCCGGAACCCACATACGAAAAACGGGCCGGTGATATCGCTCAGCGGCACGGGCGCCTGCTGGCGTGCAAGGTCCTGAGGTCGACCCCCCGGTACCCACCAAAAAAAAAAAAAAAAAAATCTGGTGTCTGCTCAGTGCAGTGTGGTAGCCTGGATTAGATCCTGGAACAGGAAAAGGACATCGTGGGAAGCAGGTGAAATCTGAGTCTTCAGCCTAGTTAGTGTCTGCATGCAGCAGCCATGCAGCAACCATGGCTGCATGATATGTTAGGGGAAACAGGATGAGGAGTAGGTTGTGTACAATGTTGGCAGTTTTTTCACATATGCAAAATTATCCCAAGTTTCATTTAAAAAATGGTATCTAGTGGGCTGGGGATGTGGCTCAGTGGTAGAGTGCTTGTCTAGTATACAGGAGGCTCTGCATTTGCTATCCAATAATTAAAAAAAAAATTGAGCCAGGCATGGTGTTGCATGCCCATAATCCCAGCACCCTAGAAGGCTGAGGCAGGAGGATCACAAATTTGATTCTGGCATGGGCAGTTTAGGAACTTAGTGAGACTCTATCACAAAAAAAGGGGTTGGGGAGATGAGTGGGGGAAAGGGGCTGGAGATGTAGCTCAGTGTGAAGGCCCTGGGTTCAATCCCCAGTACCAGTGGGGAAAGATGGCTTTAGTAATGCTTATCTAGTAAAAAGTAAAATAAGGGCCAGTGAGATGGCTCAGCGGCATAAGTGCCCGCCTGGCAAGCACAAGGTCCTGGGTTTGACTCCCGGTACCCACATACGAAAAAAGCGCCAGTAATATCGCTCAGTGGCACGGGCGCCTGCTGGCATGCAAGGTCCTGAGTTCGACCCTGGTACCCACAAAAAAAAAAAAAAAAGTAAAATAAATGTTGCAACTTATTCACTTTTAAAAAATTTAACAGTGCTTTTCTAATTCCTGTCATCTGATACTGTTTCTTATTCCCACACATTAAAATGTAACTTCATTATTTCCCCTCGCTGAGTGCAGTTTCGCTCTACAGAATCTCGTTTTTCAAACACAGAAGTCACATTTACACATCAAATAGGGATGACATATGAAAGTGCCTCGTCACACTCTGGCTCTAACATGAGCAGTTTAACATGTACCCTTCCCCACTTTTCCTTACTCTGAAACACACAGAGAAGACAAGTGTATTTTTTATTTTTTCTATTTTTATTTATGTTATTTGTTTATTTTTTTGTGGGTACCAGGGGTCGACCTCAGGACCTCGTGTGCCAGCAGGCGCCCGTGCCGCTGAGCGATATCACCGGCCCTTTTTTTTTAGTATGTGGGTTCTGGGAGTCGAACTCGGGCCCTCGTGCTTGCCAGGCAGGCACTTACGCCACTGAGCCATCTCACCGGCCCTGTATTTTTTAAAAAATAAAAATAGGATCAATAAGTATTTCTCTCCAGTCTTTTGTTTTTCACTTCACATAATATTGTGGGTTTTCCTCCCAAGTCAATACATACAGCTCTATGGTATTACTTATCCAGTGGTAACTTCAGACCTGTGTACTATCCAGAAGTTTGCAAGGTTATAATATACTTAAACTTCTTTTTCAAAAAGTTTAATTTTGAAATTTTTCAGTTGATATATAGTAATTGTACATATTTACGGGGTGCAGTTGAGATTTCAATAGATGCATAGGATGTGTAATTGAAATCTCTAATGTGCACAGCAGCCGCTGCCAATAATGGATTAAAACCCCTTCATAACCTCATTTTAATTTAATTTCCTCTTTTTTTTTTTTTTTTTTTTTTTGAGACAGGGTCTCACTATGTAGTTCAGGCTGGCCTTGGACTTGCTATGTGCCCAGGCTGGCCTCAAACTTTCGGAGATCCTCCTGCCTCAGCCTCTCGAGTGCTGGGATTACAGGCATGCGCCACCACACCTGGCTCTTAATTTCCTCTTTAATTACCTTTATTTCCAAATACAGTCACACTATCAGGTCCTGTTAGGAGGGTGACATATGAATATAGAGTAGACATAATTCAATCCATGCTATGGTTTTAATATGGATAATATCCCCTGAGGTCCACGTGTTAAAGGCTTGTTCCCCAGGGTGGCACTGTGGAGAAGCAGTGGAACCTTTGGAAGGTGAGGCCTAGCAGGAGGTCATAGATAGTTGGAGGCGTGGCCCCCGAAGGGAACTGTGGGACCCAGGTTTGCTTTGTGTCTCTCTGCTTCTGGCTTGAGATGGGAGTACTTTCTGTAATAGGCCCTCCCACCATGAGGTGCTGCCCTCACTAGAGGGCCAAACTGACAGGCTGCCAGACTAAGACTTGAACTTGTGGAACTGTTAGCAGATAAACTGTCTTTACTTCATGAGAAACCGGCGTCAGGCATTTTGTTGTAGTGAGAAGCTAATACAGCCCATGGTAGGCAGGATAAAGGGTGCCGCTGCCTCAGGGCAGTGAACTGAGGCTTGAATTCAGCCAGCTTTCCTTCATCTTGGGCTCACTTGTCCTTCTACTCCCTACTGCCACCTGGGCATCAGCAGGCTCCTCCAGCTGGCTCTGCGCCACCTATGGAAATGACACTTACCTGGCAGACATCTTCAAGGTCAGTCTTTTTTTTTTTTTTTTTTGTGGGTACTGGGGGTCGACCTCAGGACCTCGCGCGCCAGCAGGCGCCCGTGCCGCTGAGCGATATCACCGGCCCCTTTTTTTTTTGTATGTGGGACCCGGGAGTCGAACTCGGGCCCTCGCGCTTGCCGGGCAGGCGCTTAAGCCTCTGAGCCATCTCACCGGCCCTCAAGGTCAGTCTTAAACATCATACTACTGAGATTACCAGGAATCCAAGGCCAGAAGGAGTGACACCTGACACCTGGTACAGACTTCATGGAGATAAATGAGGATGGTGACACACAAATGCCAGCTTTCCCCTCAACACCCCAGGCCCTTGACAGCAACCACTTTCTCTCACTCTCTCTCTCTCTCTCTTTTCCCCTCCCCCTCCCCCTCCTTCTCCCCTCCCTCCCCTTCTTAGCCCCCACTGTCCCTCCTTTCAAGACTGGAGGACTTCCTTCTTCCCTGGGTGCCCTGTGGTGGCCAAAATCCCTTCCACATTCCTCCCATGGAAGGGTGCCTGTAGCCTCTCCAGAATCTGGGTGGCCCTGTGACAACTTATGGCCCCAGAATATGCAGAGGTGATGTGCTGTGTGACTTCCAGGGTTGGCTACCGAAGGTGTTTTGCCTAAACCCATACCTGAAATTGCCCCAAAAGCAGGAGAAAGAGAGTTCCCACACAGGACCCCCAAACTGTCCCAAGATGGGTCAGTTAAGATTCTAAAGCAAGAAGCACTCACCTCCAGGGTGGTCACCTGAAGCATTTATTAAGTGAAATTACTACTGCGTGGGATGCAGTGTGACCTCACCAATGGACAGTAAAAGAAAAGAGATGTCCTTCTGCCTCAGTGTATCTGCAGCCAGGGTGTCCAGGTATGTTTTTCTGAGAGTTTAAGAAATTTGGGCTCAGGGCCAAGGATGATTTCTTTTGTGTTTCGGGCAACAATCTAAACCACGTAAGATTAAGCCTGCTGGGGAATCCACAGCTGGCCGGCCACAGAGCGGTCAGGCAGTCCGTGATTTCCACTCAGGACGCAGAGAGAAGCACTGGAGGATGCTACCAAAGGCCACACAGGCTCTGTGCTGTTCACCGGAGCTACCCGTGCTGCCATGGAGGAGGTTTGCCTTCTGGGGCCACAGTGCTGTGAGGAAGCCCACGCCTGTGAGAGGCGAGTATGGAGTTGCAGCTGTCCGGCAAGGCTGCTCTGCATACGGAGGAGTAGACAGGGTCCCACTGCGCCCTTTCCGAATTCCTAACCCATAGAAGCCATCATCAGAAAAAAAGTGCTGTTGTCTGATTCCCTGTTTGGAGGTGGCTTGTCATGCAACAGATAGCAGAAACCACCCGTCTAAAGTGTTTAGAACTGGGCATGATGGTGCACACCTGTAATGCCAGCACTTCAGAGGCTGAGGTAGGAGGATCACTGCCAGTTCAAGGCCAGCCTGGGCAACATAGTGAGACCCTCCACCAACAAAGAAAGGTATTTACCAAGCAGACCTGGAGCTTCAGACAGAAGAAGCTGGCCTCACAGGGCTCTGCTGCCCAGAAACCCAGTCACCCTTGAACTGCAACCTGTGTCTGGCCCCAGGGTGTCCTGAGCCTCAGTCCGTCCACCCTGCTGCATCCCAGTAAAGGCCCGAGGCAGGCACCTGAGCAGTTATCCCTCCACACAGCCCTGTGACCAAAGAGAGGGGGCTCAAAGGACTGATGTCTGTGATAGGCAGTTGTGAATTAGATGTTTACAGGTAAGCTCTAAGCAGAGGAAATAGGTCTAAGCAGCTGATATAACAGAGGAATCAGGAGTAAGCGGGGAAAGTGGATATTTTAGGGGAGGTTCTGTGAGGTGCCTTAGGGAGCTCAGGCTGCCATGACAGAACTCTATACACAGGGAGTGTCTTAGTCACTCTCCTGTCACTGGGAGAACATAGCTGACACCTGAAATTTAAAGGAGAAGTTTATTTTGACTCATGGTTTCAGTCCATGGTCAGCTGGCTCCAGGGCCGAAACAGGATGGCCAAGCGGCAAGGCAGAAGAAAAGGTGCTCAACTATGGCAGCCAGGAATCAGAGAAAAAAGGGACGAGCTGGGGACAAGGATATACTTTTCCAGGTCACGCCTCCAGCGACCCACCTTCAGCGAGGCCCCACCTCCTAACAGCACGTTCAGTCAGGGAGCTCACCAATGGATGAATCCACTGATTCATTTTAGATCTGAACCATAATGGGGGGCTTAAACCACACACACCTATTTCTCCCAGTTCTAGAGTCTAGAAATCCAAAATTATTGTGCTGGCAGATTCAGTTCCTGCCAAGGGTTCTCTTCCTGGTTTGCATGTGGTCACCTTTTTGCCGTATCACATGACAGTGGAGAGAAAGAGAGACAGAGTGACAGAGAAAGATTGTATAAGGACAGCAATTCTGTAGGGCTTGGACCCCACCAGTTTGATTTCATTTAACTTGAATTGCCTCCTAGGAGTCCTATCTCATTCGGAGGTCCTCCGGGCTAAAGCCTGTTATGGTTTGGAAATGGCTTGAGTGTATCCTCTAGAGGTTCCGGTGTTAGAAGCTTGGTCCTTGGTATGGAGATGTGGGAGGTGACAGCTTATACTACATGGGTCCAGTGGAAGGTAATTAGGTCAGTGGAGGTGCTGTAGGAATTCATGTGGTTGTTGTTCTTTTGGGATGTTGGTTAGTTCCTGAGAGGTTTTATAAAAGAGTAAGACGGTGTACCCCCACTCGTGTCTCACAGTGTGATCTCTCCCTGCTGCACATGCTGTCACATGATGGCCTGCTTGTGATGTAACCAGAGGACTCTCACCAGAGGTCAAACTGAGGGGGCTGCTGGTTTTGCACTTTCAACTCCAAAACTGAGAGCTAGATAACCACTACCCCCTTTTTTTTGAAAAAGAGTCTCGCTGTGTAGTTCAGGCTGGCTTTGAACTCACTATGAAGCCCAAGCTGGCGTTGAACATGCAGTGATCCTCCTGCATCAGCCTCCTGAGTGCTGGATTACAGGTATGTGCCACCATGCCTGGATCTCCATTTTCTTTATAAAATATCCAGCCTCAGATATTTTGTTATAGCAACAGAAATCTGATTAATAAAGGACTTCAATATATGAATTGAGGGTGGACACAATTTGGACCATATCGCCCTGTTTTCGGGTTTGGATAGGGGCCATGATATGAAGTTAGGCTCATTTGGCCTTATCTGTGCTCCTCCATGACCATCCTTCTCCAGCCTGAAAGAAGCTAGCAGCCCAAGGAGTTAGAGATAAAAAAAAAAAAAAAAGGGGTGACTTGGGGCAAGGACACTGTAGGGGAGGACATTGCTCTGTATCCCCAGGTCGGGGTGCAGTGGGCTAGCAGACCCCACACTTGAAGGGGTTGAAAGGGAAGAGGCTGTAGTGGCGGCCAAGGCCCAGGGGGCTGTGCTGGGACCACATATGTTCCGACTCTGGGTGGGAGAAATGGAAGCTATTTTGTTATTTGTTTTTTGTGGTACTAAGGATGGAACTCAGGGCCTTGTATGTGCTAAGCAAGCATCCTACTACTGAGCCCCATGATGGAAGTTACTTTAAATCCTGTCCTGCTGTACAAGATGGCTGGAGAGACAAGGGACCCTATCAGGAGGATGGACCACCAGAGTCCTCGTTGTAGAAAGAGGAATGACCAGGACCACAGGAAGTAGAATGAGGTCCTCAAGGCTGGAACTTAGAAAGACAGCCCAGAGGTGGCCATGTAATCCTATCCAGACAGGTCCTGCCCACCTATGCTCACAGCAGTGCCATTTGTGCTGCCTGGAGGTGGGACAAGCCAAGAGTCCACCAGCAGATGGACAGATCAACACACTGCAGCACATCCACATGGTGTGATGCTACTTGGCCAGAGGAAGGAGTAGATTCTTGTCCCATGGCAACGTGGGTAAACCCAGAGAGCACTATTCATCACTATGAGTAAAAGCTATACACTGAGGAAAAAAAGATTATATGATTCATTTATAGGAAATCTCCAGAATAGGTAAAGCCCACAAAGAGTAGATTAGTGGTTGCCAGGGGCCGTGAGGAGGGGAACTGAGGAGTGAGTGCTCATGGGAATGGAGCTTCTCTGGGGGATGGTAGAAATATTTTGAAACTAGCTAGAGGTGATGGTTGCATGATGTTGTGAACATACTAAATGCCATTGAACTGTATTCTCCAAAACTGCTAGTTTTATGTTACGTGACTTTTACCCCAATTAAAAAATGGCCACCATAAATACAATTATTCTGTCAGTGAAAAAGAAACACATATTAAATAATTAAGTAAAAAAATAAAAAATTATCATGAAAGCAAAACATGGCTTCAGACCTCTGCCTAGGCCAATGAAACCACTCTGGACTCACCTGGCTGTCACTTAACTGGAATTCTGGGATTGTTGGCTACAGCCCCAGCCCTGTCTGCCCCAACAGGCCACGGAGAATCATAAGCTAGACCCTCATCAACTCATTCACTTCAACAAGTCACATGCCAGGTGCCTTGCCGTGAGGAGGGGCTCAGGGAAAAGGGAGCCCATCTCGGAGTCCCCCATCTAGCCTTGCACTGAGGAGAATGATGCCATGTGACTGCATATGTCCTTTCAATTGTCCAGTAGCCACACTGAAAAAGCAAAAAGAGACAAGTGAAGTTGATTTTAATAGTATAGTTGCCCCTCGGCATCTGAGGGGGTCCCAGGGCTCCCCACAGATACCCAAATCCAGGATTCTCAAGTGTCTTTATATAAAATGGTGTAGTGTGGTATTATCACATAATCTATGCAATCCTCCTGTATACTTTAAATTATCTCTAGATGACTTATAATACCTAATACCATATTAATGCTATAGAAATTGTTGTTATACTGTGTTGTTTAGGGAATCATGACAAGAAAAAAATTGTAGATGTTCAGTATGGATGCAGTTTTAAAAAATATTTTTGATAATATATATATAGTACACAGGGCCTTCTCACTGAGCTACATTCCAGCCTCTCCACCCTTGGGGATTGCAGAAGTGCACCACCATGCCCGGCTCTGAAGGTAAATAAATTATATTTAACCCGACAGTACATTTTATTTAACTCAACATATCCAAATAATTATCATTTCAACATATAATCAATTTAAAAGTTATGAACGATATGTTTTACAATCTTTGTTTTCAAACTAAGTCTTCAGAAGCTGTGGTGTCATTCTAAATAGAGAGGAGTGCATTTCGAGGCTGTTTCTCTTCTGATTTGTTCTGCAGTTGTAGATGGGAAAAGATGCCTGAAACCAAATAGGCACTGGTGGAGAGGGAGGCCAAGATCCGCTGGCCCTACTATGTTCACCCATTTGGGAAAGGCGGGGTAGGAGGGGAGAGGATGAGCAAGGAAGTTGCCTGGGAGAGAGGGCAGGAAGGAGTGATGGGAGAATGTCAGGTTCAGCTGTGGAGGACCAAGACTAATGGCTACAAGTGTGTATTCATTTCCTGTGGCTATCACAACCAATGACCACAAATAGGCAGCTTGAAATAGCAGACACTTACTCAGAAGTCAGAAACCAAAGTGCCAGCAGGGTCATACTCCCTTAGGAGGCTGTAGGGGTGACCCTGCTCCTGCCTCCTAAAGCTCCTGGTGGCCACAGCCTTCCTTGACCTGTGGCTGCATCTCCCCTGTCTCTGCCTCCCTCCTCTGTCTCTGTCTCCCTCGTTGCATGGCCTCCTCTGTGTGTCACATCTCCCTCTGCTTCCTGCTAATGAGGACATTGCTGCTGGTTTAGGGCTCATGTGGATAATCTAGGATGATCTCCTTCTGTAAGATCCTTAACCTAATTACACCTACAAAGATTCTTTCTCCAAATAAGATGACACTCACAGTTTCCAGAAATTGGGACGTGGATACATCATTTTGAGGATCACCATTGTATTAATCAGTTTCCTCTACTATGACAAAATACCTGAGGTAAGCAACTTAAAGGAGGAAAGGTTTATTTTGGCTCACACCCTGCTTTCTGATTTCAGAGGCTTCAGTCTATGGTTGCTTGGCCCTGTTGTTTTGAGCCTGTGGTGACACAGTAAATCATGGTGGTAGCACACGGAAGAGGAGACCTGCTCACCACGTGGCGGCCAGAAAGCAGAGAGAGGAAGGAACCAGAGTCCCAGTATCCCCTCAAGGGCCTGCCCCCAATGGCCTAAATTTCTCCCTCTAGGCCCCACCTCTTAAAGTTTCCACCATCTCCTAGCAACACCTCGGGCTGGTGACCAAGGCTGTACCACATGAGCCTTTGGGGGATATTCCAGATCCAAACAAAAATAGCCATTCAACCTACTAACAAGTGACAGGGTACATAGATCATCAGCTCAAAGTTAGGGGGAGACACTGTAGCCACTGGTGCTGTCCTCATCCCTGTGGATGAGGTGGCTGACTGAGGGCAGGGAGTTTCAGCACAGTGATTGGGGTTGTGGGCCTTGACTGCTGGACTGGGGAGTGGCTGAGGTTTGGCAGTTGCAGGGCCCAGACATGCCTCCAGACGTCTCACATCACTCTCTTTCCATAGTCTGAATGTTTGGGTCACCTTCTGCTACAAGGGGGTAAATTCACTACCGCAGCCAGCTCTTGTCTGGGGGTCATCTTGGACCCCAGGCTCCTTGGCCCCATCACTCTGGAGGTTTCCCTGGAAGCCCAGGTTGGCCAGGACTCAGAGCTGTGCTGACATTGCAGTGTTTAGCTGACCCCAGCAGCCTGAGTTGGGGCCTGCCTGCAGAGGCCACCTCAAGCTTGTGTGCCTGTGAGTGGCGGGACAGCTGGCCCACACCCCGCTTTCTTCCTGTTGTCCAGCACCTTCTGAATCTAACACATGAATTCCACATGGGGAGGGTCAAGAGTCCTGAGCTAAGGCTCAGACACCAGAGTTTCTGTTCCACCTGCCCTTAAGTAGCCTGTTGCCCACCATACTATCTCAAGGCCTTAATATTTCTCCTTTAAAAAGTTGAGTTATGGCCAGGCATGGTGGCACATGCCTGTAATCCCAGCACTTGGGAGGCTGAAGCAGGAGGATTGCTGCAAGTTTGAGACCAGCTTGGGCTACATGGTGAGCTCAGGATAGCCTGAACTACAGAGTGAGACCCTGTCTCAAAAAAATAAAACAAAACAAAATAAAATAAAATAAAAATAAAAAGTTGAACTATGGAAAGTTCCCTTGAGCTTGGTTCTACATTCAGAGGACTGTGATAATGGGGGAGATTTAAAAAGAAAGGTGGGGGATAGCAGTCTTGGGAGGGACGTTGGGCAGGAGTGGAGAGAAACCAAGGAGGGGACAGAAGTCTGGGGAGGCCCGATCAGATGCTGCTATCTACAGAAAGACCATTTCTCACCAACTGGATGTCCCCCCATCCCAGCCAACTCTCTTGTCATCTGCTCTGGAGTGTCTGGTGGAAACTCCTCCCCTGGGTGCACCCATTCTGGGACAAGATCAGGCCCATGGTGTGAGTCACGGGTTGGGGGGACATCTTAGGAAACAGAACTGGGGCTTCACTCTAGGGAATCAAAATGGGTCAGGAGGGTGGTGATCTGGCAACTTTAACATGTGTTTAAATTATATCAGTGTGGTTCCCTCCGTTCATTCACCAGCCACCTTCCTTTACACCGAAGTCCATGAGGACTTGCTGGGGCTGCCTGTGCGATCAGTCCTGAGAGCCAAGCTCCTAAACAATGGTGGGCACTTTGTGAGCAGTACCTGGCCCCTCCCTTCTGTCTGAATGCTCCCAGCTGTCACCCAACCTTACCCCGTCCTCACTGCTTCTCATCCTTTCTCCCCAGGGAAGCAGAGAGGGTTCCATTTTCCAGGTTTGGGTAATAGTGCTGCCACTTGTCACCGTGTCTGCTGCAGGGTGGGGGGCATGTCATGGCTGCCACCCTGCCACTTGCCTGGCTGGACCTCAGCAGGATTTCCACCCAACAGGGCCATTTCTGGAAGGTGTGCTGTATACATACAATGTGCTGCCACGGGGAAGGTCGGATTTCCTGGCCCAAGGCTGGCCCTAGCATCTGTGGTCTTGGGGCTGCAGACCCAGGAAGTCCTGGCTGTTGGTTTTAGGATTAGCACTAACTGGGAGTGGATGATCTGGGCTCTGGCCCAGTAAAGTCACAAGTTGTCAGTGTCCCCCAGACAGCTTCTCTGTCCCTGTACATCTCCCCTCTGTCAGAAATGAAACCAGGCGGGGTGTGGTGGTGCATGCCTATAATCCCAGCCCTCAGGAGGCTGAGGAGGGGGATTGCTGCAAATTTGAGGCCAGCCTGGGCTCCATAGTGAGTTCAAGGCTGGCCTGAACTACATAGCGAAATCCTGTCTCAATAAATAAATAAATAAATAAATAAATAAATAAATAAATAAATAAAAATGAACCCAGACCTGGACCTAACAACCTAATACACTGCGAGCCAGATCCTCATTCCACTTTGTGTGTGTCTGCATCTGTGTGTCCGTGTCTATGTGTGTGACTGGGACTGAACACAGGAATGAGTATATTCCTCAGGAAGCGGCTTTCCCTCTCTCTGTCCAGGCCGCAGATACAGGCTCCTGGAACCTGCAGCAGATTTGGCTGTTGCTCATGACCACCTCGAATCCTCTCAGATAGAACCCAGGGACACCCAGAAAATGTCCAAGCACATGAGGACAAGGCAGGGGTGAGTCCTGGCTCTGGCACCAAGCCAGCTAGGGGACTTCATTATTTATATATTAAAAAAATATTCATTGGGGTTGGGATTGTGGCTCAGTGATACAATGCTTGCCTAACATGCATGGGGCCCTGTGCTCCATCCCCAGTACCAAAGGGGGAAAAAAGTCCAGCATGCTGGTGCAGGCCTGTAATAGCAGCACTCTGGGAGGCTGAATCAGGAGGGTCAAGAGTTCTAGTCCAGCCTGAGGAATTTAGTGACTTAGTAAGACCCTGTCTCAAAAAAGGGGAGAGAAGCTGGGTGTGATGGTGAATTATGCACTTGGGAGGCTGAAGCAGGAGGATTGCCATGAGTTCAAGGCCAGCCTGGGCTACACAGTGAGTTCAAGGCCAGCCTGAACTATATAGCGAGACCCTGCCTCAAACAAACAAATAAACGAAGGGAAGACAGGTTGGGGAAGTAGCTCAGTGCAAAGGCCCTGGGTTCAATCCCCAGTCACAGAGTGTGTGTGAGTGTATGTGTGTGCGTGTGTGTGTGCACACATGCAGTTGGGTGGGGGATTCTTGTATGCCAGAGGGATGGGTTTTAGCACCGAATGGCTGCAGGCCTGCCCTAGTGGTGCTTTGAATATAGTGACAGGAGAGTTGACAAGCAAGGGAACAAAGAAAATTCCAAGTGTTGATATGGGATACAGGAATGGGATGAAGAGTACCTAAAGAGGCAATGTTACAAGGTCAGAAGAAGGCAGCATCTGGAATATAGATGTGGTACTTTGAGATGCAGCAGCTTTTCGATGACCATGAGCCAACAAGTTTGAGGACAAAAGACGACATAGTAAGGATGATGCAGAGCACAGGTGAAAAGAGCCTGGGTCTTTGGTGACATCGTTGCAACATTGCACAAGCCTGGGACCTTCATCCTCCAGACTTTGTGATGTATGAGAAATAAAATGCCACCGTGAGCTGGATTTTTTTCTGGTAGCCCAGCACAGGTCTAATTAACACAGACTTAAGTGACAAGGAAGATCCGACTCTTAGAATATCCAGACCATCTCGGGGAGGTGGAACAGCAAATGCAGAAGTCCTGAGGCAGGAGCAAGCGTGAACTATTTGAAGAGCAGAAACTGAGTCAGTGCAGCTGCAGCGTGGTGAACTGGAGGGATGCGGGTGAGCAGGGGCTGCGCAGAGTCTCCAAGAGGGACTGGGGGAGTAAGGGGTGCACGGCGCCCTTGGGGATTTGGACTTAGCACAACAGGAGAGCCCTGCGGACTTTGGTTGAGGTTTCAGGGAGATCTTTTGGGCAAGATGGAGTCTGGGGGTCCTGTGTATAACACACCACAGTCACCACAGTGCGTTCTCTTCTGCCCAACAGACCTGGCTTCCAATCATAACACTGCCATCTGTCAGCTGTGGGCCTCTGTGATAGGTTAGTTAAATGTCTCAAGCTGACCTCTTTCTGTCTCTTCTCTGCCCCAACTGTTGTCCAAGACACTGTGCTCTCTCACTGGCCTCTGCCTTCCTACCCCAACCCATCCACTCCAGCACTTTCTCCTTGTCTCAGTCACCAGCATTTTTTGTTTGTTTGTTTGTTTTTTGAGACAGGCTCTCATGATGTAGTTCAGGCTGGCCTCGAACTCACTATGGAGCCCAGTCTAGCCTCCAACTCAGAAGATCCTCTTGCCTCAGCCTCCCAAGTCCTGGGATAATGAGTGTGCGGCACCAATTTTTTTTAAACTGGGTATTGAACCCAGGTCCTTTGAACTGAGCTACATTCCCAGTCCTCTCCAAAATACAAAAAAAAAAAAATTTTTTTTAATTTTTGAGACAGTCTTGCTAAGTAGCTAAGTTGCTTGCTTCAATTTGCAATCTTCTTGCCTCAGCCTCCTAGAGTGCTGGGATAACAGGCACATGCTCTGTCATTCTTTTAAAATAACAAATGTGACTGTGCTGCTTCCCTCAGGGGGTCCTCACTGACAGGCCACACTCCTGGTTCACCCATGTGTTAGAGCTGTGAGTGCAGTCATGTCTTTTTTTTTTTTTTTTTTTTTTTTGGTCTTTTTGAGACAGAGTCTCACTATGCAGTTCAGGCTGACCTTACTTTGTAGCCCCAGCTGGCCTCGAACTTACACCAATCCTCCTGCCTCAGCCTCTCAAGTGCTGGTATTATAGGCGTGTGCCACCATGCATGGCCTCAGCCCTGTCTTTTCTATCAAAGGATATAAACAAGAGCACCTCCAATTTAGACTCTAGTCCCCTCTAGCCGGCCCCACCCAAACACACTGAAATTACTGGAAATGCCTGCTTGGGTCAAATTCTGGAAACATAGCTACAGACCAAGATAGCTTTTCATAGCCAAGGACCCACACTCTCTCCCCTCCCACACTTCCCTTCTCTAACAACCCTGCCCAGCAACTCCTCAGGCCCACCCTTCATGCTGCTTAAACTAGCCATTCAGAATAGACTGTGAACCTTCAACCCAGCGAATTGGAGAAAGGTCAGCTGCTTCCCCTGGGTTAGTGCTTAAAACCCCACTTCCCCACGCACTTAGTGTGCAGGCTACCTCATGCTTGCGCCCTTCTACAGAAGTAAAATGCATTGTTGAGAATTCTTGCTGAGTGCATTATTATCTGCACACACAAATTGAGTCTGGGGACATATTTCCAACAGAGCATTCCTAGCTGTGGACCCACACTTACATAGCAGACTGAGCACAGTGCGTGTAGCTCTCCTGCCACAGGTGTCTGGCACCTGGTGGCTTTCCAGCACACAGGGCTGCACCCATCGCATTCTTGCATCACCCCCTGGGTGAAGCTAGTGGATGGGGAAGAAGAGATGAGGACAGGGCCGCCCTCTCCAAGGCCGCAGTGCACATCTGCTCAGAGTTACCTGCAGGGCCTTGGGAATACTGTAGCCTGTGTGCCCAGGAAGCGCCCGACATGGATTTTCGGTGCAACACTTTGGGCTCTGTGATAGTCTGTCCTTCTGGAACCAAATACCAGTGTGTACTGTCTTCCCCTGCTTGTTCCCTCTCCAGGAGGACCACCCAAGCCTGTCACACTTCGGCCTCATCTCTTGTGTCTCTTGGAGGTGCATCACATTCTCGGCAAGAGTCATTCTGTGATTGCTAAGTAAATCCTAGTCACTGTCCCTCCAAGTCCTTCGGGGCAGAGTAGAGAACAGAGAACTCTACTAAAGCTTGTATTGTAAGAGCAAAATTATAGAATAGCAAACTTACAGAAATTTCATAGCAGAAGTTAAAAATCAATTAGTAGCCTCTGCCTAAGCTCATGCTGCCTGCCACATAGTTAGACTCAGCTCGCCTTGACCACCACGCCAGCTATAATCCAGAGACAGTTTGACTCAGCCTTATCTGACTGCATCCAGCTGCACTGCCCGTACTTTCCAGCCTATAAACATATTCTGTTTTGCTTGCCTATTCCAGGAGCTTTCCACCTAGGACAGAATAACCCAGTCAAGGACATGCTTGCCTGATTTCACCCACCCACTCGGACAGCCCCCTCCATAGCAGAGCCTGCCCAGAACAAATCTGCCTGGCAACACATGCCTCAGCCTATGTAACCAATCATATAGTAACCTGCAATCAGCTTTGTATTTCCAGCTTACAAAACTGTATTTAAGCTGAACTCTAAGCTGACTCTGGGCTGATGATTTGAGACCTGGTTCCCATTAGCCCTCTAGCGTTAAAATAAAAGTTGCCTTCCAACTCATCAAGTGCAAAGAGTCTTCCATTCATTTTGATATCAGATTTCTGCAACACTATCAGGGAGATACACAGCAGTCCCGGCCACAGCAGTGACAGCATCCTAAGGGACAGGCCTGGGAAGGCCTCTGCCCACCCTCAGAGGCCTCTCCTGGCCTGGCCCTCGACTCTGCTCTGGAAGGACAACCTCACCTTTTCCTCATGGCCTCCTCGGAAAAGGGCACCACGTTTCTCAGCTCTCCTGCCCACACTCGTGTGGGGTCCATGCTGGCACCCCAATCACTGGCTTAGATTTCCTTGGCAATATAGTGCTCTGAAGCATGCAGGGAGTTTTCCTTCCAGTAAATTCCCCTTGGCCACATCCAGCTTCTCTGCTAATATCCTTATCTAGGAGCTTTGTTTCTCTACTTCCTTGTCCCCATGTCTCTGTTCCAGCTTGCTGACACTTCCCTGAGGACATCTCCAGGGTTGCTAGTAGAGCTGAACAACTCCCTTCGCTGATCCTTGCTGCAGGGCCAAGGCTTTCAACCCTAGACCAGAGAAGGTTGGTGTGGGCCTTTGTTGCTTAAAAACAGTTTCAACTTTATTTGGGTCTCTTTGGAGTTTGCTGGAGTTTGGATCTTGATTGTCCACCAAAGTTCCATGTGAGGAAGGCTTGGCCCCCAGAGGGGCACTACTGGAGATGGTGGAGGTGAAATGAAGAGGTGGGGTCTAGTGAAAGGTTAGGTGACTGGGGCAATGTCCTTAAACAGTATTGTGAGTCCCCCAACCCCTTCCTTTTTTTGTTATTTTATTTTCAGTATTAGAAATTGAACCCAGGGCTCTCCCACTGAGCTATATCCACAACCTTTTAAATTTTTTTTTGTTTTGTTTTGAGACAGGGTCTTGCTAAGTTACTAAGTTGCCAAGGCTGGGCTCAAACTTTCAATCCTCCTGCCTCAACCTCCCAGAGTGCAGGGATTACAGGTGTGAGCCACATCACTTGATTCTCTTTCTCTCCTTTGTATCCTGACCAGGAAATCAGTGTTTTTGCTCCATGACGTGCTCCCCAACATTGCCATCAGGATCTCACTAGAGGCCCAAAAGTAATGGATCCACTGGCTCATGGATTGGAACCTCTAAAACCAAATAAGGCCAAAATAAGCCTTTTTTTTTTTTATAAGTTAATTATCTCAGGCATTTGTAAAAAGGCAGAAAGCCAAGTAACAGAGTTCATTAGCCATTTGCATTTTTTTCTCAACTAGATTTTATTGGTACATTTTAGATATACATAATGATCACATTCATCACAGAGAATTTGTACCTGTACATGATATAACTTGTTTTTTGTTTCCCCAAGCCATTTGCATTTTAATACAAGGCCTCAAACTCTTTAGATCTCCCTTTCTTTGATTTGCACACTGTTTGTATCTTGCTTGAGTGCATTTCTTTGTCATAATACTATGCTGGAGGAATAACCTACATACATTGCTGTTCCAGCTCATTTTACCACTTTCCAAGGGACAGATAGGCTTTGCACTCCCTGGTCTCCCCTCCCAGTAGGCCAGAATTTGAACAGACTTTTTTTTTTTTTTTTTTTTGTGGGTACCAGGGGTCGACCTCAGGACCTCGCACGCCAGCAGGCGCCCGTGCCACTGAGCGATATCACCGGCCTTTTTTTTCATATGTGGGTTCCGGGAGTTGAACTCAGGCCCTCACGCTTGCCAGGCAGGCGCTTACGCCGCTGAGCCATCTCACCGGCCCTTGAACAGACATTTTGTCCCCACATAACACGAGCCTCCAACTTTTCATTCTGCAGTATTTATTTCCTTGTTTTTTGCTGCCTGACCACTAAACCAATGCTACGTGTTCTGTGTTGAAATTATGGCAGCACTGTACCTCAAGCACTAGTAAATACGCTATCAGTGGTAACAAATAGATCCCAACATGTAGAATGGTTAGAACATCATAGAAATATATTTCTCATGTAACAAGCCAAACAGAGTCTGTTATTGCAAGGGGCTTTTCTCTCTACAGTGATTCAGGCACTGTCTTCCTTACAGTGTGTGGATTCCCCCTCTCCAAAGCCTTATTACCACTGCAGGGGAGTGAGAGAACCCACCTCATGTCCACACACCACCTCCTGGCTAGAACTCTAACCCGGGGCCACAATGTCCTGTGTGGGTGGCTGGAAAGTGCAGTTGTGTTCCTGAGTAGAAAAAAAGACTGAAATGCTCACAGCCTCTGCCGCGCCCACAAAGCTCTCCACTGCTAGGCCCAACCCACCTGGAGTCTCATCCCCTGGCCTTTTCCTTCCAGCTTGATCATCTTCACTCAGCTCTTCAACAGTTCTGGGGCCATCTCATGGCCTTTTCTCTAGGAGTTTTCTCATGATATTTACTCCACAGAACCTCTGCTTTCCTCACTGTTTGATCGACTCATCCACCCACCAACTCTCCCGTCTGCCCATGTGTCCACTCATCCATCCATCTACCCATTCACCTGTATATCTATCTGTGATAGTTAACCGATTGTGTCAATTTGAGTTAAGAAACACCCAGCTAAATTAGATCAGCATAGTTCTGGGTGTGGCTGAGGGGATTTACTGGGTGGGCATGAGTGACAGCAACCCAAGGGCTTGCCGATCTGAATGGTATAAAAAGGAAATGAAGAAAGAGGGCTGGCTTCTGTTTCTTCTGAGGAGCTCCAGTATTCACCTTTGAAGTCGTCTCTTGGCTTCCAGAGCAGACTCTTCAGCCTCCAGCACAGACCCTTTGGCCTGACACAGACTTGCATGGGACACTACAGTTAGCTCTAGGCTTCAGCTGGATCCTTTGGTTCTCCAGCAGATGAACAGACCTTTTGCACTCTTCCACCTCTGACTCTGTGGGTGGCTATTGTAAGCCAATCTTGTAAATTCTCTTTTTTTTTTTGAGACAAGATCTCACTATGTAGTGCAGGCTGGCCTTGAACACACTTATGTAGCCCAGGCTGGCCTCAAATTCATGGTGATCCTCCTGCCTCAGCCTCTCACATGCTGAGATTACATGTGTGCGGCACCACACATGGCTTGTAAATTCTTACATGTTTGTGTGATCTTGCATTGAATCTCTCTCTCTAGTTAGCACTGGCTGATACACTATCCACCCATCCATCCATCTATCTGTATATGCATCCATCCATCCATCTTAACAAATATTCTGAGCACCATGTACATGCCAGGCACTGATCTAGATGCTGGGATATTCCAGTGAATGGGACAGAAAACAAACTGCTACCATCATGGGGCTTGTATCCAGCATGAGGCAAACAAAACAAAAGATCATGAAACCAATCTTCTAAGGTCTGTAGACTGCTGCCCTCATGAAGTCCACATATCTTTCAGGCCCCAGCTCACATGTCCCTTCTTCAAGAAAACCTTCCAGGTCCCCCATGTCAAGGCATGCACATTACCTGTGCAGGCACCAGTAGTCACTTTGGTTTCTTACCACATGTCAACTTTGTCACCAACACCCACTGGACTGTAAGCCAGTGAAGATGGAGCCCCACCTGTCTTGGTGATCCTGTGTCCTCACCGTGCGTGTACTAGTGCTCTGGATGGATGCACTGCAGCTCAAAGGTGGACCCACCTGTAGGGAGAAGGGTCTCTCTTCACAGGCTTGCTGGGAGGTTCTGATAAGATGACCTGCTTGCCGACCCAGTCCATGGTAACTTGCACTTTTGTCTTAGCCAGCAGACAAAACACCAATATAGCCCTACTCCCTGACTCTGTGTTAGTCAGCTTTCCCTCACGGTGATGAAAAACTTGAGATAATCAACTTATAGGGAGAATTTTATTTTGACTCATGGTTTTAGAGGTTTCAGTCTATGGTTACTTGGCCCTGTTGCTTTGAGTCTGTGATGAGGCAGAACAACATGGCAGGGAGGGTGTAATGAAGGAAAACTGCCCACCTCATGGCAGCTGCAAAACAGAGAGAGAAACAGAATGATATCAGGATGCCAGTATCCCCTTCAAAAGCACAACCCCAGTGACCTAACTTCCTCCCACTATGCTCCACTTTTTACAGGTTCCACCACCTCCCAGTAGTACCACAGGCTGGTGACCAAGCCTTTTACACATCATTCTCTGTGGGACCATATCAGTCAGTGCTCACTAGAGGATCAGATTATATGTATACGTACATGTATATGTATATATGGATTTACTAGGTAGGCTTACAATGGCCACCTGCAGAGTCAGGTGTGCAAGAATGCAAAAATGCTGTCTGTGCAGTGAGATCCAAAGCAGCTAGTCAACATTTGAAGTCCTGGATCTCACTGTAGAGTCCCATGCAAGTCTGGATCAGGAAGCTGAAGGGTCTGTGTTAGAAGGCTAGAGATGGACATCCAAAGGTGATGGTGAAGACTGGGTGG
This sequence comes from Erethizon dorsatum, assembly GCA_028451465.1. Classification (NCBI taxonomy): domain Eukaryota; kingdom Metazoa; phylum Chordata; class Mammalia; order Rodentia; family Erethizontidae; genus Erethizon; species Erethizon dorsatum. The sequence goes on from CM051826.1 coordinate 21,948,691, forward strand.
AGCTCCTCCAAAGAAACAGAAGTGAGACTTTTTCTTCTTTCCCTTTTTATTCCATCCAGGCTACAAGACTACTGGTTGGCTCAACTCACACCTCCCCAGGCGGGGTCTTCCCTCTTCAGTAAATCCATCATCCACACCCAGAACTATACTAAGTCAATCAGCTGGGCATTTTTAATTCAAGTTAACACCACAGTTAACAATCACAATCTATCCCTCATCAACTTGACATCCAGACACGTTTCCTTAAACCATGCTTAGTCTCCAGATACAATAGCAAGTTCATAATTATGCCTAACATGGTACAACTATCCTGCATACAAAGGGAAGCACACTAGTTCCCTCCTCAAAATACAAGTTGAAATTTTTCTTTGGGTGATGCATACTCCTGACATTTCATAACTTAAACATTATAATATAGGTTTAATAATATTTAAGAGCCGGGCCGGTGAGATGGCTCAGCGGCGTAAGCACCTGCCTGGCAAGCACAATGGCCCGAGTTCGACTCCCGGATCCCACATACGAAAAAAGGGCCGGTGATATCGCTCAGCGGCACGGGCGCCTGCTGGCGCGCGAGGTCCTGAGGTCGACCCCCGGTACCCACAAAAAAAATAAAAATAAAAAAAATAATAATAATACTTAAGAGCCAATATTAAACCTATCAACATTATGTTACAAAGGAAGTATATTAGCAATCCTCATTTCTGTGGCTGATATTTATGACTTTTATTTTCTCATCTTTTTTTTTCTTTTCCTCCCTTCCTTTCACCCTCCCTCTCAACAGTTACCCTTCCCATTTGGACATTTTCTTCCTATTTCACAATATCTATTATACATTTTGGTCCTTATTTACACTTTCAGTTTTTCACACCAGAGAAACAATGCAGTAAAAACACATGTATGTCCAATTTATTTCACTAACGAATATAGCCTCAAGGCACATCCATTTACCTAGAAGTGTTTCCATCTTATCTTTCTTTATGGAAGAGCAGTATTCCATTATATAAAAAAACCACATCTTGGGGCCAGGGATATAGTTCAGTGGTGCAGCACCTGCCTGGCAAGTGCGAGGTCCTGAGTTTGATTCCTGGTACCCACCAACCTCCCCAAAACAAAACAAAACCCACATCTTCTTTATCCAATCATCAGTCGATGGGCACTTGGTCTGTTTCCAAGATTTAGCTATTACAAACTGTGCTACTATAAACATGGGTGTACATATATCTCTGTGGTATGATACTTTTTAATTCTTTTGGGAAGATACCAAGAAGGGGAATAGCTGGGTCAAATGGGACTAGTCCTAGTTTTTTGAGGAATCTCCACACTGATTTCCACAGTGGTTGCACCATTCTACACTCCCACCAACAGTGGAGAAGGGTTCCTTTTCCTCCACATTCCTGCCAGCATTTGTTATTGCTTGATTTCTTGATAATAGCCATTTTTTCTGGGGTGAGATGGAATCTCAGTGTTGTTTTAGTTTTCATTTCTCAAATGACCAATGATGTTGAACATTTTTTCATATATTTATCTGCCATCTCAACTTCTTCATCTAAGAAGTGTCTATGCATTTCGGATGCCCGTGTTTGGATTGGGACTTTCAATGTGGGGGGTCTGGTTGAGTTCTTTATATATTCTATTTTTTTTTTTTTTTTTTTTGTGGGTAGCGGGGGTCAACCTCAGGACCTCGCGCGCCAGCAGGCGCCCGTGCCGCTGAGCGATATCACCGGCCCTTTTCTTGTATGTGGGTTCCGGGAGTCGAACTCGGGCCCTCGCGCTTGCCAGGCAGGTGCTTACGCCGCTGAGCCATCTCACCGGCCCTTCTTTATATATTCTAGATAGTAGTCCTTTGTCTGAGGAGGAGCTGGCAAAATTTTTTTTTCCCATATTGTGGGTTGTCTTTTCACTCTCGGTGGTTTCTTTTGCTGTGCAAGAGCTTTTTAATAAAATGAGATCCAAGTGGTTGATTTTGTGTAATGTTTCTCTTGAGGTTTGGGTTCTGTTCATAAAGTCTTTGCTTATGCCAATGTCTTCAAGTGTTCTACCTATTCTATCTTCCAGAAGATTTAGTGTTTCTGTTTTATATTTAGATCTTTGATCCATTTTGATTTTAGTTTAGTGCATGGTGAATGATACGGATTTAGTTTTAATATTCAGCGTGTGGGAAGCCAGTTTTTCCCGCACCATTTATTAAAGAGGCTATCTTTCTTCCAGTGAATGTGTTTGGCACCTTTGTTAAAGATAAGGTGGCTGAATATGTCTGGAGTTGTTTCTGCATCTTCTAGTCTGTTCCATTGATCCTCAGGTCTGGGTCTTTTTTGTTTGTATGTTTGTTTTTTTGCCAGTACCATTCTGTATCACAGTAGCTTTGTAGTATAATTTCAAGTCAGGGATTGTGATGCCCCCTGACTTGCCTTTGTTGCCCAGAAATGCCTTTGCTATTCTAGGTCTCTTCTAGTTCCAAATGAATTTTAGGATTTTTTTTTCTGACTCTGAGATATGCTGTTGGAATTTTGATTGGAATTGCATTAAATCTGTATGGCAATTTTGGAAGTATGGCCATTTTCACTATATTTGTTCTTCCTACCCATGAGCAAGGGATATCTTTTCCATTTTCTGATATCCTCTTCAACCTTCTTTTTCAGAATACAGTAGTTTTCAATATAGCAGTCTTTTATTTCCTTTGCTAGATTGATTCCTAGGTATTTCATTTTTTTGGATGCTATTGTGAAAGGTGTTTTTTCCCTAATTTCTCTTTCAGTGAGTTTCTTATTCGTGTACAGGAAGGCTATTGATTTTTAAGTGTTGACTTTATTAAATCTTGGTTATTAAATCTTGAAGTCTTTTGGCAGGGTTTTTGGGGGCTTCTATGTAGAGTATTATGTAATTTGCAAATAATGATAATTTGACTTCTTTTCTATTGTTATTCCTTTTATTTCTTTCTCTTGTCTAATTACTCTGGCTAGTTTCCAGAACTATATTGAATAAGAGTGGTGACAGTAGACATTCTTGTCTTGTTCCTGATTTTAGAGTGAAAGCTTTCAGTTTTTGTCCATTTAGTATGATGTTGGCTGTCGGTTTGTCATAGATGGCTTTTATCAAATTGGGATAAAGACCATCTATTCCAATTTTCTTTTTTTTTTTTTTTTTTTTGTGGGTACCGGGGGGTCGACCTCAAGACCTCGCGCACCAGGAGGTGCCCGTGCCGCTGAGCGATATCACCGGCCCCTTTTTCGTATGTGGGTTCCAGGAGTCGAACTCGGGCCCTTGCGCTTGCCGGGCAGGCGCTTAAGCCGCTGAGCCATCTCACCGGCCCTATTCCAATTTTCTTTAGGGTTTTTATCATGAATGGGTGTTGGATTTTGTCAAATGCTTTTTCTGCATCTACTGAGATGATCATATGGTTTTTGTCCTTGGCTCTGTTCATGTGGCTTATTACATTTACTGATTTGCATGTTGAAACATCCCTGCATCTGTGGCATGAATCCTTCTTGTTCATGGTGTATAATCTTCTTGATGATTTGCTGCATTCTGTTACCTTTCTTTTTTTTTTTTTTTTTTCTTTTTTGAGACAGGGTCTCACTATGTAGTACAGGCTGGGCTCAAACTCACAGTGATCATCCTGCCTCAGCCTCTCCAGTGCTGGGATTATGGGTGTGTGCCACCACTCACAGCTATAACTACCTTCTTCTACTACATTCTGTATTCCCTTGTCTTTCAGCAAGCATCTCAGCAGGTTTTGGTTCTTTCCCTGGTGTGTTAACCCATACCTTCTTTTGTCATCTTGCCAAGATTGTGTTTCCCAGGGCATGGTAATACTAGGAGGCACTCAAAGTGATCTCCTGCACTTCAGTTATATTCTTCCTTTCCTCTACTGTGGAGTAATAGTCTAATTTTCCCTTGATAATCTGGATCAATTACCCCTGCCAACACTGTAACTCCCTTTTTAGCTTATTTACTCAGAGGCATGAGGAGCCCAAAATGACCAGGGAGAAATCCTAGCTTCTAGTTTAATGGAATCATTGTTGTGCTTCCTGGCACAAGTCTTCTACCCCCTAGAACTAAGACTTCTAGGCCAGTAGAAGACAAGGTTACAGGAACGGGAAGCAGAAATTTTGCTAGTGAGTCACTAGTGTAATGAATGGTACCACTCCCACTTCTACCCCTTGATTCCTGGACCTGTGAATCCTGGCTATAGTAGAAAGATTGGCAATATAAATTCTTGGTAGTGCACCAGGGTCCTTCTTCAAGGGGATTCAGCCACCCCTTCCTTCAGGAGGTTCTGGGTCTGTAAAGTGGCTCAAATCTGGAAATTTGTTGAGGGCCCATGACTCTCTCCTACTACAATTTGAGGTAGGTTTCTGCTCATTGCCCTTAAAATTTTCTAATTATAAAATCTAATAAAATTTTAGTAGGCTTCCTGTCTATTTCACTTTTGGAGCCACCATGGCTAATCAGCCAATATCATAGGTCTACATGTATCAGACAATTCTGATCATTACTCTGCTTCTGCCGTCCATTGTGGTAAGTACATGCACCTTGGCTTTGGAGGTTGAATGCTGCCACTTGACTCCTGCCACTCAGGATCCAATTAAACCCAATGCCCTTAAGTTTCTCAACTGAGTGACTGTGGTCCCCACCATGAGGTCTTGAGGCAGGAGATTAGGGCATGGCAAATCAGCTGAGCAAATGGGCATAACCTGTTAATAATGGAAATTTAAGAAACATGCAGAAAAACAGTTCCCAAAACCCTGTGCCTGGGACCAATTAGAGAATTCTACCTTCAATTCTCATGAGAACTCCAACAGGTCTTTTTGTTTTTGTTTTGGTACCAGGAATTGAACTCAGGACCTCACGCTTGCCAGGCAGGTGCTGTGCCGCTGAGCTGCATCCCTGGCCTCTCCAACAGGTTTTTGATGGGACAGCCTAGACCTAATGTCAGCGTGAGGAGTGGCTGCCATCCTTGTGGCCACTGTGTTCTCTCTCAGTTGTCTGTTCTCACCCTGCAGAGTGTACTTTTCCTATTTTTAGTTGGCTTGCACTCGCTCTGTAGAGCATGTTTCTTTTCCCATCTTTAATAAATGTAAGACCTCACTACCTTTTGCACTTGTTTTGTCCAATTCTTTGTTCAGGACCAGAAGAACTTAGAAAAAAAATCTCTGAAAGGAGTCCCCAGCACTCAGGGACCCAGGAGCATATTTTGATGAAGCCAAACAGGAGTAGGTAAGGCACTTTGGGCAGTTTTGTTTCTCTCTCTCTAAAATCTATAGCCAAGGTTTTTTTTTTTCCCTCTCTTTCTCTCCCATAGGAAAAGCTCCAATCCCCTTCTTGTTCCTTTTCTCCCAGGACTGGCTTTCATCCATCAGAGGGCTCAAATCCTTTTTGGTTATTGGGGAGGGGCGTGGAACCAGAGGGTGGTAAAAAAAAAAAAATAGAAGCTGAGGAACTCAGGAAGCTTTCTTATGGCTCTGGAGACAGTTTCCTACTGTGTCCCATGAAAGGGAGGCCCACAGGTCTGGCTCAAGTTTATCTCCCCTTTTCTTTGTTCTATTTCCCAGTTTCAGTCACTCAGTGAGGGTATGAGTTGGTTGGGGGCATCTGCCCTGGCCCAGTTGTGGAAGGGACCATTTTAGGCTCCACTGGGCCCAAGAAGGCTTTTGCCAATCAGGTAGGTTATGATTTTCTATCCTTACATTTCTGTTCTCCATGATGCTTTGCTCAGCTTTCTCACTTTTGGCAAGAATAGCTATTGGTAACTTGGTCTCCTGCTTTTAAATAGCTGACCTAGGAGAGAGGAGAGATATAACTCCCAACTTGATGTGTCAAGTTCGTGTTCTCCAAAATAAAAAAAATGAATTCCAAGGAACAATGGAGGTTAAGAGTGGGAAAGATTTATTAAAAGAGACAGGACACACTCAAGAGAAGATCATGGGTACTCAGAGGAATGAGGCACACACAGTTGGGAGCTGGGGAATGGGAATGGGAAACAGGAATAGCTCCTGAGAGACAGGAGGGGTCCTGAGTGGGTTGCTGCCAAGGTCATCTCCCTGAAAATGTTTTATAGGGCAATGTCAGGAGGTGGATACAATATGTGTCAAACTATTATAGGCAGCTAAGTTAGGAAGAAGTATAGTAGGCAGTTAGACAGGGCTGGGCTCTCAAGGGAGTCAGCGCAGAAAATGAGAATGCATCAGGACTTTGGCTGGAGGTGCAGCTGAAGTTTAAAGTCACAATGGCTAGATTTACATACTTCCCTAGGGAGTGAACAGAGATTTGGGATTATTGGTATCACCCTTTTGAGATTTTCCATTGTCTCATTAGGGGTGGGCCATCCTCTCCCACCCACTAAGACTGAGATCACTCAGTCTAAAGACAAGACTAAGACTAGATTATTGACCAAAGTTAATGATGTCATCCATGTGGCCTTGCTACCATTGGATCAATATTACCTATGTGACTATACTTGCAATCTTATTGGTTAATCATGATTTTGACCCATGTTGTACCCACCTCATGATTTTGCTCTATAAAACTTCCTTTGAGAGGTAGGCTTGTTGGGAACCCACTCAGGACCCCTTCTCAGGAGCTATTCTTTTTTTTTTTTTTTTTTTTTTTTTTTTTGTGGGTACCGGGGGGTCGACCTCAGGACCTCGTGCACCAGCAGGCGCCCGTGCCTCCGAGCGATATCACCGGCCCCTTTTTCGTATGTGGGATCCGGGAGTCGAACTCGGGCCCTTGCGCTTGCCGGGCAGGCGCTTAAGCCGCTGAGCCATCTCACCGGCCCTCAGGAGCTATTCTTATTCCCCATTCCCCCATTCCTATTCCCCATTCCTTTTCTCCAATAAATTTTCATACTCTTAATCCGTTGTTCCTTAGAATTCATTCTTCGACTTCGGGCGACATGAACTTGGCATATTTGACATCGAGTATGTCCCCTATATCAAGACTATTATAATCAACCAATAAGATTACAAGTATAGCTGCTTAGCTAATATTGATCCAATAGTGAAGCATGGCACATAGCAAGGACATATGAATGACATCATTTACCTTGGTTGATAATCTATAGTCTTAGTCTTGTCTTTAGTTTTAGTAGTCTTAGTCTTAGTGGGTGGGAGAGGATGGCCCACCCCTAGTGAGATAATGGTCTGTTTCTATGGGATAGCCCAAAAAAATGGTACCAATTACAGTATAATCTCAAGCTTCTGTTTATCCCTTAGGGAAGTATGTAAATCTGGCCATTGTGACTTTAATCTCAAGGTCTTGCCTTCTTCAGATGCACCTCCAGCCACAGTTTTGATGAATTCTCATTTTCTGCACTGCCTGCCTCAAGGGCCCTGCCCTGTCTGACTGCTTATTAATTTCTATTTAATTTAGCTGCCTATAATATACCCACCTACCCCAGTTTACCCCTTTTTGTGCTCAAAGTCTCATCTGCACTGCTCCCCTAGGTCTTTTATCTCTAGATATCCTTAGTAAGTTGCTTTCCCAGGGCCTCATTTCATATCAGTCCACCTTTCTGCCATGTTTGGCAGCCATTTTGGTTTTATCATGTTAGATGGTCCCACCATATTTGGTGAACATTTTGGTTCATCATGTGAATCCCATGGGTCCGCATGTTTGTTGGTCATTTTGGTTGGTTTGAGATAGGAGATTAGGGTGAGGCAAAGCTGGCTGGGGTAGTAGGCATGACCTGTTAATTACAAACTCCCCAACACATGCACCAAACAGTTCCCAAAGCCCTGCACATGGATTTGTTGAGAAAACTTGAGTAGGTTTTCAATACAGTGGCCTAGACCTGACATCACACTGAGATGTGATACCAGTGACATAGGGGAAAAAAATGTAACTCACCTGGCTAGATGTCAGACACTCCGAGTTCATGTTCCCTGAAGTTGAAAAATGAATTTTAAGGAAAAATGGAAGTTAAGAGTAGGAAAATTTATTAGGGAATAAGAATGGGGAATAGGAATGGGGAAAAGGAATAGCTCCTAAGAGATAGGAGGGGGTCCCAAATGGGTTACCAATGAGCCCACTTCTCTGAGAAGGTTTTATAGAGCAAAATCATGAGGTGGGTACAATGTGGGTCAAAACTATACTCAACCAATGAGATTACAAGTATAGCCACTTGGCTAATATTGATCCAATAGTAGCAAGGGCATATGGATGACATCATTTACCTAGGTTGATAATCTATTGTTTTAGTCTTGCCTTTAGTCTTAATCTTAGTAGTCTTAGTTTTAGTGGGTGGGAGAGGATGGCCCACCCCTAATGAGATACTGGTTTATTTGTACAGGCAATCTCAAAAGGGTGGTACCAATAAACTCAAGCTTTTGTTTACCCCTTAGGGAAGTATGCAAATCTGGCCATTGTGACTTTAATCTTCTTCAGATGTGCCTCCAGCCACAGTTCCAATGTATTCTCATCTTTTACATTGACTCCCTTGAGGGCATAGCTCTGTCTGACTGCCTATAATATTTCTACCTAATTTAGCTGTCTATAATACCTGCATTGGCTCTCCAAACCCGTATGTAAAAGTTCTCGTGGGTTTCCTTGAAATTTGGACAGCAATAAAAGCAGAGGCGAGCCATGAAGAGCTTGCTATTGTAACTTTCCATGATAGCCCATGCTGCATTTCCCAGATCCGGTGTTTACTTTTACTTTTGCTTTTACCCTCTTTTACTCTTTACTCAGCACAACTCTCTCTGCAGAGCCAGTTTCTCTATTCACTATTCACTTTTACTTTCTTGAATAAACTTTGTCACTGTACTTTTTGCTTGTTTCACCCAATTCTTTGCTCCAGATGAGAAGAACCTGGAATCTAACTCTAGAGGGAGAGGCAAGCAACCCAGAACCTGGTAACATTTAGTTGGCAGGCCACTTTTTGAAGCAGGCTACTGGATAACAGTTGTGTGCGTCAGTCCTGTGGTTCTGCCATGTTTGCTCGCCATTTTCTTTTTTTTGATTGACCTCGTGGTCACCCAGGAATCTCACCCTTATAGATAAAAGCTAAAGCCTCTGGTTTTAGGAAACATATGGGCCACCTCCCTGGTTTGTTGAATTGAGTTAGATCCCCTCTTTGTTTTTTCTAACAGAAATTCAGGTAATTTAGAAACATATACCAGAGGGCCTGAGTGAAACAAAGGGAACTACCAGTAAAGGTCAACTCAAAAGGCCGTGAGTATGCAAAGTAAAGCTATCCTTGTTCTTAGAACTTTTTCTCTTAAATTCTCAAAAGAGGTGTCTATCTCTGCTGCCTTAAACAAAGTACCAAAGTTTTTATTATCAGGATAAATGTAAGGGACACTTTCTCAAGTGTCTAAGAGAGCACCCCAGGGGCCTCCACTCTGATCTAAGGGAGCCCTCCAGGGGAATTCCACCCTGCTCTCTTAAGAGTTTACTGTTTCTGAGCTGGGCATGGTGGCACACACCCCTGAAATCTCAGCACTTGGGAGGCTGAGGCCCGAGGCTTCCCATGAGTTCAAGGCTAGCCTAGGCTACATAGTGAATTCAAGGGCAGTCTGAACTACACAGTGAGTCCCTGAAAAAAAGAGTTTACTGTTTCTAAGGGAGCCCTTGGGTGGTTCCACCTTGATCTCTTAGGATTTTCAAAGGGACACCCTGGTGAGGCTCCACGCTTCTCTCTAAAGAATCAGTGGGGCATAGGGTATGGAGAGGTCTAAGGGGGGAAAAGTTAAATGAGAAGGCACAGTGCTGCTTTGGCTGCAGACATCTCACTAGTAGTACTTGAGTCTCACAAGGGACACCTTGGGAACTCAATGGGTCTGCATCTTTCTACATAGGATGCCATCTGATGGATCCCAGACCTAGTCTTCTCTCTCCTTAGGCCCTGAGATGCACTGGGAGAGACACCATGCAGATCCCAGCCACCTCACCTTTAGTCTGTCTCCTTTAAAACTGGGAACAGTTTGACCCTGAAGGTAGCTAGCTGGGGCCCTGGGGACAAGCTCCACCCTTGTCTTTAACAATTTGTTTTCTGTTTTAATACCGTTTGGATCTAGTAAAAACTAGGAAATGGCAAGGGATGGGTACAGAATGGCAGTCTAAATTACAATACTATTTTTCAGTTGGATCGATTTTGCAAAAGGCAAGGAAGGTGGTGTTGAATCCCTTATGTTCAAGTTTTTATGGCTCTTTGTCTCTGTAAGGGCTCAACAACCATGATACTTAAAGAGGGCTCCAAGGAAGAGGAAATTGACATTGTTGATGATCCTGTCCTCAGATGCCCTCCTGTCTATCAGGGGATATGGGTCTCTCCCACCTATTTCCACCGGAGGATAGGGCCCCAGAGAGACCCAGTATTTTCAAAAGATGCTGGTAAGTTTGCAGATGGGTCCCCAGATGCCTATGACCCAATTTTTGGACAGTTTTTTCTGTGTTCAACAATTGGGATCTAGATAAGGATAAAAGGAGAAGGGCTGACAAAACAGAGCAAAATTATGGCTGCCACAGTTGGCAATGATTTTAAGTGCACCCAAGTTGTCCAAGGGAAAATCCAGGGCCAATCAAGGTCTGCAAGAAAACTGGACTGTACCAAGGCATTACCCAGGTCCAGCTGTGTGTGTCAGGTGGCTAATGTGACTGACTCATAGAACTGGAGGATTAGCTGTCCCTGCTTCCAGAGAGGGACTAGGACAGCCAAAACCCTCATATTCCACTCTGATGAAGGAGCCTGGGCAACCTGCAATGCCTCTGTGCTTGGACATCTCCATCTCCTGCAAAAAAAAAAAAAAAAAAAAAAAAAAAAAAAAAAAAAAAAAAAAACCATGGTGACCTTGAGTGTAATGGGTAAGCAATTTCAATTCCTTTGTCTTCTGTTTTAACTTCCTTCTCTGGAAGACCCTCCTCTAGATAAACAGCTATAATTGGGGTTGAGGAGAGTCCTAGTCAGAGCTTCTTTGCTCCTGCTTTGACATATCAATTCGAAAGTCAAATGTTTAACCATGAGTTTTTAAATGCCTCATAATGTCCTACTCCCTTATTAGGTTACCTGTTGGGACTATACCAAGTCATGCTTCTAGACATACCTGAGGTTTCCCTAAAGACTGGCAGTACTCTTAATCCTGCCTCACTGAAGCCTACAGGCTCAGAGGTTAGCCAATCTCTGAACAGGTGATTTCCCAGACCTAAGCAATTAGGGTGGACATCAGTGACCTGCCCCTCCAAGACTTTGAGGAGGTGTGGTTCACTGATGAAAGTAGCTTTGTCCAAGAAGGACACTGAAAGGCAGGTTATCCACTTATCAGTTCACAACAGGTTATTGAGGCCAAACCCCTTCCCCCAGGGACCTCTGCTCAAAAAGCAGAGCTCATAGGTATTACTCAGGCATTGGTATTAACAAAAGCCAAAAAAGCTAAATAGCTCTATAGACTCCAAATATGCCTTTCTGGTGCTATGTGCCCATGCAACAATCTGGAAAAATGGGAGCTTTCTAACTAATAAGTGATCATGCTGGGCATTGTGGCACATGCCTGTAATCTCAGTGCTCAGCAGCCTGAGGCAGGAGGATTGCTGGGAGTTCAAGGCCAGCTTGGGCTACATAGTGAGTTCAAGGCCAGCCTAAACTACATAGCGAGACCCTGTTTCAAAAACAAAACAAAACAAACAAAAACTAATATGCAATCATCTACAAAAACACAAGCAGGAAATTCTATAACTCCTAGAGGCAGTCTATCTTCCCAACCATGATGCTGTCATTCATTGCAAGGGACCACAAAGAGACTTGTCTAAAGTCTCCTTGGGAAATCAAAAGGCTTGTAGAAAGGCAAGAAAGGCAGCCTTACAGGCCCTCAAGACCCTAGCCTTATTCCCAGTTCCTGAGGAACCATTAAACTGGTTCTTCCTCAAGGGATGCAGTAGAAAGCTATAAAAACCCTACATGGAAAATTGTCACTCAAATTTTCACAGGACTAGGTTACTCCTGTGATCCTCTAGAAGATCTGTGATTCCTCTTCAAAAAGCAAGACTCCAGCACTGCTCTGAGAGCAGATAAGTAGAGTCACTAATGACCCCTAATTCATCACAGCTTGAATGGGCACCTGTATTTAGACTCCTGTTTTTAATTATACCCATAATGTGAGTAATCTAACTAAGGCTATGGCTCTCAGGCTTTTGATAATTTATCTAATATCCCTCTTTGCCATACTTTCTCAACAGGAAGTGTGAAACTCTGACCTGCTCCTTCTCATATTTGGGCACTATATCCCCAACCTATATGAAGAGAGAGACCTCTACACCTGCAGTACCTCATAAAGAATTCTGGGGATTTGTGTCTCTCAGAGAGAAACAAAGCAAATTAGGGTATGGCAAGTTGGCTGAGCAAGTAGGCGTGACCTGTCAATAATGAAAATCCGTAAAATGTACAGAAAAGAGTTCCCGATGCCTTGTGCCTGGAACCAATCAGAGAATGCTATCTTCAGTTCTTCTCTCAAGAACTCAAGCAGGTTTTGGATAGGACAGCCTAGACCTTACATCAACCTAAGGAGTGGGAGATACAAAAGATGGCTGCCATTAACCTTTTGGCCGCTGTGGCCCATTCTCTGCAGAGTGCACTCCTTTTACTATTTTTTTTTTTTTTTTTGTGGGTACCGGGGGGTCGACCTCAGGACCTCGCGCGCCAGCAGGCACCTGTGCCGCTGAGCGATATCACCGGCCCCTTTTTTGTATGTGGGTTCCGGGAGTCGAACTCGGGCCCTCGCGCTTGCCAGGCAGGTGCTTATGCCGCTGAGCCATCTCACCGGCCCTCCTTTTACTATTTTTAAGTGGCCTGCGCTCACTCTGCAGAACTTATTTCTTTTCCTATCTTTAATAAATGTAAAGCCTCGCTACCTTTTGCACTTGTTTTGTCCAATTCTTTGTTCAGGACAAGAAGAACCTAGAAAACAATCTCTAAAAGGAGTCCCCCGCACCCTGGAACCCAGTAACAGTCTGGTATATAGAGAAGAGCAATGACAGGGTTCTTAGGGATCCTGGTGCTCCCCTCACAAATCTGTTTCTTAAGGTGTTAGTAAAGTGTACATTTTCCGGATCATCCCAGTATGGAGGATTAGGTTTAACATGGCAAATCCACTCCAGCATTCCCATTTCCCTGAACCTTTGAATCCCCTCATCAACAGCAAACCTAAGAAAATCAGTCATCTCTAACTCATTCACAGTGGGCCATCTTTTGATTCATACTTCTGCCAACCAGCCAAATAAACTATTACTACCTTTTTTAACTCTACAAGCTGCAATATTAAATTCAGAATCTCTACTTAATGGGCCTTTGTTGACAAACTTGGCCTGATCCAGGTGTATGTTTTTGCCACCATTATCCCACCCTGCCCACCTTTTTTGAGACAGGGAGACTCTGAATTTACTGTGTAGCCCAGAAGATGCCTAAAGATGACATACATAGTGTGACCAATGAGGAGGAGGTCCACTATCTTCCCAAAGAACTTTTTTTTTTTGGTACCGGGAATTGAACTCAGGACCTTGTGCTTGCCAGGCAGGCACTTGTGCCACTGAGCTATATCCCCAGCATTTTTTTTTTTTTTTTTTTTTTTTTTTTGAGACAGGGTCTCACTACGTAGTTCCAGCTGTCCTTAAACTCGCTATATAGTCCAGGCTGGTCTTGAACTCCCAGTGATCTTCCTGCTTCAGCCTTCCAAATGCTGGGATTACAGGCATGTGCCACCATGCCCGGCTCCAAAGAACTTCTTGAGTTTTCTAATTTTTTTTTGTTACAGGGTCTCACTCTGTAATGTAGGCTGGACTTGAACTCACTTATGTAGCCCAGGCTGGCCTCGAACTCATGGCAATCTTCTTGCCTCAGTCTCCTGAGTGCTGGGATTATAGGTGTGCACCACCATGCCTGGTGAGTTTTCTAATTCTTATGGGCAGAGGTCTGATGCACAAGTACGGAAATGGACTTTAATGGTGTGTGATAGCAGTCTGGCATGGTGGCACATGCCTATAATCCCAGCACTCAGGAGGCTGAGGCAGGAGGATTGCCAAGAGTTTGAGGCCAGCCTGGGCTACATAGTAAATTCAAGGCCAGCCTGGGTTACATAGTGAGACCCTGCCTCAAAACAACAACAAAAACAAACAAACAAACAAACAAAAAATGTCAAAGGGCTCGAGCTCACTGCAGAGTCCCATGCCAGTCTATATGAAGAAGCTGAAGGGTCTGTTCTGGAAGACTGGAGAGTCTGCACTGCAAGGGTGAAGTCTGGGCTGAATGCCAGATGGACGTCCAAAGGCGATGGTGAAGACTGCAGCTCCTCTAAAGAACGAGAAGTGAGACTTCCTTCTTCTTACCCTTTTTATTCCATCCAGGTTGCAAGCCTATTGGTTGGTGCCACCACACCCAGGTTGAGTCTTCCCTCTTCTGTAAATCCATCATCCACACCCAGAACTATGCTAAGCCAATCAACTGGGTGTTTCTTATTCAAGTGACACCATAGTTAACTATCACAGGGATATATAAGGCCCAAATCATAACACACCTTTGTCTAGATTCCAGAATAACTGTACAGAGGCTTATTCCTGCCCAATCTTAGTATCATTCCACATCTAATGTATGTATTATAATTTAGATATAAAATGTCCCCAAAGGCTTTGTGTTCAGAGATGGGGCTTTTGGAAGATGATTGGACCATGGACATGCTCTGCATATCAGTGGATTTATCCATCGGGTAAGTTCAGTAGCTTAATGTGCTGTTAGGAGGTGGGGCTTGGTCAGAAGAGGCAGGCCACTAGGGGTGTGACCTAGAAAGTTATAATGCCGTCTTCAATTCCTTTCCTTCTTTCTCTGCTTTTTGGCCACCGATGTGAGTAACTTTCCTCCATGAGGCAGGCCCTCCCACCATACCATTTCTATGTTTAAGCCTGCCAACCATGGACTGAAACCTCTGAAACTGTGAGCCACAATAAACCTCTCCTCCTTTAAGTTGTGGGTGTCAGGTGTCTTGTCCTAGCAATGAGAAAGTGACTAAGACAGCGTGGCTCCCTCAGTGAGTTTCCCTAGAATGAGGACAACTTTTGGGAATAAACCTCTCAAGGAATCTCACCATGACCTCATATGTTCCACCCTTTCCTAAACCATAACACTACTAAATATCACCCAGCCTCATCTCCCACTATATTCCATTTTTGGTGGCCTGCATATGTCTCCCTTGACCCTCAGACAAACTACTCTCAAGACAAGAAAGCTTTTATTTCTCATAGGACTTCAGTCGTGATGGGCCAGAGTTAGTAACAGTGGGTAAATCGGTCTCCCTAACAACCACTCTCAGTCGCTCAGTCTCTCAGTCTCTCAGCCTGTACCCCCTTCTTCTCTTTCTCTCTCCAGTGCTGGGGATGGAACTCAGGGCCTTTTACATGCTAGTGAGTCACAACCTCAGCCCCATCACTGTCTATCGTGCATTGTCTTCCATGGTGATGTGCTGACACTATGTCATATGCCATAGCCCACAGCAGGCAAGAATATTCCTGCTTATCCTGAATACTTGCCTGTGAGCTGCCACATCCCTCCTCTGCATCACCCAGGGATTTGAAGCATGCAAACTACATTTGCCAGAACCTGTATGTTATGGTTTGTGTCTAGATGTCCCCCAAAGCCTCATGCAATCATAGATAGGTGGGGATTTCCAGAGTGGCTGGATCTAGAGTGTGTGATGCTGGGATTAAGGGTGTGTGATTACTAAATTAGTCCACTGATTGGTTTGGCATAGTTCTGGGTGTGGATAATGGGAGGCCCACCCTGGGTGTAAGTGCTACCCGCCCTGTGGGCATGTAGCCTGGATAAAATATAAGGGACCAAAAGAGGGCTGCTGTGGTCTTGCTGCTGCTTCACTACTTTGCTGCTTTGCTGTCTTCTGTCATGAACTGTTTCTCCTCTGTGATGCCCCTCTGCCATGCTGCCCTGACTTGGAGCCAGCTGACTATGGATTAAAACCTCTACATACTGTGAGCTGAAATAAACCTTTCCTCCTTTAACTTTGGGTGTCAGGTATTTTGTCTCAGCAACAAGAAAAGTAACTAAGACACTGCCTGGTAGGAAGTACTGGCAGGTAGTAGAAGCAGTGTGGTGTTTCTGGATTTGGGGGTGGAGAAGTGACCAGCAAATATGCTCCTGGGGCTTGTTAAGGCTGCAAATTTCTACCAGGAACACCATCAGCAGCTCTGGGATGACAGCTTTGGGTGATACCTTTGTTCCTCCAGCCTCAATGTAAAGGCAGCTTCTGGTAACCCCACCTCCTCACTCCTCTCTTCAACAGTTGTAACAAGTCCCTTGTGTTAAATTCCCTGTTTGAAGTACCTGGGCAGTTTCCATTTTCCTGGCTCTGCCCTGGCTGATATTGCTCTCAGTAGTATAAATATCTTCCTAGGAAACTCCTTCAAAGCTAGAAACCTGGGATCATTTATTTGCCTCAATTGATCTGGAACCCAGGAGGCATAAACTCATTGTTAGGGGAAAAAGGTTCCTGGAAGTCTCAGCATTCAGTACTAATGTTCAAATATTCCCCCCAAAGCTCATGTGTTGGAAATTTAATCCTCAATGCAACAGTGTTGAGAGGTGGGACCTTTAAGAGGTGATTAGGTCACCTCTACCCTCTTGGATCGATTGATGTCATTATTGCAGGAGTGGCATCCTTATATAGGATGAGCATGGTTTCCCTCTCACTCTTGCACATGCACACTCTTGTTCTTTTACTTTCTGCCATGGGATATCAGCCCTTTCCAGATGTGGACCCCTTGGACTTTGGACTTTCCAGCCCTCAGAACTGTATCTCCATTCTTTATCAATTACCTAGTTTTTTGTTTTTTGAACCAGGAATCGAACTCAGGACCTCGTGCTTGCCAGGCAGGTGCCATGCCACTGAGCTATATCCCTGGCCCTCGATTACCTAATCTTGAGTATTCTGTAGTAGAAGCACAAAACGGACTGAGACAAGTGGCAAAACTAGTACTTTCAATGTCACCTACTTTAGCCTGGTGTGGTAACACACACCTATAATCCCAGCACTTTGGGGGCTGAGGCAGGAGGATTGCTGTGAATTTGAGGCCAGCCTGGACTACATAGTGAGTTCAAGACCAGCCTGAACTACATAGCGAGACCCTGTCTCAAAAAACAAAACAATCGGGGCCGGTGAGATGGCTCAGCAGCATAAGCGCCTGCCCGGCAAGCGTGAGGGCCCGAGTTCAACTCCCGGTACCCACAAAAAAAAAAAAAAAAAAAACAATCCCCCGCACAACCACCTATTTTAAGTACTGGGGTGAAGCATCCTTTGAAAGCAAAACCTGGGAGACAGAATGGCTGCTGCCCCCACCTGTGAGACTGGTGTGGGCAGGTGGCTTCCGACAACTGGAGATTCAGCAGAAAGAACATGACCAACAGCTCAGCTCAGGGCACTGACAGAAGACCAGAGAGCTTCTTTGACAACCAGAAAAGCATCTTTAATATCTTGTAGCCATAGGATGGATACAACTGAAAACATAACCCTAGATTTGATCCTGCAGGTTGCAGTTACAACATGAGTTGAATTCACAGCCTTGTTGGATCTCTTACATGAAATTTAGGGCACTGATCTGAAAGGAGTGGGACCCTGAGAATAGTAGGATGTTTGGGTGGATGCTAGCAAATCTGAGAATCCTGAACTGAGGAAGGACAGTGTGAGTACACATCCAGGTGCTCCAAGAATATTCCAGCTTCCCGTGTGATTTATCTGTCCCCATGCTGGCTAAGCACGCTCCATCAGCCTACACCTGAAAGTTCAACACATAGCCCCACCTCAGCCCTCCAAATGAGCAGGAAGTTGCTGGAAGTTTTATTGCTTTCTGATGCAACCTGTCACCTAAGTAGACATAAGACCACAACACACAGACTTGGCACCATCATCTAGAGGGGTAGGAACTGGGCTTGGACCCAGGGTCCTCTGGCTGTGTGGCCAAAGATTAGAAACTCCCCCAACCTGACCCTCAGTTTCTCCATCTGTTCAACAGCCCCATGATTACTCTCTCAGGACTGCTGTGAGAATTAATGGTATAAGACTGTGAAGGGCTTGGCAACTGTTGTCTCCTCTCCTTTTGCTGGGGCAGCCATCTAACCCAGCAGTGGGAACGGAAAAGGAAAAATTCCCATTCAGGAGCTGGACAAGCTTTGGCAGCCAGGGTGCAGGGATGTGGGCTTTGGCATGGTGCACAGTTCCTGTGCTTTTGGGTTTTGGAAACCTGGCCACTGCTCCCTGATGGACCTGTGTTCAAGCAAGCCTGGGCCTCACCTCCCTGTTCTGGACCACAAGTCCCCCAAGCAGACTTTTTAGGGCCAAATGCAGCTGTCGTGTAAGAGGCTGACATATCAGGGCTGCCCATGCAACAGAGAAGCTGGTTGCAGGGCTGCACTGTGGGCTTGCAGGGAGGGGAAGACCAGGGTGTGGTGCCCAGGACAGACCAGAAGGCCTGTAGTCAGCAAAGGCTGGGGATGGAACCCTGATGCCACTGCCACTATCTTGCTGGGTTCCTTAGAGCCTTGTCCTCCTCTCCTGGAAAGTGGGGTTGCTCCCCCCACACAGGTAGTGTTAATGTTCAAAAACAAGAGGCTATGTAATCCCAACACTAAGGGAGGCTGAGGCAGGAAGATTGCAAGTTCAAGCCCAGCCTCAGCAACTTAGTGAAACCCTGTCTTAAAGTAAAAAATTAAAAGGGCTGGGGATGTAGCTCAGTGATAAAGAGTGCCCCTGAGTCCAATCCCCAGACCTGCGCTTTTCCTAACCTGTGCAGAAATTGAGCACCCCAGCTTACACCCCTCCTGCTGGCAATTTCTTCCTGGAGGCCTAGGGTTCTCTGGTCATACCCTCTCAAAAAAAAAAAAAAAAAAAAAAAAAAAAAAAAAAAAAGAGCAAAGACCACCTACACAGCCTGTCTTTGCCCTTTCTTATCCCAGGGCTCCCCAACTGCCTCACGCTGCCCCAGTCTCTTCAGTTAAAAAGATCGGCAACCCATCCAGTCATCATGGGACCACATGCAGGGCCTGGGAGCAGTCCTGCAGGCCCATGCCTTCCACTGAATGTGTCCTGTGATACATTTGGAAGTCTGCAAAATGACAAAGGTCTAGAGACTGGCATTGGCCCCAATACCACTGGTGCAGGTCCTGAGTGGGAAAGGCACATGAGTTACTGCCTTGCAGACTGAGAAAGACCAGGGGAGCACAATCCCTGTGACAACCTGCTGGGGTGGGCAGGGGTTCCTGTGTCCTGGCTTCACCAAGGATCTCAGCGACCAGCTCCTGGAAGGACTCGGTACAGGGATAGGCTGAGATTGGGAACCAGACAGATGGGGTAGCACCAGAGGGCTTCAATTGGGCTGTGACTTCAGAGTGGGTGATGTGGTTATTGCTGCCACAATGCCCCACTGGGAACCTTGGGAATCTGGCACAGCCCTGCTGAGCCCCCCAAGTGGGGTCAGTGGTACTTTAAGGCAGCCTGAGGAGCCAAGGATGCTTGGGTCACCCCGTGGGAACATGACAAACCCACCAAGGAAGCCCCAGCCACTCTTCCTGGACCAGAGTTCTCCAGGGCTTCCACCACCCCAAGCCTCCTTATTCAAGTACTATTTTGTGGGCACACAGCCTTCACAGCGAGGCCCCTGCTGTTGGGACAGTGTGGGATCTCAATTTGGGGCAGGAAGAGAGTAAGGCCAGCTGCTGCTGCTGGACATGGGTTCTCTGGGCCCCCCTGTGGGGTTCCCTCATGCTGCTGCTGTGAGGACTCTCCTGTGGGCAGGATGGAGCCCCTGGGCCACCTCATGCTATAGGTCCCAGCTCACTGAGTAACTGGAGGAAGGACAATCTGTGAGGAAACTTGGGAGAAGCACCCTTAGGGAGGGAGGGATTTGAGGCCCCCAAACCAGATGGTCCAAGGCAGAAGGGGAAGGTGCAGACTTTGGCCAGCTCATGTGACTGCTCTGGAGCCTATAACCTGCTCTTTTCTTGACCTGTGCAGGAATGGAGCACCCCAGCTGAGACCCCTCCTCCTGACAATTTCTTCCTGGAGGCCCAGGGTTCTCCGGTTCTTAAGAGTATGTGGCAAACACAGCTAAAGACGGTGGAAGGGGTTGGGGCACCAGGCTCTCCTGGGGATTCCTAGAGGCCAAACTGGGGATGTATAGCACAGGGTAAGGGCCCAGAGTGCAGGAGGGGTAAGAGTGCTCCGGGCAGTGACTGCTGCTAGCCCACCCCTGTGATTCACAGCAGTGGGGGATGAGGGCTGTGGACTCGGGGGCCCCACAGCAGGCTGCCAGGCCCTCTCGTGTGTGCAGATGCCAACACTCCTGGCAAAGGTGAGAAGCCGTCTGAGTATGTGTGTCGGATGGGCCCTGAGCTGCTGTGGCTGGGGAAGGAGAGCTGGAGGTCTCTGTACGAAGACTGGGGCAGTGACGAGAGTGGAAAAACCACCCACAGGCCAGGCCAGCACCAAAGGGAAGAGTCATCATGGCAACCAGCTCCCCAGCATTCACCTGCCCTGGGCTTGTGTACTGGAGGAGGGAGGTGTGGGGGGCCTGTCAGCCTCTTGCTGGGGCACCCTGAGCTCACCGCAGACACCCCCAGAGCCCTGGGAGGGGATTTGTTCTTGACTAACACCTCATCCCAAAGGGAACCCTGACTCCTGGGTCACCCTCCAGCACTCCTGAGAACTGGATTTAACCCTTGTGGGGAATGAGGCAAAGAAGTCAAGAAGCTAAGCCCTAACCAGTCCCCAAAGGGAAGCCACAGGGCCCCAGAAAGGTGAGTACCCCAGGGCCAAGCTTCCCCAGGGTGTTGCCAGAAGGGCTGGTATAGGAGGGGCCCTGGGACTTGAGACAGGCCTGGCCACAGCTGGCCACAAAAGAGAACACTCTGGTGCCTGGTGGCAGCAAGGAAATCCCTTGGGCTGAAACACTCCTTCCTCTTGGGAGATGGTGTTTGTTGGAGGGGCAGCATGCCTCCCTCCTCCCCCCAGTTCCAAGGTGAGCCCTCTTGAGAAAACCCAGACAGGCGGTGGCAAAAAGGCCAGTAAGGGCTGGGGACCCTGTGATGCTTGTCAGGCTGCAGCCGCTCGGGGTGTCCAGGGCAGATGGGGTGTGGAGTAGTAGCTCTCAGGGAATGGGGTGACCTTGTTTTCCTGCAGAGTGGACAGAAGATGAGGGTACCAAGGGGAGGAAGATACCCTTGGCCCAGCCTGTCCACACCTATATCCTGGGCACATGTATTGGTGTGAGCACGCGTGCAGTGAAGCCCGGGCCGGAGTTCCATCCGCCACCCCTCTCTCTTGCATCAGGGACAATTCCCTTTACTGTGGCTCCGCCACCTGTGCCAGGGCACTGAAGTCTGAGAAAGAGAAGGCGGTAGTGTCGGTGGCAGCTGAGGCTTGGCACTACCACCCTTGGAAGTTGGCACATCAAGTTTCTTGCTGCTCCTCTCAGCTCTGGGGAGCATCATCCTCATCTGCAGAGAGGACACAGCTCTAGGAGATGGTGGCAGGAGTCCCACGCCAGCCTCCTGCTGATCACAGAGCAGGGATCCAGTTGGTCCCAGGCCCCCTTGCACTGCCCAAAGAAGGTCTGTGCAAGCTGGAGAGTCTTTGCAGGAGGGGGCTGTGGGGACCTCGGCCACCTGGCCTCCCCTTCTCTCAGTCACTGCAGCACCCAGCCTCAGGCAGCCGCCTTCAGGAACCTGGAGCCGGGATGGATGAGCATCCTTACAAAAATAACTCTGAGCCTGTTCCCAATGGTGGGAGCAGGGTCCTGAGAGCATGAGGCCTGGGAAGTCCGTGTGAAGGGAGAGCCGCGGGGCGCTTGCCCGGCCGTCACGGCTGCAGGCGCTCCAGGTACTGTGGCAGGGGGTTCTCCTTGACGTATTTCTGGATGTACCAGCATGTGAGATGGGCCTTCAGATCCTCCTCCACCACGAAATCCAGGGCAGCCTGGGGGCCAGGGCAGAGGGGAGAGTCAGGACACGATTAGGCTGCGCCAGGGCTCTGCAGATCAGGAGCCTGGGCCCAGATGGGCTGTCATTTGCCATGAGAGGACCTAGGGGATGATTTGTGCTGCCCCGCACCCACCCACTGCCCACCATAACCTGCTGGCAAGGCCGGCCTGTAAGTCTGTGCTTGCCCAAGAAATACACATCTCTGCCAAGTGGGATGGTGGCAGCTCCAGGTCCCCTGCCCACCACCCACCCTACCTTGGCAAGGTGCTTGGCAATGCCACGGCCACGGTAGGCATCGGGGACCTCTGTGTGCTGCAGGTCCACGATTCGCTTGCCCACATACTCGTACAGCAGGACAGCACGGTCGTGGCACCCTGGGGAGAGGTGGAAATAGATGAGGCTGTGGAGACTCCAGGGTCTGAGGGGTGCGGTTAGCCCCAGCAGACCCAGGTACTGGGGAGGGGACAGGCATCTGGAGCCAGGGGACCTGAGCTGAAGTCTGAACAGCCTCTCTGTGCCTTAGTTTCCTTGTCCATAAAAGGGGGGTTCGATAAAATGCTCCTCCCAGGGTCGCTTGGAGGATTAAATGAGGCACTCTCCATACAATGTTCAGTATGTGCCAACAACACTTGAGCCCTTGCTACTGTCCCCCACCTCAGTATCATAGGGACCCCCCCCATCTGAGCCCTAGGCTCTGTGCCCCACCTCAGTCACCTCCCAGGGAGTAGGAATCTCAAGGTGCAGCAGTGGACACAGAGTAGGCCCAGCAAATCCACCACCAAGGCAGAGAAAGAAGACAGGAGAGGCACTGCCACCATGTGCAGCAGGACAATTCACTGGACCCTGGCAGAGATGTAGCAAGCAAGGACAGAGAACAGTGGCATGAGCATCCATGAGAAACTGTTGCTAGGCCCAGGAAGAAGGAACACACAGGTCTTCATGCCTTCCTAGGCCTGCCAGGAAAAGAGCTCAGCAGCCACCCCAAGCTCCTGCTGCAAAACACTTAACTGAAGTTTCTCCAATCAGTCGCTAGTTCCATCTGTCTATCTGTCCATTTACTCATTCATTCATCTACTCACCTATCCATCCATTTATCCATCCATCTACCTACCCATCCAGTCACTTGTCTACTCACCTATCCACTCATCCACCCATCCATCCACTCATCCACCTGTCCCTCCACTCATCCACCCATCCATCCACTTATCCACCCGTCCCTCCACTCATCCACCCATCCATCCACCCACACACCCACCCAGTGTTTTTGGAGCTCCAGGCACTATTTAAGATGACACGCACATAGCAGTGAACAAGACAGACAAGGATATCTGCCCTCATGAAACTGACTAGAAGGAGACAAAGATAAACAAGAAGAGCAAGGGAACATACAGCATGGGAGGGGATGGGCAAGGGGTGTGAAAAACACTGGGTGGGGACAGAGTGTTCTAGGAAAAGACAGCCAGCACACAGGCTCTGAAGCAGGAATGGGCCTGTAGGAGTGACAGCGAGGACACCAGGGTGGCTGGAGCGCAGGGGCGAGGGGCAGGGGAGAAGATGAGGGCCAGGAAAATGGGGGCAGGTCCTGCAGAGCCTTCTATGCCATTGAGAGCCACAGGAGGGCCCTCAGCAGAGAACAGATGGGGGTGACTCATGACTTCACAGGTTCCCTCTGGCCACCATGGGGGAACTGGCTAGGGGCAGAAGCAGGGAGTGCGGATGGAGGCAGGGTGGGTTAGAGAAGAGGCAGACACGAGGCTGTTTTGAAGGCGTGCCTGCAGGATTTGCTGATGGTTTGGATGTGGTCAATCAGAGGAAGAAACACTGAGGGCAAACTCAAGGTTTCTAATTTCAAAGAGCTGCATATTTGTATACGAAGTAAATAAATAAGCAGGGTCCAGGGAGGGACAGGGCCATTAAGCCATGTGCAGTAGCGGAGGTGGCAGGAGGTGGGCTCTCAGGAGACCTCTGAGTGGAGAGGTGAAGTGGCCGAGGTATTAGCAGAGGAAGGACAGGCAGAGGGCAGTGCAGTGCTACGATCCCAAGGTTGGAAGATACAATTCCCTGGCCTTAGAAGAAGACATGTCAATGCCAAGTGTCTTTCTCTACTTTTTAAAAGCAAAGTGCATTTCCCGTATTTTACCTTTAAAGCAAGGAAAAAGCAAATTGTATGTCACATGCTTTGAAGTACCAGCAACTTCCTCCTACATGCTGTTGGGGCTCAGACTGTGCTAGATTTCCCAAGAGGCAGATGGACACTCAGAGAGATCAAATGACCAGCCTGAGTCACACAGCAAATCAGAAACCAGCACAGGACCCATCCTCAGTTGAGAAGCTTTGTGGCACCCAGGATTCCTTGAGTCTCCCCCAACCTCCCGGTGAGAGGCCATGATTCAGCTCCCAATCTTCAGACGAGGAGACTGAGCCCTTAGAGATCCAAGCCACACAGTCACACAGCGGGTTTCAGGCCCCAATTCCCAGGCCTTTCTAATCCATCTAATGTGTCCTCTGCTTCTGGCCTCCAGTCTTCGTCTTGGCAGCTCCCTCTGGCCTCCAAGCCCCAGTGCTGGTGCCCCCTCCTTGTGATGTGATGTGACCACCATCCTGCTGTAGCCTCCCTCGTGGAGGGTCTGTTTCAGTAGGACAGTGAACAATATTATAAATGACGGGATTCGCAGGCTATGGGCACCTATGTGCTCTTAAGGACAATACAACAGAGAAAGGTAGCGAGTGGGGAGGGGGCTGCCATTGTAAAGAGGCCTCTCTTGTCCAAAGACCTGAGGGAATGAGGGAGCCAAGGGAAGATCTGGGGGATGAGCAGACTGAGTAGAGAGAAAGGCATATGCAAAGGGCCTGAGGTAGGATGTTCAGGAAATAGTGAGGAGGGTAAGTGGCTAGGCCTCAATGAGCCAGAGGCAGGGAGTTAGCAGGGGTTCTTGGGCCCAGACCACGCAGGGCCTTGCAGGTCCAAAAGACCCCAGCTTTTGCTTCAGCACAGCTCCACAGAGGAAGGAGGGGTGGGGCTCCAGCCCACACAA
This sequence comes from Erethizon dorsatum, assembly GCA_028451465.1. NCBI lineage: Eukaryota > Metazoa > Chordata > Mammalia > Rodentia > Erethizontidae > Erethizon > Erethizon dorsatum. The sequence goes on from CM051826.1 coordinate 21,973,687, forward strand.
GTTTGCTAGTGCTTCTCTGTTCACTCATTTCCTCCATCAAGTGGAGTGGCTGCTGGGGCTGTAATGGGCCTTGGGGTGCCTCATGGATTCTCTGCCTCCCCTCGGGTTGCTGGTGGTCACTTGGGCTCAGTCATCACCCTATCCCCAGCACCCAGCCCAGGGTAGACACCCAAGAAATGTCTGGCCCATAAAAAAACTATCCTCCCCAGCAGACCCACACTGGCACTCCAGGTGCACCTGTGGGCTCCGGACGCGCTCAGCAGCAGCAGGGCCTCCTGTCCGGCTCTGACTGCTCTGAGCTGCGAAAGGCTCGTGGGCACAGCTTCCAGATGTGCCAGGACTCTGGCCTCTCCGACCCGCCAGCAGCCTCCATGTTTCCCACAGCAGCACAGAGTTCCTGCCACCTGGCACTGGCCTTCCCAGGGCCTCTCAGGTCACCCAAGTGTCACCTAAAGAGATGTTTCCCCGACCACTTGCTGCCCCTCACAGGACAGCAGGATGAGGGGCAGCACCGACAGCCAGGCTCTCATCTCCTGCACTGTGTCCACCCCCACCAGCCCCTGGGCAGCTGAGCCCTTGGATACTATCTTTGCTCCAGGGACACAGGCACAGCCTCAGGGCACGGCCTGGCTCAGGCCTTAGGCCCTTATCTGAGCTGGGCTCTGAGCACCCCCAAGCCTTAGATTGGCTCAAACGGGCAGAACTTGTCTCCTGGGAGCCTGGGAAACAAGCCTGGGCTAGGGCTGCATCTCTGCCAGGTGCCCCAGAGACCACACCTGTCGTGGGACAATCCTTCCACACGTCACCCTCCTGGGCCTGTGAATCATGTCAGGATCACTGACTGTAACTAGTTCTAAGAGAAGCCGTCTTTCCCTTGCGTCTCTCCAACCGAGGGCCCTGCACTCCCCACGACCACAGGATCAAAGGGACCCAGGAGGACATTGGGGCAGGTGGTCACAAGAAGGACAGAAGCTGGAAAGCAGCAGGGGTGCTGGGAGATGGAGACGGGGAATCTCAGTGAAAGGTGGTCACCTCCACCGTCCACCTGCCCACACCAGCCCTAGAAGGTAGGCTGGCAGATCAAAACACCACTGTACAGATGGGGAGACTGAGGCAGTGAGGAGCAGTGACAGGTCCCAGCAGCCTGGCTTGGAGAGGGGCCAGAGGTTAGAGACTCAGGCAGTGGGAGCTGAGAGCCTGTAGAAGGTTCGCATGGGTCACTTCCCTCCCCAGGAAACCCACAGCCCAACACAGCCAGGAGGCACGCGAGGGCAGATCCACCTGTCTTGCCACCTTCTCTGCTCAGGACACCAGCTCTGGGTGGGCATCACGGATGCTGCAGGTCACAGGGGCACATGGCTGCTGGGGGCCCTGTGGGGACATAGTGGGTCTTACAGGGCTACCCACAGGCTGGGATCTGACCCCTGTGAGGCTACCGGCTACACTTAGCCCTGTTGCCTCCAGGGTCTGGAGTAGGCCAAAGGTAGCTGCTGGCCCCCTCCAGGGCTTCAGTCTTTCTATCTGCAAAATGGGGGCTGGGAAGGATATGGGAAATGCCAAAATGTTGGGATCCAAGTAACTTCTGGCAGCTGAGGTGGAAGAGGAAGCAGGCCAAGGAAGGGGCTGCTGGTGGGCAGGGGCTTTTTTTTTGTTTGTTTGTTTTTTGTGGGTACCGGGGGTCGACCTCAGGACCTTGCACGCCAGCAGGCGCCCATGCTGCTGAGCGATATCACCGGCCCTTTTTCCGTATGCGGGTACCGGGAGTCAAACTCAGGACCTCGCGCTTGCCAGGCAGGCGCTTATGCCGCTGAGCCATCTCACCGACCTGGCAGGGGCTTTTTAAAAAAGTTTCCTCCTACTTCTGGATGACAGTGCTCTGAGAAAGGTTGGGGGGCTCCATCTGGCTTAGCTGTCCAGCAGCTATGTGCCTTGGTTCCCCTCCTATAAAATGGTGACAAACTAGCACTTCAGAACCCAGATTTTGGGTCAGACCAGCCTGGGCTTGAGCTTTCTCTCACACTCGTGTTGGCAAGTCCTGTCCCTACCTCCTTCTGCATAGTTCTGGACCTGGATGCTTCTCCCCACCCTTGCTCACACACTACCGTGCGTCCCGCCTCACAGTCTGCCCCCCTCAGCACAGCCAGGGGGAACCTGGGCCATCCCATCTGTCCTCTGCTGAGTACCTTTTCAGGCATCCGCCTTGTTCAGAGTCAAAGTCGGATCACACACCAGGCCCTGCACCATCTGCCTCCTGTGACCTCTTAGCCTCATGCTATTCCCTTCCCTTGGAATGCACTTTGCAGCTGTAGCTCTGTTTCTTGCCTCCTCCAGGTCTTTACGTCAATGCCACCTTCTTTGAGGAGGGCTTTTCTGGATGCCTGACTCTGGACACCCGATGAGCCCTAACTCGTCTCTCACCAATCTTTGTTTTCTGGGATACTTTACAATATATTTTTTGCCCATTTCTCCTCTACACTAGCAGCCTCGAGAGTCTCTAGCACCTTGAGGAGTGCTGGCACATAGTAGGTGCTCAATGACTAACCTGTGGACTGAATCCGCCTCTTTTACCTTGTGAGGCATTTCACTTCCTTGTGCCTGAGCTACCTCATCTGTAGATGGAGTACTTTCCACCTCCTTGCTTGGTGCAGCTATGACATAAACTGACTCCATATGCCTCGTGGACCACAGCAAGTGCTCAATAACTGCAGGTGCTCACATCTTTCCTCCCTCAGGACCTAAGCTTTTAGGAAGACAGCCTAGCTCTGCCACAGGGACAGTCAAGGCACACACCTGCATGGGACACCAGGGATGGTACGCTCCCGCCCAGACCCAGTATTCATATCCACGGTGCGCACAGTGGCACCAGCTTCTAGGCTTCCTTGCAGGCCTGAGATCTCATGAGCACCTGTTTCCCTCCTAGCTTAGCAGGCCTGGGCTGGATGCGCCCTCCCTCCCAGGCCAAAGGTCCACACCCAGACCCAACCCGACCCCAATACGTGGAGAAGCCCTGGTAAAGGGGGAGCCTGGCTGCAGAGGAGCAGCTCTCTCTAGCCTCCCTCTTCTCAGCTGGGCTTGGCTGGGAGGATCCCTGGCCATTTTTGTGGTTAGCCACATGCAGTGGGTTCCAGAAGGGAGCAAGTCTAAGAATATGGTCTGGGCACAGCCAGGTCTGGAGGACTGTCCTTTAGCTGTATCCATCTGGAAGTAAAAACTTCTCCCAAACTCCAAGCATTCCTTTTTACTTCCGTGAGTCTAATGGGCTTTTTTTTTTTTTTTTTTGTGGGTACCGGGGGGTCGACCTCAGGACCTCGCGCGCCAGCAGGCACCCGTGCCGCTGAGCGATATCACCGGCCCCTTTTTCGTATGTGGGTTCCGGGAGTCGAACTCGGGCCCTCGCGCTTGCCGGGCAGGCGCTTAAGCCGCTGAGCCATCTCACCGGCCCCTAATGGGCCTTTTGAGCACCAGAGAAAACAGAGCCTCCATGGAACTTAGAAACCTCAGAAGAGGTTCTGAGAAGTCATGAGGCCTCTCTACACAAGAATGGCCAGGGCCCTGAGTGTCACCACCAGCCAGGCCACTGCCAGCACCACCACAGAAGGACTTGCTTCTATGAGAGAAGAATGCAGTGCCGGGTAGGCTAGGCCCAGGTTTCAGTTCTGACTGTGGCCCTTGGTGATACCCAGCAAGTTACTTCCTGTAGCCCTAGCCTCAGCTTACTCACCCATAATCTAGGCTGGTGTGTCACAACACCTCACTGGGACGTTGTGACAGGTGCACCCATGAGGATGTGGAAGTGATGAGGCCTGGGATGCCCAGGATCCTAAAAAGGAGTTCCAGGCCCTTCAGACTATGACCAAATGAGGGCCACAGGAACTGGTTCAGGAAGTCAGACCCAGCAGAATGCTATTCCAGCTCTGCCCCAACTCACCTGCTGACCTCAGACAAGCCTCTCCCTTTCCTCAGCCTCCACCTTTCCTTCTCGGAAATGGGGGAAATGGGCACCTTTGCCTCTAAGACCTTTGGACATTCCCAGAGGGCCCAGCTTGGGGTGGGGGGGTGGTACAGAGAGCTCATGGTCCTCGATTTCATAATTCTATTTCCAATCCCTCGGATCTCCTGGGGTGGGGGTGTGGGCTGGTAAAAACTTCTCTACAGGAAATGAAGACTTGAGATTGCTTTCTGGTTTTAAAAGTAATGATCAGTCCACGTTTATTAGCACTTACTTTGTACCAAACAAGCAGCTGAACTCGACGCTTATCACAGGTTTCATTCTCACCGCCAGCCACTGTGGTCTCCACGGGTGCTATTCCCACAGCAGACAGAGAAACCGAGGCACATGCAGATGCGGCAAACTGACCAAAGTCTCAGAGCCATCTACCCCGCTCCCAAACACGGGGGCAGAAGCCCCTCTTGCTGTCAGCCTTTTCCCCAAAGCCTCCAGAGTGGAAGAGCTGCGCTTCCCAGGCACCCGGGGACCAGGCAGGTCAGGGCCGACCCGCTCTCCAGGATCTCCAGCGGCGGCCCTCGGCGGGTGCCCCATGGCGAAAGACAGCCGGCCCCAGCAGGTGCGCGTCCCCGGGGGCGCTCCCGCCTCTGCCTCTCCGGGGAACCCCGCACGCCCCGGACTCGGCGCCCGCCGCCTCCCCCGGGACGCCCGCCCAGCTCGGCCCGGCCGCGCCCCCACCTGGCCTGCTTGCAACCCGCAGCTCCGGAGGCCAAGGGAGGCGGCCCGCGGTCGCGCAGTCCCTGCGGGCCGGGCTGCAGGCGCGCTGCGGCCCCCAGGCGGGGGCAGCCTCGGCAGGGCCGGCGTGCTCGCAAACAAAAGGCGGGGCGGGCGGGCAGCGCGTTACCGTTGAGCCGGACGGTGAACTGGCGGCGCCGGCGGTCGTGCTCCACGCGGATGGGGCAGCCCTGCTCCAGCGCGCCCAGCGGCACGGCGGCCGCCGAGTGCGCCATGGCGAGGGCTGCGGCCGCGGGGACGGAGGAGAGCGCGGGCGGCTGGGCTGGGCCGGGAGAACGCAGGCGGCGGCACAGAAACTGACACTCGGCGGCGGCGCGGCGGCAGCAACAAAAAGCAGGGGGGGGCCAGGAAATCAGCTGTGAGTCACGTGCAGCGCGCGGCCAATGAGCCTGCGGCCTTTTTGTTTTGATACATTCCATTCGGCTCTTAAAGGGCCTGCACGCCTCGCTGGCGGCGTTCCGCTTGCTGCTGCAACAAAACAACGCGGCCCCTCTGCGCCGGCGCTGCTTTGCCATCCTGCATTTGCCCTATGAGTGACTCTGGGACTAGCACACGGATCTTTCTCAAAAGGATGTAACACCCTGTAGGGAGATTCTCAACGTCCCCACGACGGCCCACTTATGAAGCACTTGCTGTGTGTGCGGCCTGTGCATAGCCAAGCCCTGTTATACAGGAAGCGCTCAGTAAGGCATCTTACACTTGGTGAAAATCTCACAAGGAAGAGAAATAGGCATGCCCGGCTCCATTGTGCAGATGAGAACATCGAGGCTCAGGGCAAAGACACGCTTAATGTCACAAGCAGCTGGGACCCCAGGGAGGGGATGGTGGGGTGGAGATTGGTTGTGGCCATCCATTTAAATGTGAACAGATGTGGCTACTGGGGAGACATTAGCCCCAGAAGGCTTGTTGGGGATAGACATGTTCCAGAAAAAGGCAGAGACTTGCCTGTGGACACAGGATTCTTGGAGCCCAGACTTATTATTTGAAAGGGGGCTTAACTAGGCCCCTCAGGCACAACCTCAGATTCACACCCCACCCTCTTCTTCCTGCCCGAAGCTTTGCCCTTCCCACCCATAGCTGAAGCTTTGCCCTTCCCACCATAGCTGCACGCTGAATCACAGGACTGTAGGCTACTCTCACTGTTTTGTTAATGACTTCTAAACTTGATGTGCACAGCCATGTGACCACCACTCCAAAGGAGATAAGGGTCGCTCTGGGAGATATAGGCCTCTGAGGGCTTCTGAAGTTCTCTTCCTGTCAGTGCTAACATTTTGTGGATGCCATTATCCCTGATTTTTAGCATGAGTGGCCAAATAGCTTTTTCTAGACATCCTATACACGGAATCAAAACATATGTACTCTCTGTGTGTGCGTGCACATGCGCATGGTACTGGGGGTTGAACCCAGGGCCTTCACACTGGGCTACATCCTGAGCCCTTTTATTTATTTATTTATTTATTTATTTATTTATTTATTTATTTATTTATTTATTTTTGGCGGTACCGGGGGTCGACCTCAGGACCTTGCACGCCAGCAGGCACCCATGCCACTGAGCGATATCACAGGCCCTTTTCTCGTATGTGGGTACCGGCAGTCGAACTCAGGACCTCGCACTTGCCAGGCAGGCGCTTATGCTGCTGAGCTTTCTCACCGGCCCAGAGCCCTTTTAAATTTAATTTAATTTTAAAAATTGTTAGAAAGTGTCTTGCTAAGTTGCCCTGGCTGAGCCTCTACTTGAGATTCTTCTGTCACAGGCTGGGTCTAAGGGTCCCCAAGGCTGAAATAGGGACTTTAACCCACTCCTGTAATATAAATCTGCAGGCTCACTGACTCCCTGGATGCTTCAGGAAAAGAGGGGTGAGAAGGATTTATTAGAAGAAGATACAGGCTGCACTCAAGGGCAGAGTTCGGGTGCTCAGAGAAATGAGGCAGAATACAGCTGGGAACTGGGAATCCTTTATGTGTTTTGGAAGGTGGACATCTGGAATGCTAGTCTTAGTCTTAGTCTCAGCGGTGGGAGAGGATGGCCCACCCTTAGTGAGCTATTCCTAGGAGAGGTGCCAAAAGGGCGGTCCCTTCACCGGTGGAAGAGGACCATTTGCAAGTAAAAGGGAATGGGCAGACATGTTCCAAGCTGAAAGGTTTGCTGTTTCGGGAGAAGAAAAAAAAAAGTAAATAAACCTGACTTATAGTCTGAAGCTGCAGTTTTTCCTTAAAATACAATTTTAAAATTTTGATTTCTTTGTCTCCTTTTTACCTATTTCTTCTATCCTACCTCACTCCCGCCTCACCTCCCCAGAGTGCTGGGATTACAGCTGTGTACCACCATGGCAAATTTTCAATCTTTTTGCTTCTAGCCATTCTATTTTTGGGGGGTGGGGTTTGAGACAGTCTCACTGTGTAGCTCAGTCTGACCTTGAACTCCCTGTGTGGTCCAGGCTGGCTTTGAACTAGTGGTGATCCTCCTGCCTCAGCCTCCTGAGTGCTGGGATTACAGCCATGTGCTACCACGCCCAGCCTGCTTCTAGCCCTTCTAAGGCATGTGAAGTGCTATATTTCTGTGGTTTTAATTACCTGATGGCTAGTTGGATTGAGCCTTCTTTCTTATGCTCTTCAGCTATTTGGATATCCATTTTTGTGACCACTTTTGCCCACTGATTTTTCAACAATGAACAAAATAGACAAAACTCCTTGCCATTCCAGAGCTCACTGTTCTATGGTGAGGGAGAGAGACAATAAGCAAAGAAGGAAACAAAGGTAGGGTTGGTCAGCTGGAGATAAGAGCCTGGAGGGAGATTTAACCAGCAGGGGGATGGGTGTGCTCTTGGAGGAGGTCCTGATTTCAAACAGGGCAGGCAGGACAGACCTCAGCAGAGGAGTTCTTATGAAAGATTTGAAGGAGGTAAAAAAATGGGTCAGGTGGCATGGGGGAGAGCACTTCAGGCAAAGAGAACAGATGGTGCAAAGCCCCTGGGGTATGTTTAAAGAATACAGGGAGGCCATTGTTGCTGGGACAGGGAGCACCTGGGGGAGGTGGAATGAGGCCAGGAGGTAGAGTAGCAAACTGAGGGGCCTTTGGACTGAGCCGAGAGGAAATCATGGGAAGATTCTGGGGACATCATCTTTGCTGTTGTGTCTTTTTTAATTTTTGAAAATTTCAAACCTGTAAATGGGATGGTAAAATGAGGTTTGAATTATGTCTGATATCTTTCATTTAACAAATGTTAAAGGAATGTTTACACACAGTAAAAAATTCCTCCTTTCACCATGTTGCTCTGCAACTTTGGACAAACATCAGACCCTTGAACCACCTCGCACTACACAGCCGGGCTCTGAACAGGGCTCCTGTGCTCCTTTCAGCCCCTCCCACCCACTTGGCCTGTTCTTTGTCCCTGTCTTTTTGCTCAAGGAACCCTTAGTATGTGCCCTTGGGCCTGGCTTCCTTCCCTCTGTACCATGCCTCTGTGGTTCTCCCAGGAGAATGTGCAGATCAGTACCCTGCTCCTTTTCATGGCTGCATAGGATTCCAGGAAATACTAAAACAGCCTTTTTTTTTTTTTTTTGTGGGTACCGGGGGGTCGACCTCAGGACCTCGTGCGCCAGCAGGCGCCCGTGCCGCTGAGCAATATCACCGGCCCCTTTTTCGTATGTGGGTTCCGGGAGTCGAACTTGGGCCCTCGCGCTTGCCGGGCAGGCGCTTAAGCTGCTGAGCCATCTCACCGGCCCTAAAACAGCCTTTTTAAAAAAAATTATTTGTATGTACTTGCAGTAAATAATGATTCTATTTATTGTGGGGAGTTTGCATATGTACATAACACGTCTTAATTCTGTTTTTGGTTCCCTTCCCCCTCCATTCTTCCCTCTTCCCTTCAACTCTTGTTCCCCTTCTCATTTGCAAATGCTCTATTTCCATTTTTTCTTCAATTCTTTTTTTAAAAATCCCTTTTCCTTTTCTTCCTTCCCTCTCCCATTTCTTGTTCACCTTCTCATTTGAAAAATATCTCCCTACTTCCTATTTATCTTTTATTTTGTTCTTTACTTATATTTTGGGTTTCTCATATAAGAAAAACTATGTGATAACATTATGGTCTTGAGGTGCATCCATTTTCCTACAGATGTCTGAAGTTTGTCCTTCTTTACGGCAGAGTGGTATTCTGCTGTATATACATACCACATTTTCTTTATCCATTTATCTGTTGATAGGCATATAAGCCGTTTCCAAGATTTAGTTATCATAAATTGTGCTGCTGTAAATATGGGTATGCATGTATCACTGTAATACGATGACTTCAACTCTTTCAGGAGGATACTTCAAAGGGGAATAGCTGGGTCAAATGGCATTTCTAGTTTTAGTTTTTTGAGCAATCTCCATACTGATCTCCATAGTGGTTGTGCTAGTTTACATTCCCACCAACAATGTAGAAGTGTTTCTTTTGCCCTGCAGCCTCACCAACATTTGTTATTATTTGATTTCTTTTTTTGTGTGTGGGTACTGGGGGTCGACCTCAGGACCTCGCGCGCCAGCAGGCGCCCATGCCGCTGAGCGATATCACCGGCCCTTTTTTCGTATGTGGGATCCAGGAGTCGAACTCGGGCCCTCACACTTGCCAGGCAGGCGCTTACGCTGCTGAGCCATCTCACCAGCCCCTTGATTTCTTGATGATAGCCATGCGTCTTACTTTTTCGTTGCTGGGACACAATACCCAGCACCCACAAGTTAAAGGAGGAAAGGTGTATTTTAGCTCACAGTTTGTAGAAGTTTCAGTCCATAGTTGGCTGGCTGCAATGCAGGGTGTCATGGCAGAGGAGAAATAGCCCATGGCATGACAGGCAGGAGGGAGCAAGGTTTCCTTTTCTTTCCCTTTTTATTCCATCCAGGTTACAAACGTATTGGTTGGTGCCACCCACACCCAGGGTGGGTCTTCCCTCTTCAGTAAGTCCATCATCCACACCCAGAACTATGTTAAAACAATCAGTGGATAGATCCAATATCACCCAGTCATGATCCAGTATCACCCGGCCATGATCTAGTCACTTCCCAAAGCCCCACCTATGAGCTCATGAGGCATTGGGGGGACATCTAGATGTCTAATATGGCTTGATTTTGAGGAGTCCTCTGTCCATTGCCTGGGGAATGGACTAGAGGGGAAGGGTGGGGGTAGGGGACCACTAGTGGTGCAGGCATGGAGTGACCACAGTGGCCAGTGCCTTTGGTCCTGAGCTCTTTGATTTTGCAGTGACACAGCAGGTAAGATGCTGGTCTCAGTTCACACAGTTGCCAGATGGCAGAGTCAGATTCAAACCCAGACTCTCCCTGCTCTGTTCCCAATCTCTGACCCTCTGCTGTGGGGCCGGAGGACACCAACTCCAAGAGGCAGCTGAGCTTGACTTCAGAATCCTAAAAGCCAGCCTCGGCTGCCATCACCCCTGAGAACTCCAGCTTGTGCAGGCAGCTGGTGGGCCTGACACTGACACTTCCACCCCTGTACAGAAGAAGGAGGCTGGAGCTCCATGAGGGAGGGGTGCCCATGAGGTTTAATTATAGGTCTAGGAGAAGTCCCTGGGTCTGTCTATCTAGCTGTACACCCTGTGGCACAGTTTTATCATCTGTGAAATAGAATTAAGAAGTGTGAGTAACTTTACCTGGTGTCCAAGCGATCTGATGGAAGCTGAAGCTTTAGCAAGCCTGGCTTATGAGTCCCGGACCTGCTGCATGACTTCAGGCCTGTCACAGGTCCAGTCCGGGCCTCCTGGTCCCTCCTGGCTGGCTGTGATCCCTGAGAAGTCCTCTGCCCCTTCCACTCAGCTCAACTCTCAGCCTGAGTGGAGTCAGGGGTGGGGTGGGGAGACCTGCCCTGCCCCGAAGCTAGCATTCTGCCCAGGGAGCCCCACCCCAGCCTTCCCTGGGCCACCTCCCATAAACTTTTCCTTTTAATGCCTTTATTGTTCTTCTGTCCCAATTAGAAGCATGAGAGATGCTCATTTAAAACATTTAGAATGCATAGAAAAATATCAAGAAGATGAAAGTCCCTCCTTAATCCATCTTCTAAGTTTATCACTGTTCAGTTTGGCCACACATCCTAAAACAGCTTCCTGATCTGTAGTTATCATCCATTCATTCACTTGTGCACTCATTTAATATTTACTGAGCATCTACTCTGTGTTTTGGATTCCAGGAACACAACAGTTAAAAAGGCAGATAAAGCCCTTGCTCACTCCAGGCATGGTGGCCCATGCCTGTAATCCTACTTGCACAGGAGGCTGAAGCACCAAGATTGCCAAATTTGAGGCAAGCCTAAGCACCTTAATGAGACCTTGTTTCAAAATTAAAAAAAAAAAGAAAAAAAGTCTGGAGTTATAGTTCAGCCTCAGCACTACCTGGGTTCAGTCCCTAGTGACAAAAAAAAAAAAAAAAGCCCATGCTTACATAGAGATCTTTACACACAAATAGAATGTTTTTTCCCAATAAAAATGTAATCAAGTCATATTTCCTGTTTTGTAGCCTGTTTTTCATTTGTTTGTTTTGTTTTTTTGTTTTTTGTTTTCATTTAACAATATAATGCTGGGCATGGTGGCACACACCTTTAATCCCAGCACTTGGGAGGCTGAGGCAGGAGGATCACTGGGAGTTCGATGCCAGCCTGGGCTACAAAATGAGTTCAAGGCCAGCCTGAACTGCATAGAGAGACCCTGTCTCAAAAAGGGACAAAAAAAAAAAAAAAAATCCCTTATTTAACGATATATTGTGAGCATTTTCCTTTTTATAAATTTTTTTTATTTTTTAGGTTTTTTTGAGATAGGGTCTTGCTATGCAGTTCAGGCTGGCCTTGAACTCACTATGTAGACCAGGCTGGCCTCAAACTTGAAACGATCCTCCTGCCTCAGCCTCCCGAGTGCTGGGATTACAGGCATGCTCCACCAAGACCGGCAGCATTTTCTTTTTTGATATATAGGAAACCACAGAATCATTCTTCAAGAATATTTTTTCAATGTAATTTTATTAGGTAATGGTGGCTTGGATGTTAAATGTCCTCCAAAGGTCCATGTGTTGAGGGCTTGGTCCTTAACTTGGTGCTATTGGGAGACCGTGGAACCTTTAAGAGATGAGGCTTCAGGGGGGTCTTGGGTCATGAGGGGCAGGCCCTTGAAGGGGACGTGCAGCCCTGGTCCATTCCTGGTTCTTTCTCTTTTTTGGTTCTTGGCTACGGGGTGAGTGGTTTGCTTTAACACATAGCACCCATGACCATGTGCTGCCTCACCGCAGGCCCAAAAGACTGTGCCAAACAATTATGGGCTAGAACCTCCAAAATTGTGGTTCCAAATAAGGCTTTTCTCTATCCATTGATTATCTCAGCTGACCAGCACAGTAATACATTCACATTTCAAAAAAAAAATAAATTCACATTTCAAAACCTGAAATAAAGTATAGTCATCCTTTCATGTCTGTGGGGGATGGATTCCAGGATCCCCTGCACATAGTACAATCCATGAGTGCTCCAGTCTCTTACATAAAGTGACCCAATCTTTGCATATACACACACACATCCCCCTGTATACTATAAATCATTTCTAGATTTCTTACAATACCTAATATGGTGCAAATGCTGTATAGTTGCTATACTGTATTGCTTAGGGAATAATGACAAGCTAAATGTGTACATGTTCAGCACAGATAGAGTGTTTTCGAGATCTTTTCTTTTTCTTTTTTGTGGTGCTGGGGACTGAACCCAGGACTTCACAAATGTTCGGTGGGGGCTGTAGCACTGAGCTACTCTCCCAGCCTGGAAAGTTTGACCCACAGTTGGTTGAATATATAAATGTGGAATTTATGCATAAGGAGGGCCGACTGTAGGCACAGGAACCAGGGGACAATCTAACTCCTGTCCCTGTGTGTCATCTGCCCAGATCTCCCCAGCTACACGCAGGGAAACACGTTCACCTATTTTGAATGAATTCTCCCAGGGTTTTCCACACATAAATACGAGTACATGCAAATGTATATTCTTTCTCCCATTTTGACTCTAAATTTAGCACACAGCCCACGAATAGGCCCATCGCCTGGCAGTCTGTCCTGTGCGCCCATCTCCACCACCCTCCGCGGTGTCTGCACTTCCTTCGGCAGCTGTGCAGTGCTCCGCAGGTGCAGGCGCCCCAGCACCAACAGTTGCCCAGACCCCAGCCATCCTCTCTGACAGTTCCCTGTCCGCGGCTTCTAGGTGGTGTCTAAATATAGCATCTTTGTCCCAGGTCTTGGCTCTCTCATCTCAGGGACAGGATGCACCAACTCACCAGTTCCCTGCTGCGGGACTTCCGGATCTTTGCGTTGAGATGAGTGTGTCGGTACACAGCTTTTTGTCCACTGGCCCAGTTGCGTTCCCAGAAGATGCCAACAGCAACAATCATCAAAGGCCCCTCAGGTGCCAGGCTCTGGGCCCAGCACACCTTGTGCATGATCTTATTCTGGTGCCTATGCTGAGAGGCGGGGGTCACCCCAGTGAGGGGCACACTCTGCAAAGTTCAGGGAGTTGGGATTCAAACCCCAATGGGGCTGAGGCCAGAGTCTGGCATCCTGAGCTAAGGAAAAGTGGCTACAAAATTGGGGCCTGACATGGTGCTGAGATGGGTCTAATGGACGGGCGCCTTCCCAAGGGCAAGGGCTGCCTCCTCCAGAGAAGACCGGGAGGATTCAAAGGTCGTTGGAATAGACTGAGGCTCAAAAATGCCAGGGGCCCAGGGCCCAGGCAGGCTCATGATGCAGGGGGAAGGGCTGGGTGTCAGACAAGAGGGAGTGGCGTGGAGTGTGGCAAAGAGGGGACAGTCTGCCCTGCCTGAGGGGAGGCCACTCACTGGTAACTAACTGGCTGACTCTTCTAGACCTCTTCTAGGTCTCCTGTGTTGTCAGTAGGAGCTGAAAATCAAAGAATAGTGTGAGACAGGTGGGTAAGTGATGGTACCTGATTAAAGAGGGCTTGTATGTGTGTCTGCAGGGAACTAAGCTAGCTGGGAGAGGGGTAATTTGGAGGGATGTCTGGCAAACTGCTAATTGTCGGGATCAGGTGAAGGGCATGTGTGTATTTATTGCATGATTTTGGTCAGTTGGAGAGGTGCAATTTTTTTCAAAATGAAAAATTCCCACCCCACCCCTGCATAACCCCAGCCTCTGGGAGGCTGACGTGGGAGGATTGGAAGCTCGAGCCCAGCCTGGGCAACTTAGTGAGATCCTGTCTCAAAATAAAAAAGGGCTGATGATATCGCTCAGTATGAAGGCCCTGAGTTCAAGCCCCAATACTACTACCACCACCAAGAAAAAATATTGCTCTCTCCAGAATAGAAAACAAACAAACAAACAAAACACTGACATCCTGGTTAATTTCTGTCTTGAAACAAAGGAACAGCAGGAATAAGAGAAACTCTGAGGACAATTGGGTAACTGGAATGCAGATGGTATTAGATGTTTGTGGGATCACAGCTGTATTCTCAGGTTGGGGAGTCATGGTGTGGACGTAGGAGAAGGTCCCTTTTCTTGGGGGTACATGCTGAGGACCAGGAACAAAATGTCATGATGCCAGGACATACTGTTCAGCAACTCAGAAAGCGGTATCTAGCAGGGTGTGTGTGTGTGTGTGTGTGTGTGTGTGTGTGTGCTGGGAGGAGGAGGGGACTGGGTGACAACAGTGCCTGGCCAAGGCTGCAGATGGACAATGGAGGATGCTTTCTGTATGCTTGAAATTTTTCATAATAAAATTTTTGAGGGAAAAGGAAAAAATGACCATAGAGGTGAAAAAAAAAAGAAAATGCCTCCAGAAATGGCCCTCATCTGTAAACTGTTATTCAGCATCCCCCCCGCAACATGGGAAAACAGAGGAGCAGAGAGACGAAGGGAGGGCCCTTTTCACTGCTAACTTACCTCGCCAAGTGTGCAGGTGGCATTTGCGCTGGCTAAACCACAGTGGGCTCTTCCTGCCCCTTTGTCTTCGGTGTTGTCCCCCACCAAGGTCTGTGAGGGGTTCCTGTTACAGTCCCATTCTATGTGAGTGGAGACTGAGCCCCGAAGGCCAGAAGTGACGCGCCTGAGCTGCATATTGAGTTGGGGGCCGGGTGGTCCTCGGGCCTCCCATCTTCATCGGTTTAAGTGGGCAGGCCCAGTTCTGCCACTGACTTTGCTGTGTGACCCTCGGGGACTCGCCTGACCTCTCGGAATGCTCTAGGGTTAGGGGTTAATGAGGTGACTCCTGAGAAGGCTCCTGTCCTGCTGTTCTGCACACGGTTGTTTCTGTCAGGTGTCCTTCTGTCCCTCTAGTCCTTGGACTCTCAGAATCTCTCTCTGTTGCCCCTGCCTCCACCCCTTCCCTTTCCCCAGCCCCAGGTGCTCTGAGCTGCTCCTCTCCTCCAGTCTCACCTCTGTCTCTGTCTTCCCTCCTGTCAGGACTTGGCACAGTGAGGCTTTGGGCCTGAGGAATGCCACTGCTCGTGGCAAATTTCAGACAGCAAGAGATATGGTCATTGGAGAGATAATATGGGACATTCTCTTCTCTCTTCTAGAAAATTCTTTTCGCCATTGGCAAGCTCTTATTCATGCTTTGAAGCCCGGTCAAATATCACCCACTCTGAGAAGCTTTCTCCAGCTCAGGTTGGGTTAGGCACCACCCCATGGCTCCCGTAGCTCCTCTGAGTATCACCATTACGAGGGTGTGGGTCTGTCTGGGAGAGTCTGGGTCTTGTTCATCCCTACCCATTTTACAGAATGTAAAACTGAGATCAGGTTGCAGTCATATAGGCCTCAGAGCAGGCACATCCCAGTCCCATCATCCACTTCCTCCCTGATATCAGGCCCCTCATGTCATCCCTCTGAGCCTCAGTTTCCTCATCTGTAACATGGCAATAATGGTTCACCTTCTCAGATCTTTTTCCCTTCATTGAACTGGCTTCCATCCCCTGCCTTTGGCTTTAACAAGTTACAATTTATGTGCAGTGCAGTCTGCCTAGGTGGGTGCACAGATCAGGGGCCTTTGATAAAGGTGAGTAGTTGTGCAGCACTGTTCTCCCACAGGACATTTCCTTTACTCCCAGTTTCTCTCTCACTCCTGTACTCCAGGCCCTCTTCCCACTGTGCTGTCCTGTGTCTCTATGGTTTTGCCTCTTCCAGAATGTTCTGGGAGTGGGGTGAAACTGAATGCAGGCTTTTTACCTGGTTTCTTTCATTCAGTAGCATGATCTGCAATTTGTCCATGTCACTGTATGTACCCACTGGTCGTTCCTTTTTTTGTTTTTGTTTTTGTTTTTGAGACAGGGTCTCGCTATGTAGTTCAGGCTGGCCTTGGACTTGCTATGTGCCCAGGCTGGCCTCAAACTTTCGGCGATCCTCCTGCCTCAGCCTCCCAAGCACTGGGATTACAGGCATGTGCCACCGTGCCTGGCTCAGTGGTTAAAGTCATTCCTTTTTTGTTGCTCAGTAATATTCTACTGATGAATGCACCACAATGTGCTTATCCATTGCTGAGTTCGTGACATTTAACTTCTTTCTTGATTATTTCTTTTTCCTCCCTTCCTTTCTTTTTCTTTTATGTGGTTCTGGGGATTGAACCCAGGGCCTTCTCACTGAACTAAATCCACAGTTCCCCCTTTTTCAAATTTTGAGACAGGGTCTCACTAAGCTGCTAAATTGCCCAGGCAGGGCTGGAATTTGTAATCCTTCTGCTTCAGCCTCCCAGAGAACTGGGATTGCAGGCCTGCACCACCATGCCTGGCCCATCAGGTTTTTTCTTTAAAGCTGCTATTAACATTTGCTTACAGTTGTATGTGTATGCACGTGCGTGTGTGTGTGTAAACATAGTTATCATTTCTACTGGGAGTGGAGCGGCCTGGTTGCATGTAGGTGTATATTGAACCATATGAGGAAGTGCCAGACTGCTTTCTGGCTGGTCACACTGTATTTACACTCCCACCAGTGATGTGTGAGAGTTCCAGGTTCTGCACATCCTTGCCAACACTTGGGACTGTCCGTCATTCTGATCTCTGCCATTCTCGTAGGTGTGTGGTAGAATCTCCTCGTGGCCCTTTCTGGCATTCCCCTGGTGACTAATGATGTTGAGGACCTTTCCGTAGCTTCTTTGCTGTCCTTTGGGGAGGCATCTGTTCAGATTTTTGCTCATCCTTTGCTTCCTTGCTGCTGATTGTGCTGAGCAATATTATTATTGTTGTTACCATCTTATTACCCCATTGCGTGATTGTGGCTAAAGCCACATGCATCCCAGTTTAGAACTGCCAGTAGCACCTGTCCACAAGCTTCCTCAGTGCCCTAAACCCAGCAGTCATGCCCTCTCCTGCCAGACCTCCCTGAAGGAGCTGCAGCCTCCGGCCTCCCCTGATGCTGGTCTCTGAGTTGTTTGTTGTTTATGATGCTCACTTATCTGAACCTGCCAGCCGGCCTCAGCTGCTGTGTAGGAAGGAGGGAAGGCCTCGGGGATGGACTCTCCCTCCTTGCCCTGCCCGAGGGACAGAGCCAGCAGATCCCTATCTCCTGGCACCCATCCCAGGCCCTGGCACACTGGGTGCACGCGGCAGGTCCCTGCACTGAGCCGCAGCATGGCAGCAGGGCCTGGGCTCTGATTTCTATTTGTCGAATGAGACAGTTGAGGCTCAAAGAGACATGGCTGCTCAAAGTCCCACAGCCCAAACAGGTAGAGCCGAGATCTGGTCACAGGTTCCTTGAACTGAGAATGTCACTGTCGTTCAGCACATACTCCTCCAGCTCCCATGAACTGCCCAGCCAGAGAGACAACTGGAGGCTGCCTGAGTGATGAGTGCCTGGTAAACGGAGCACCAGGAGCTGCAGGAATTCATCCACAGAGACATCCTTGTGTTATCATCCCACTTTACAGATGAGAAAACCGAGGCAGAGAGAGCCCAAGTGACTCACTGGGTAAGTTAGCAGCAGAGCAGGACGGGAACCCAGGGACTCTGTCTCCACAGCCCGAGAGCCTACCTGCTGGACCCAGCCGAGCTGATGGCCTCTGTCCTTCCTGGGACCTGTCCAACCTGTGTGGCCCTCAGTTCAGGGTCCCAGGCATGGTGTGTATACATCCTTGCTAACTGCAGTTCTGTCAGAGTCCTCACTTCACCTATGATGTCCCCTCTTTCATTCCCCCTTTGAGCACATTTTGGCTCCCATAATGTCACGCAGCGCTGCTTTCGACCCTTACGCAAGCATCACCCTTATTCATTCAAACCTCCGCTGAAAGAGTCTGGTGAGTGACTTGGCAAGCTCTGTTTGTGTTAAGACACATGGGACCTTTGTCCTAACCAGCCCTCTTCCAGAACTGCCTTCCTCAGACACACTCGTACATGTGGGGAGTGACGTCTGCACAAGGACATTCACTAGAAGTGCAAAGTAATAAGGTGGACCCCATGCCTGCCTTGCACGATGGGGAGTCAGCAGTGGAGTATTATGAAGCCATGAAAAGGTGAGGGTGCTCACCTTGGGTCAAATTTGGAGGATGCAGAGGGAATGTTAAGTGAACAGAAAATGTGCAAGACAGTGAAGGAAGAGAAAGATATTTACATGTCTCTGCAAGGACTCAAGCAGTTAGTGATGCTGGATGAGTCCTGGGAAGATGCCAGGGAGCCTGGGGGACAGAGGCAGGATACTTTTCACCCTGTGCCCTGCCATCTTTTGCTAGGAATTGATTTTATTTATTTATTGCATTTTATTTATTTATTTATTTATTTGAATAAATTTGAGTTTGAATTTTATTTATTTATGCCTTTTTTTTTTTTTTTTTTTTTGAGACAGGGTCTCACTATGTAGTTCTGGCTGGCCTTGAACTCACTATGTAGCCCAGGCCGGCCTCAAACTTGCAGTGTTCTCCTGCCTCAGTCTCCCGAGTACTGGGATTATAGGCGTGTGCCACCAAGCCCAACTTTTTTGTCTATTTCAGGCAGGGTGTCACTATGCAGTTCAAGCTGGCCTTGAACTTATTATGTAGCCCAGGCTGGCCTAACTCACACCGATCCTCCTGCCTCGGCCTCCCAAGTGCTGGGATTACAGCTCTGCACCACCACACTCGGTCTTGAATTTTAAATAGATATTTTTTCCTCCTCCTCCACCTGCTGGAGGCCTTCTCTGATGTTGCACCTGAAGTGATGAGTAATCCAAGTGACTTCGAGGTGGGGCCTGTTGCCTCCCCTCTAAATCCAGCTGTCCTTCACATGCTTGGACATGTCTCCTACCAGCTGGGGCCCTGGCCCTCTTTGAGTCAGACTGGTCACCCCAAGGGAAGGGCCCGGCAGAAGCTTGCCCTTCAGGGGAACCCATGTGTCCTGCTCAGCACTCTGGAGACCATGAAATCTCCCAGATCCAGTGAGGACTCCTCCTGCCCTGGCCTCAGGAGCTCACCTCTTCCACATCAGTACAGAGAAATAAACTCTGTCTTTGTGGTTTCATAAAGCCACAAATAAATAAATAAACCCCATCTTAGAGATGAGGAAACTGAGCCTCAGAACAGTTAAATTCCATAACTGATTGAGGCCCTACCCCAGTAACAGAGGAGCCAGATCTCCGTCCTAGAGGGAGACTGGCCAAGAGGGTCCTGTCCTTGTCCCCTGAGAAGCCTCAGCCTGGGAGTACCTCTCTCTTGCTCTGGATGAGGCTGGAACCTGTGTGAAGGGGTGGCACAGGGTTTGCAGGACCTGTGGGGGTACTAGGAAGCTGCCCCAAGTGCCAGGGGTGGATTCTAGGGAGGTGGCACTGGTAGTCATCAAGTCCTCCAGATCATGGCCAAGCTCACTATCTTCTCTTCCCACACCTATGGCTCCGCCTGGTTTTATCTTGTGATTAAGAGGCTCCCTGCCCGCAGTGGGAGGAGGCTGCAAGCCTCACTATGGCCACGGCTCCTCCCTCAGCCTCCACCCCTTCCCACCAGCCACTACGGCTGCTGATTCCTTCTCAGGTCCCACTGGTACAGGCCATTCCCACCTGAGAAGGCAGACTCCTTCCTTCCTTCTTGGTGGGGTGGAGGAGGGGCCCCTGCCAGGACCTTCTCACTAGGAGACAGGCTGACAAACTGGGAAGTGCGGTGGGAGACCCTGTGAATAGTCACTGCCTATGACAAATTTCAGAAGAGGTGTGGAGGTTTTAAAAAAACGGGGCTGTAAATTCTTTGATGTTCCTACACTGAGAGGCAGAGCCTATGGCTTCTCCCTTTAAATCTGGGTGGTGGCTTAGACCCACAGTCAAGCAGAAGTGACACTGGAGGATGGCTTAAGCCGTGGACAGGGAGCTGTCAGAGAGGACGGCTGCGGTCTGGGCAGCTGTTGGTACTTGGGTGTCTGCACCTGCGGAGCACTGCACAGCTGCCGAAGGAAGCACAGACATTGCAGAGGGTGGTGGAGATGGGCGCACAGGACAGACTGCCAGGCGATGGGCCTATTCGTGGGCTGTGTGCTAAATTTTGGGTTAAAATGGGGGAAAGAATATACATTTGCATGTACTTGTATTTATGTGTAGAAAACCCTGGCAGAATTCATTCGAAACAGGTGAACGTGTTTCCCTGCGTGTAGCTGGGGAGATCTGGGCAGATGACACACAGGGACAGGAGTTAGTCAAACCC
Organism: Erethizon dorsatum; assembly: GCA_028451465.1. NCBI lineage: Eukaryota > Metazoa > Chordata > Mammalia > Rodentia > Erethizontidae > Erethizon > Erethizon dorsatum. Next base: position 21,994,036 of record CM051826.1, read on the forward strand.
TAGACCGCTGTCCACACTGCCCCTGCAATCAGTGAGGGAAGAGTAGAGGCAGGGAGCATTTGCTGGGACCCAGCCCTCTCCCTTCACCCACTATGCACACCTAGCCCCTGGCACCATTTGAGCCAGGGGCTTGAGTGACTAGATGGTGTTGAGTCCCTTTTGGGCCTGATGTCCCTGTGAGGATCTTAGTTTGGGTAATCCTGGAATCCTGCATGTAAAGGGCAGGATTTGAGCTTTAAAGGACAAACAGAATTGAAATACTCAATTTTATCTGTTTATGTTTAAATACTATACTAACATCAGTAATATCACTTTGTTGTATTAACATATTAGAATCTTACATGTTTAATTTTTTTTTTTTTTTTGAGACAGGGTCTCACTATGTAGCCCAGACTAGCCTGGAACTTGTGACAATCCTCCTGCCTCAGCCTCCCAAGTGCTTGGATTACAGGTGTGCGCTACCACGCCTGGCCCTTATGTTTAACGTATCCTGGAAATAGCATACACTGCAGGCCGAAATGTTTGACAGAAAAAGCATTAAGAAGAGATATACCTTCCTTGCACTTTCAGGGTCCAGAAATCATCACGGCTGACCTGTTGGTGTGTTTCCCTCATTTCCACCATGCCACTGGGGCCAGGTTGCAACCTTCACCAACCTTTCCTCAAACAGGAAAGAGACCAGCTGGCAAAAGGGAGAGGTCTCACCACTATCCAAAGAGCACCGTTCGGGGTATGGGGCATGTGCCAGCTCGGCGCTCCCCATGCCCCAAAGCTGCTCCTTCCCTGCCTCTGTGCCCACCCCCAGCATCTCAGGGGCTTCCCCACCCCTTAGTTCCCCTGTGCTGCAGCATGGCTCTGCCCTGTTGGGTAGGGATGGCTTCGGAGACTGTGCCTCCTTCTGGCCACAGACTGTTCTTGGCTTTCTAATCCCCAAGCACAAAAAATAACCTACAGACTCAGGACAGTGTGAACTTACCCTTAGGAGGGCAAGGAGGCCACTGCTCTAACCAGGCCTGGGACATCCTGGCCGCACGCCCAACAGATGTCTGAATCTATCTGAATGCTGGGCGCCAGGGAGAGGAAATGAATTCCCTTCCTCAGCAGCTCCGAGCTCCCAGCAACCCTCCTCCACCAGGGACAGATTCTTCTCTGCACCCAAGAATGTTCCCAGCACTCCTATGGCAGTTTCCCAAGGTCAGCTACTTGAATGCCCAGACTGGTTCAGTGCTGGAAAGATGGAGTAGGGGGAGCCTGCAACCTCTGGAGCAGCCCAGAGGTTAGCCGGCAAGGGCTGGGCCTGGAGCTGGTTCACCCCAAGGACACAGTGGAGGATCAGAGGTTTCACTACTCCTGAGTACACAAGGCCTCTTCTCTGAATGGGCAAGTAGGAAGACGCTCAGAAGGAAAAACCAGCATGTGATAGCACTTCTTGTTTAAAAGCATTTGCCAGCCTGGAGCAGGGATGAACCCCAGTAACCCCAGCTACTCAGGGGGATGGCAAATTTAAGGCCAGCCTGGGCAGCTTAGTGAGATCCTGTCTCAAAATGAAAATTTAAAAGGGGCTGGGGATGTAGCTCAGTGGCAAAGCACTTGCCTAGAATGCATGTGGGTCTAATCTATAGTAACACACACACATGCACACACACACACACACACAGAGAGAGAGAGAGAGAGAGAGAGAGAGAGAGAGAGAGAGAGAGAGAGAGAGAGAGAGAGGAGAGAACATTTGCTTGGGCTACGATGCATGGCCAGAACAGATCTGGGGCTTGACTTCAGGTCTGGCTGGCTGCCTAGCCTGATGTTTCCCTGGGTCCTTGTGATCCCCAGAGGCCTGGCCGGCAAGATTGCCCCTCCAGAGCTCAAGCCCAAGGCTATGCTCCTAGACAAGGCTAGAGGACTGCCCAAGAACCCTTGGTGGTACACTTGTGTCCCCCTTTTTCCTGCCTGGTGCAGACCCTGGTCGGGGGCTCCTGGGTGGGGGTGCTGTCTTACATTCTCCCAGCCTTGTGGCCAATGTGCAGGACACCTGCCTGGGGTGTGGCCAGGTCAGTGCCCACCTCACTGAGGAACTGTGGCTCAGTGACCAGCAGCCACAGACTTGGTGGTGTTTTTCAGCCATGTGGCTCTGCCAAGTGGCTTGTGGCTCTTTCCTGAGTGTGTAGTTGGCAGGCAGAGAGTCTCAGAATGACTTAAGATACTCTGAAAATATTTTTGGCCATCTACCACCTGGGCCATTAACCTCCTAACCTCATATCCTTCCTCTCTTCTCCAATGGTGCTTGTCCTGTACCCTGGACACTTTGGACTTTTAATTTTAATTAAAACAACACATGGACAGTCCTGCAGGACTTATAACAACAACACAAGATGAACCAGCAACCACCTGTCCCCAGGCCTGCTCCCACTTGTGGAAAAGCAGAATGTGCCAGGCTGCTGGGCTGGTGAACCAAGCTCCTACCCTTCCATGGCGGACATTCTAGGGAAACCTCCTCCAACCCTTTTTACTCTTCTTTAATTCTCCATCCCATGCTTATATTGCTCCCCTCTTTTCCCTATTAATTTTGGAGAGTATCCAATGGCTTCCTAACATGGAGGACAAGAATTTAGTTCTCTTACATACAGATTCTTGTATTTTGCCTTCCGCAAGTCCCAGTCCCATTTCATTACAATTTTGGGATACATCAGTATTTGGTGTTTATATTACCATGGTAATGTAAATGTTTTCCCCCTGTGAGCTGTTCAATGCATTATAACTACATGTTCTATTTTGTGTTATTTGCTTTTCCAGTTCATAATTGCCTTGTTTTCTTCTTGCATCAAACTGGACACTCAGTGGATCCTTTCAATCTAGAGACTCGTGACTTTTGGTTCAGGGAAGCTGGAAGGCATAACTGCACTTTGTAAAGCCCTTTAGTTAGGGGATGGGGATGTAGCTTAGTGGTAGAACACTTGTTTAGCATGCATAAGGCCCTGGGTTAGATACTCAGCACAGGAAAATAGAAACAAACAAAAATCCTTAACTCATTTTGTTTCCTTCTCCACCTGCCCCTCCACCTGCATAGGAGTCTCCTGGCTTCCTGGGGTGGGTTTCTGGGTGCTTCCTGAGGTGTTTCTAGGAGGCTCTCATGTTGGTGGTCTCTACCTTCAGAGGGAGCTGGTGGCCTCCTGGGATGTGTTTTGGGGGAGCTCCCGGGTGTGTTTCTCATGTTGGGGCTCTGGCCTAAATCTGCTCCCTCACCTACAGACTTGATTTCAGCTTCTTCCATTCTGCTTGGCTGTTTACCACCTTTCTCTTCATTTTCTAGCTTTGAAAATGTTGTAGACTCCGCATGTCTGTCAGACTTTCCTATTCACTTTGTCATTATAGGCTTGTACTTTTTTTTTTTTTTAATTTCAACGCCATTTTTTAGTGGGGGTTTGGGACAGCAGGGAGGAAACTATCTTTGTTTAGTCTGTGATTAACTAGAAACCCCTCCCACCTCCTCTCTGAGCCACTGCTAGGTGCCACAGACTATGTTAAAATGGGCCCCACCCTCCTCTTTCTTGTCACCCAGGTCTGAGCTCAGGGAAGGCCTCCCTGACCACCCAGTGAGTCTCTGCTACATCATCCTGCTTTTCCTTTGTTCATAGCCCTTACCGCTATTTGAAAATTATTTTCTCTATTTATGTTCACTGATATGTTTGCCCCCACTCCCCACCCCAAGCCCACTCCTGAAGATTTGCTCCAAAAGTCAGGGAACTTGTCTGTCAACTGCTTCACATGGTATCAGGCAAAAACAGATGTTTAGGAAGCACATGTGGAATGCATGGATCTGAGCTTTGGCTCCGTGAGGCAGACTTTGGCCTTACTTAGGGGGGAGCTAGTTACTGTCAGAGCTTCCTAGAAATGAAAGACTATCAGTGAGAGGGTGAGACCCTTGTTGTGGGAAGGATGTAACCCCGGTTTGAGGATGGCTGAAAGGGGATAGAAGCAATGATGGAAATAGACAGGATGGTATCCGAGGGCTGGCAGAGACCCGTAATTGGCTCAGGGTCACTCCTGGCTCAGATTAGAAGACAGCCCTTTTCTGGGATACACCTGTGTCGTGGAGTCAGGATTGTGCAAATGCACTTCTGCCTCCCTTCTCCCCCGCTGTGTGATCCTGAGCAGGTTGCCTGTCTGTGTTTGTTGCACTTCTGGCCCAGAATGTGGTGATGAGAACATCCCTATAAAGCTGGGTGTGGTGGCTCATGACTGTAATCCTAGCAATCTGGGAAGCTGAGGCAGGAGGATCACAAGATCAAGCCCAGCCTGGGAAATTTAGGCACTTAGCAAGAACTGTCTCAAAATAAAAAGGGCTGGGGATGTAGCTCAGGACAGAGGCCCTGGGTTCAATTCCAAGTGCAACAAAACAAAACCAAACCACCCCTGTGGGCCTGGATTTGATACTAAGCTCACACTTTATGTAGACAGCCAGTACACAGTACTGTAGATTATAGTTAGAATGCTCTGGATTCAGGATCTGCTATCATCCTTCTGGCAGCGAGACCTGGGCAGGATGCTTTCAGCCTTGGGTTTGGTTTCCTCATCTCTGAGATAAAGGTGTATTTATACTGGCTTCACTAGGGTGAGTGTCAGGTCACCAGGCCTGGCCAGGGTCTGTCGTCTGCCTCCCAGGCAGGAAAGCACCATGTCTGAGCACTGTAGGGGCTGGGGGCGTCATATCAAGGCTCCTGGGATCCCTGGACAGGTGTCTTCCAGGTCCACAGGGTTTCTGTGCGACCCTGCAGGGAATAGGGTAGGCCAGACACAAGGTTCCATCAGAGGCAGGGGGCTTGTGTCTTTCCAGAAAGCAGCCGAGAAGGCTCAAAGGTGGCCTGTTTTTCTCAGAATCAGAGTGTTGAGACCATTTTAATGGAAGCATGCACAGGAAAGGGTAGGGAAAACTGTTTCCATCTGACAGATTGGTGTTTGAACAATAGCAGCCTCGTGCACATTCCAGCACCCTTCTGACCCTCTGTTTTCTTTTCTGCTAAATGGACATGATCATAGTGTGCTCCTTGACGAGGTGTTGGGAGCTTCCCTCCATTCTACAAATGTGTGCTGAGCATCTGCTGTGTTTGGACACTGAAGTGAGTCCGCAGAGGATGCACTTGGAGGGATCAGCGCATAGCAGGTGCTGTGAACGTGGTGTTGGCTGCTTTGCAGGGGGAGCCATGTCACTCGTATGAATTCATTCTTTGATATTCAAGATTGGTGGCCATTTTAAAAATAGCAGGTGTGTGGTGTAATCCCAGCTACTTGGAAGGCTGAGGCAGGAGGATTGCAAGTTCAAGGTCTGGGTGACTCAGTGAGACCCTGGCTCACATTAAAATTTAAATAAGGCTGGGAGTCTAGCTCAGTGGTAGAGCACTTGCCCAGTATGTGTGAGGCCCTGGGTTCAATAGATAGTATTACAAAATGCAATACAATACAATACAATAAATGCTATACAATACAATAAAATAAGCAAGTGAGCCCTTTGTGGTTTCTTCTGTCTGTTGCAGCTTCAGAACCAGACCTTGAGTAACAAGCTACCACTTGCCTCCAACCTTATCAAGGGACAACTCTCCCTTTTCCAGAGCACCACCTCTAGCACAGCCCATGTGGGGTTGGGGGGAACCAGCCCCAGCCTTTGCTTTGGAGTAGCACAAATCCTACAGGAGAGGCAGATAGGTTTCTGGCCACTGACAAAACAGAGAGATGATCCAAGACAAGAGAGCATGGGCAGGGGCACTGGCAGGGTGAGGAGCAGGGTGGGAATGTGTCAAATGGAGAAGACAGGGAAGGGTATTCCTGGCCAAGAGAACAAACAGCCTTTGCAAAGAAAGATTCAAGGGGAAAGCTCGGGCTGGGAGTGGTGGGACTGGGTTGTCTGGAGACATCGGGAAGGCTAGAGTGTTGGAAGTTACCTGCCTAGGAAGCCACAGGAGGGATTGGAGCATGGACAGCCCTGTTTTGGAAAGCTCTGTGTTTAGCTGCAGGGTGGAAGGCCTGGGGGCAAAGGGCACGGAGAGGAGGAGACTGAATGGTCCAGCACTGAAGGTGGCAGGTCCTGAACAGAGCACCCCAGAGCACTGCTGTGCCAGGCCTGGGCACCAGAGGGCACTGTGGGCCAGCAAGCTGTGACTGCACAACCAGGTGTGCCCGGCTGTGCAGGGGTTGTCTGTGGACATGCCCACACGGTGTGGCCACTATGCTTTGGTGCACCTGCTTGTGCACCCCATTTTGTTTGTAAGCATGTGGGTGTGTACTGGGGGTGTGCCACTATATGGGCATGAGACTGCTGGGGTGGCTGAGTGAACACGTGTGTGGTGTGTATAGGAGAACAGAGTCCCTACCTCCTGCCACTCAGCCACACTGGTCACCTTGTTTCTCCCAAGAGCCATCCACCTCAGGGCCTTTGCACGTGCTGTCCCTCTATCTGGAGCACTCTTCCTGTCCCTCACCTCCTCAGGTCTCTGCTTACATGTCACCTTCCGGGAGGCTTTTCCTGACCTCCCTCTTTAAAATGACAGCCCTCACCCTCAGACACATTCCTTAGTGCCTCCTCTACTCTTCCCCACAGCATTTGTCATGCCCTGACATCCTGTCATCTCACTTAGGCATTCTGCGTGTCTGCTTTGTCCCCCAGGTCATTCTTCCCTGAGCACAAGGAACTGCCTCTGCCTTGTTCAGTGCTGTGGCCCCAGTGCTGGGTGCACGGCAAGTGCCTGATGAGTATTTGTTCGATGAATGAATGAATGAGCTACCCCTGTCCTGGGTTTGACCATCCTCTCTTTCCAGCCCAGTCATACCCACACCCTAACTTGGGCCACACTCTTCCCCCTCCTGAGCCTCAGTTTCCCAGCATTTGCAGAGAGATGCATTTGTAACTTTTCTCTTAGGAGTCAGGGGCAACAGGCAGCCTAGTGGAACCCATGTCCAATGGCTTTTCCATTTTCTGAGAGTTTGTGGCATTCCCTGGCCTGAATGTGCCCCTTGGAGGCAGAAGGAGGCCAATAGATGTTGGCCTCAAGAGAAGAGAGCTGATGGCACCCCAGCTGTGCTCCTCACCCCAGCACTCTGCACTGCAGCATGGCTGGGCCTCAGTGTGGCCTTTACACCCAGCCAGGCTCTGCTGTTTTTCCAGGGATGCTCTTTCTTGTCTCTGCCTGGAAAGCTCCTACTGGGCCTTGAAGGTCCTGTGTCAAGGTCACCTCATCTGAGAAGGCTTTCTTAGCCCCACCCAGGTGGAGTCGGGCCCCTTCCTGGGACTCCTGCTCATGCATCTATTTATAACACCCCATATAGAGTTTTGTGATTCTTGGGCTGTTTGTCAGGCTCCCTGACTAAGCTACAAACTCCTTGTATGTGAAGACCATGTCTGAGTCATCCTGGGGCCTGGGAGGCTGGAAAGGGACTAGAGTTGCTTTATGCCTGTCTGTGGCATGCTTTCCTCCTTCCTCTGTTCATTCTTCAAATAGTTATTAGGCACCTACTGTATGCGTGGCTTTGGGATATGCCTTGGGAATGCATCAGGGAATAAGATGGGCAGGATTCCTGCTCAGGAGGGATGGACAGTCTGCGGGGAGAGCTGCATTAGAAACAGAGTCAATAAGCAAGTCACTGGCGGCATGAGGGCTGTGCAGAGAATTAAGACTGATTTGGGTCCACGATTGGGAAGGTCCCTTGGGGAGTTCATTTAGGAGGAGATGTGAGGGATGACAGGGAACCAGTCCCAGGAAACATGGGGTGGAGGATGGGAAAGACGGTCCAGGCAGAAGCAGCAAAGGCAAGGCCTTGAGGCAGGGTGGCATTGGTTTTTTCAAGGGACAGCACTAAGACCCTTCAACTTAGTGAGTAAGGGGGAGGAGAAGAAGTCAGAGCAATTGGCAGGGGCCTGAACCCAGAAAACCTGCCAGACCGGGCTTGTAGTTCTCTAAAGAGGTAGCTGCTGCTGGGTGGCCATGTTAAAGATGGGTAAGTGCAGGTCCCAAGGTGCTTGGGACACTTAAGGGAAGTACTGTGGAGATGGCTTCTTGTTGGGGGTGGGCCGCAGTGGGTTTACCAGCTCATTTCCTGGCCATGTAGTGAGTGCCAGGCCCTGGGCCAAGTACTTCTTTTTTTTTTTTCCTTTATGTGGGTACCGGTAGTCGAACTCAGGACCTCGTGCTTGCCAGGCAGGCGCTTATGCCACTGAGCCATCTCACCGGCCCCGAGGTCAAGTACTTCTAAGCTTGAACACATGAAATGTTTTCAGGGACCTCATTGTCCCACAGGATAGGTAAGCATAGAGCTGTTCAGTGACTTCTCCAAGGTCATTCAGCCAGTGAGCGGGAGAGTTGTCATTCAAACCCACGCTTGTCTTAGTCCAAAACTCATGATTTCCACCCCACTGCCTGGAGAGAGTGAGCAAGAGACTCAGGAAGAGAACAATGGTAATTATAAAGTCTTTCCCTCTTATCTCATCTGGTCCTCCCCACTACTGTGTGGGTGGGGCCCTGCGGGGTCCCCATTTTACATGCAGGCAAGCAGAGGTCAGTCCTTGCTACCAGCATTCCTAGCAGGTGGTGAAATCTGCTTCCCTCACGTGAGGTCCCTGACAGAGCACACACTCATGCCTGCCTGGATGCCAGGGGCTGGCCCCTTGACCTTTGCCCTGCCTTTCCTGCCCTTGCCAAGCCTGGCTTTCCATGCAGTCACCTGACTGCAGCGCCACAATAGTTAATGGCTCCTGAAATCCCCCCGGGTCTAAGTGGGAACAGGGGGAGGGCTGGCCTAGGTGGGCATTATACAGATAAGCAAGCAGACAGGAGAGAAACAAGGCCTGGGAAACCCAGGATGGCTTGCCAAAGGGTGTAAAATGTGTTGAAATGACATCTTATATCCTCTGCGACTCAGTTTCCCCCTGTATAGGGCACTAATGATACAATCAAGAAAGCTACTTGCATTGACTTATCACTAGACACCACCAAGCTCAACCCTGCGCTCCCACCCTGGCACGGTGCCCAGCACGTGCAGGGGCTCGTGGATGCTTGCTGATGCAGTACATAAATGCGTGCACACTGCACAAGGTGCTAAACCTTTTACAACAGTCAGTCAGCAAGCATCATTTCCCACCTCCTGCCAATGCCTGGCTCCCGTTCTCATCAGCTGTGCGGGGTGGGGTTGGGCAGGGCTGTTATCGCCGCTCTCATACAGGCGGAAACGGAGGCTCAGGGTGTCACCGACTTGCCCAAGGTCACCCCGACTACAATGTTGCCAAGTCAAACCTGAACCCGGGTCTCAGGAGCGCACTTTTAACACTGCCGCAGCATCCGCCCGGTCGGGTACCCTCGGGATCTCAGGGTTTTCCCAGATGACGCACAGAGACTCGTCCACTAGGGGCGCCTGCAGGGGGTTGCGGGGGGGCCTGGAGGCGTGCAAGGGGCTAGGCCGGTGCTTGACAGGCGGGAGGCGGGCGCGGTGGGGCCTAAGGGGTGGGTGGAGCTTGGGTCTGGACAAGCAGCCGAAGGGAAGTGGCTCTAGCTGAGGATGGGCAGAACCTGACTGGGTTTGGGTTTTCTGAGTGGCCGGCGGGCTTGACAGACAGTGGGCGGGGCCGGATCCTGAGTTCAGGGGCGGCAAGGCTTGCGCTTGACAGGCAGGCCCTGGCCGGCGTCTGATAGGCAGGGGACGGGCCCTGGAGACGGGAAGGCCAACTAGCGCGCCTGGGCGGAGCCTGCGTCGGCGCCGTCAGGCCCGGGCCCCCGCGGCGCTTCACAGTCTGGGTCTGGCATCGCCTGTCGCGGACGCGTTCTTGGTGCCGCCGCGGCCGCCTCTGCTCTTCTGCCGCGCCCGGGCCGTCCGCCCGCAGCCATGAGCACGCTCGGCCCCGGTGGAGCCCGCCGCCCTCTAGATTAGTCGCCACCGCCTCCTGAGACCCGCCTGCAGCATGGAGTCTCCTGCTTCGAGCCAGCCCTCCAGCATGCCCCAGTCCAAAGGTAGGCGCGCCACTGGCACCGCGGCCTGACCCCTGCGCCCAGCCGGATCTGGTCGTGCTGTGAACACCGACCTCCGTGTGGTCCCACCGTATCTTGTGTCAGGCCTAGAAAGTAGTGCCTCGGCCCAGAAACCCTTCCTACTTGGTTCCCGGCCCGGCCCCAGACCGGTATTTCACCCAGACCCCCAGTTTAGTTGGCCCTTGGGACTGTACCCAGGCCGAGACTCCCAGGCTGGACCCAGGCTAGGACCTCGTTCTGCTCACCTCGCCTCAGGTCCCCAGGTCAGGAACCTCACCTTGAACTCCTCATTTAGGCCTTGGGGTGGCAGTCTGGGCAGAAACTCACTTGGTCGCAGGTGTATTCGCTCTTATTCCCTCCTGGGTCATTGGGCTGCACCAGCACCCCTGCCAGCAGCCCCTGGGGCTGTGTCCAGCTGGGATTTAACTCTTACTCTCCATTTGGGCCACAAAGATGTAACTGTTTTTGGGAACATCCCTTTGCCCACAGTGCGGGTGCCCTGGCTACATCTCAGTTCAGAACTCCTCCTCTTCTCTCCCAGTTCTCTCCATCCCTACACTGCACTTCCTTGGCTGGCCTGCACCCCATAGTGCAGCCCCGTCTCGATGGTCACTCGGCCTCCCATCCTTCCCTAGCACTGCCCCCTCTCTGGGGCTCCTCCTTGATTTGACTTGCAACCTTGTCTCTGCACTTAGGGAGCTCACCTCCTGCTGTGCCGCCGTGTCTCCTGGGCTGATCACCCCCAGCCTGTCCTTGCTGCCTGGGACCTGGGCTGGCCGCCAGACCAGGGTGCTGGCTGTGCAAGGGAATTGCTTTTGTCTTCTCCAAGTAACTGGCCTTCCTGGAAATTTTTGTGAGGTGGCGGTGGTGGCTGGGGCAGCCGCAGCAGCAGGATTTGTCACGCGGAAGGGGGAGGATGAGACTTGGAGGGCAAAAGGGGGATTTTTTTTCAGGAAGAGGAAAGGATGTTTTTGGCAAGTGGGAGTCTCAGTAGGCTGGGCCGTGAGAGTTCCAAACCGGACATAGCTGTAATGAATGGGCTGACTCGGCTCTCTCAACCTGCTGCTGCCTCACCCTGGCAAGCCTCTTGATGTCTCTGGGCCTCAGTTTCATTATCTGTAAAGCGAACATCAGGAATATGATATAAGATCGTGACTGCAGAAATGCTTTAAGCAAGTGTGGGTGAGGTGGTAAAGAGCTCAGCATGCACCTAGCACACAGTAGGTGCTCAGGAAGCGGCTGCCACTGCAAATCTTGTTATTGTGGCCATTTTTCTTGCTGGAAAGGGCTCAGCCATGTGAGGTCAGGGCCTTGCCTCTGGATTGCAGCTGCAGTGGGCAGAAGGTAACAGCGGGCACTTAGAGGGCTCCTCAGCAAGGATTATCTCCTCTTCCTCTTCCTTGGAGGGGCTGAGACCTGAGGAAACCTGGGGGTCCTGGGGAAGGTGTGGACCCTTCCTAGCCCCTGCTGCTGGCGGCTGTGGTGGCTGTGGGCTTAGCTGGGTGGGCAGGGTAATTATGTCTTACATAAGTGGGAGGCTGGATCCCTGACCATTGCCTAACCACTGTGAGTAACTTCAGAGGCACTCGCTGGGGAGGTGGCGGGGAGGGACTTGCCATCCACAGACCTCGTGGAGCTTGGGAACCGGGAAATCAGACACTTCGCTTGGGAGAGCTAGGGGAGGGTTTGGGAGCAGTGTTTGTTGTTGGAGGCATTTCATCTCTTCCAAGCAGGAGATGCCTCATCAGAACAACAGTTGCAGTTGTAGGTGGTGAATGGGGGTCATGATGTGATGGAAAGGTGCTGTGGGGGGGTGCTGTGGGGGTGCCACTGACCCCCATGTGCTGTGTGACTTCAGGCCTGGCATTGCCCTCCCTGGGCCTCTCTGCAGAGAGAGTCAGGATGAATTTCCCGCTTGTGGAGCCAGATAACAGATGATGTTGGGTGGATTGGATGGAGGTCAGGGCCTTCCCCAAGGTCTAGGGACCTTGTAGTCTCTTTGGGATCTGGAGAAGGATGTGGTGGGGAAGCCATGATGTCCTGTTACCAAAAATCCTAAGAGCCACCACATGTCAAGTTTTTTTCCATGTGCCATGCACATTGTTTCTCATAGCCCCACTGATAGGTAAGAAGACTGAGGCTCAGGGCCGCTATATGTCTTGACAAAACCACGTAACTGACTGCCTGACCATATTGGTCCCCATAGTAGCCTCCCAGTGCTCCCTTGTCCCATTCTTGCACTGGATGCTTGAGCTGAGCTGTAGGATGCCCCATCCCTTCCCTGCATCACAGCCGTGCCTGATGGTGTCTCCTCAAGGCCAGCCAAGCCTGGAGGGTGGACCCAGGCAGAAGTGCTGCCTCTTGTGTGCACAGACCTTTAGAGCTGGCACGTTGCATACTCATACCAATCCCATCCATTGGAAAACTAAGGTCTCACGGGGAGTGGCTGAACTGAATCTACAGAGCAGGGGTCCTCACCAGTGCCCTCCCTGTCCTGGGCACTGAGCCCCAGCGTGGAGCTCTTCTCCACCGTCTCAAAGGAATTTGAACAAAGCAGGGAGTGGCTGGCACTTGACCTTACTGAGCTTTACCTTTGAGCTTCCTGCCTGGCAGCAGGCACCTAACCTGTCCCCTGTGCCACGGGCCTGGGGAGTTTTCCCTGAGTGCATGAGGCCTGCAGGCCCTACGGCTCTGCTTCTTTGGCTTCCTCGCTCACATGCCAGCCCTGGCTGGGATCAGAGGCCAAGGGCAGCTGGTGCTTGGGCCAGTGTGTAGGGGCACATGTGGTCAGCAGGGTCCTATTCTACAAGCCACATTTGTTCTTATGTCATGTTGCTGCCCCTGCTGCCTGAGAATGCCGCTGCTGGGCACTGCATGGTTGATCTTAGCGTGGCTGCTCTGGCTGTCCAGTAAAACTGCAGGGAGCACTGTCTCAACCTGGCCCTCCCACTGCGGTTGCAGGCCCCCTCCTGTCCTGGCTATTGGAAAGATTGGAGGGTGGCACCTCTGGGACTTCCCCCACCCCTGGTGTGACGCACAGGAAACTCTCTATCACCCAGTCTGTGGCTCAGGCCCTGAAGGGAGCAAAGTTCTCAGCCGGCCATGTGGGGAGCGGGCTGGGGCAGCCAGGCTTCCGGTGGGTGAGTCAGCGGGCACTGGGTGCTGACTCACCCACTGGGCATGCCAGCCGGCTACCGACAGCTTAAAGGGGCAATGCCCATCGGCCTGGTGTCTGAGAGGGGGCTTTATGTCCTACTCCTGCAGGATGGGCACCGGAAGTAGCCCATCTTCAACCCAGGCTGAGCTGGAATCCCGGGGCAGGCCTCCTGTGTCCAGGAACTTCCTCTGTTAGGCAAAGGGCCCTGCTTGTTCTTGCTCACCAAGGAGGAGCAGGTGGTGGCGGCTGTTTACTGCTCTTGGCCCAGGGGACTCCTTAGGCTTGGATATGCAGCTGGGGGCTCCGGGATGGCCAGGAGCAGAGGCGGCATGGGGTCAGCCGGGTCAGCCCAGGCAGGACTTGGCCCCAGCTCCCAGAAGCCAGTGATGTGGAGAGGTTAAGAGCTCAGGCTGTGAAGCCTCACTACTTAGGGTCAGATCCCAGCTGGGCTGCTTTTGCAGTGTGGTATCAGACAAGTTGCATCTGGCATATCTCTGCACTCTGAATGTTTGAGTCTCCTGGGTATGACCCAGCTTTCAGAGAAGTCTCAGTTTCCTCATCTGCAGAATGGGAAGGGGACTGTGCATTCTATGTGGACACAGACAGTCTTATTCCACAGTGGCTGAGGATCAGGTACTGCTCACAGCAATCCTGCCTCTGTGGCCAGGAACCCAGTGGAGGAATCCCCTCATCAGGGCAGGAAGTGGGGGTGCAGCCTTGGCTCTGGTGGGGTAGGTCTGGGTTTGAGTCCTGGCTCCTCTGCTTCCTCACCTGGCCAAGTATAATGTGTCTTCCCTGACCCTCAGTCTCCTCTTCTGGGCAGTGGGAGTAAACATCCCTCCTTCAGGGTGGTGGTGAGATCAGAGATAGTGCTTGTCAAGCGAATGGCATCTGTTATTATATTGTTATTGTTTTGGTTGTGGCTGCTGTTCATTGGTGGGGGGTGAATAAACAGGACTAGGGCTTCTGATGATGTATTTGTCGGCTTTATGACATAGGGCTTTCTGACCATAGGATCCTTTAATGCTGGTTAGAGTTTATCAGGCTTTAGGACCGCTTACCCCTCTGGTCCTCAAGAGCTTTGCACCTTCCACCTCCCCCACCCCTTGCTTTGGCATCCCTCATTAAACAGATGAGTGAGTGCAGGTGGGGGAGGGGGAGGACAGGAATCAGGACACAGCCTCCTGGGCCAGCCACTGTTGGTGGACCTTCTTCAGTGCCAGGCATGGTGCTGGCCCGTGGGAGATGGGGAGGAGTAATGCGTGTCCTGGACATTCTTGTGCCTCCCCTTCTCCATGCCCTTAGTGTCACCCTGTAGATGTTTCCTCCCCGCCAATGGCCTGGAAAAGGTGCAGCTCAAGACAGGGCCAGGCAGAGGGAACAGCAACTTGCTGACCCCTATGGGACTCACGGACACCAAGGCTGGGTCACATCCAATCTGAGGAGGGTCACCATATTCCCACCCTCAGGCCCCGGTCCCTAGCACCCTCTTGCTGTCCTGTGGTTTCCTCTCTGGAGTGTCATGGCTGAGCTAGCCTTCCAGGTGCTGTCCTGGCTTCTCCCTTTCTAACTAGTCTCCCGCCCCAGGTAGCTCGGCTGGATTCTCCTGCTGTGTATGAGCCCATGGCCAGGCCTGTGTCCTGCTCTGTGACCCTTCCTTGTCATGTCCCGTTCCTACAGGTGAGCCTGCCATCCTCCCTCATCTTAAAATTGTAATCGTATTTAATTGTGATTGTACATTTAAATTGTAAATGTATTCACAGACAGCAAGAAGTTACATAGAATGTACCTCTGTATTTTTTTTTTTTTTTTTTTTTGGTACCAGGGTCGACCTCAGGACCTCGCACGCCAGTAGGCGCCCATGCCGCTGGGCAATATCACTGGCCCTTTTTTCGTATGTGGGTACTTGGAGTAGAACTCAGGACCTCGTGCTTGCCAGGCAGGCGCTTATGCTGCTGAGCTATCTCACCGGCCCCTGTATTTTTTTTTTTTTAAAGGTTAAATGAATTCAGTGTGCACAGTCCTCAGCTACGGAAATCCACCTAACTGTGGCTCTCAGACTCTGGGTCTGCCTCTCCCGTCTTCCTCCTCCACAGCAGTCCCAATTTTTGTGTTAATTGTTTGTTTTCCTTTATTATTTTAAAAATTGAATTTTACTGTGCATGTGCTGTTTAGCTCACTGTCCTGTAGAATCCCCAGGCCGGTGTCCATGCTGAGGTCCACAGTGGAGCTCTGTCCTCCACTCAAGCTGTGTGGCCTCAGTTTCTTCATCTGCACATTGGGGATGGTACTGGAGCCTAAATTGCAGGGCTGTCTTGAGGATTCAGTGTGTCAGTCACTGGAGTGCTGAGTATGGGGGCCAGCCCAGGGTGAGTGTGGTTGTGTCTGCTATTGAGTAAAGTGAATTCTTCCTGCCTCACCCCCAAATAGGGCGATGCCCAGCCTGTAAGACTGTATTGGTGGGCTTGACTTCCCTCACCTGCATCAGTGTGCTAGTGTCACCAGCATTGGAGGCTTGTCCTGAGGAGTGCATGAGCCAGCAGATGTGAAGCGACAGGCAGGCTCCTTGGGTCAAGGCCGTGTAGGGCCTTGAATGTCAGTGAAAGAGTTTGAGCATAATCAGGAGGTGAATGGGGGCCAAGGACCGTTGTTGCCACCCAGTAAGTGGGTGCTTTGTGGTGGCTGGTACCGCTGAGTATGGCTGGTGGCCTGTCCCAGACTGCTCTGGTGTGAGGCTGGGGAGTCCTTGCCTTGTCTTTTCCCTGTCTGTGACTTGGCTTGGCTTTCTAGTGGACCCGATAGCCACCTGCTGCTGGCACTGCCCACCCCACTCAGGTGACCTGTGGGGACTTTCAGGTAGCAGGGCTGGCTGTAGACCCAGCTCTCCCTTGACCCCTTGCTGACTTCCCCAGCCTCAGTGTCCTCCTCTGTTTTTTTTTTTTTTTTTTGTTTTGTTTTTGTGGGTACCGGGGGGTCGACCTCAGGACCTCGTGCGCCAACAGGCACCCGTGCGGCTGAGCGATATCACCGGCCCCTTTTTCGTATGTGGGTTCCGGGAGTCGAACTCGGGCCCTCGCGCTTGCAAGGCAGGCGCTTACGCCGCTGAGCCATCTCACCGGCCCTCAGTGTCCTCCTCTGAATGGAAGGGATAAGAAGCAGCCATCTCTTGGGGCTGCTGTTAAGGGTGAGAAGCAATGAGATCTGTCAAGTCCAGCGACACTGTAGGTGCCGCTCAGTGCTGAGTGTCATAGTCACTTTCTCATAACTGGGACAAAATACCCAACACAAAGGAGGAGAGGTTTATTTTGGCTCATGGTTTTCAGGCCATAGTCCACTGGCTCCAAGGCAGGATGGCATGGCAGAGGGATATAGTGGAGGAAATGCTGCTCACCTCATGGCAGCCAGGAAGGGAGATAAACCCTTCCAGGTCACTCCTCCAGTGACCCGCCTCTTCTGGACCAGGCCCCACCACCTAACAGCAATCAGCTATGAGCCCCTGTGATCCAGTCACCTCCCTAAAGCCCCATCTATGAGTGCCTGAGGCTTTTGGGGGACATCTAGATTTGAATCATAATACCAAACTTGAACTTAAGCCATGTTTTGGTGTTTTTATCACCAAGAATACTTTTTTTAGGTTTCCTTCCCCATCCCATGATTTGCTAAGTAGTAATGAGAATAAAAGTAGGGGCTGGGGTGTATAGCTCAGTGGTAGAGTGCTTGCCGAGCACTGTGAGGCCCTGGGTTGCATCCCCAACACTGCAGTAAAAAAAAATAAATAAAAGCACAGAGAGCACTATTTGAGATGGGGATTTACAGACTCATCTGCACAAACAGCAGCTCGAGTGGCCTGGATGGCCTGGCTGCTCTCCTCGTGCCAGGTGGAGTCCTCCAGGGGCCTCGCCCATAGCTTGAGCACAAAGTCTTCACAGGGTCCTGGAAAGGGTCCATGCCACTCATGGAAGCCCCCCTCCCCTTGCCAGTCTCAGTCTCTTGAGGCTTGGAGCACTGGGGCCTGTCCCACAGTCGGGGCCAGGGCCAAGGTGGTCGTTGACTAGAACCATTTTTTTTTTTTTTTTTTAAGATAGCAAGGTTTTACATTTCTGTTTTTTTTCTTTCTTTCTTTCTTTTTTTTTTTTTTTTTTTTTTTTTTTTGTGGGTACCAGGGGGATGACCTCAGGACCTCGCGCGCCAACAGGCACCCGTGCCACTGAGCGATATCACCGGCCCCTTTTTCGTATGTGGGTTCCAGGAGTCGAACTCGGGCCCTTGCGCTTGCAAGGCAGGCGCTTACGCCGCTGAGCCATCTCACCGGCCCTCTTTCTTTCTTTCTTTCTTTCTTTCTTTCTTTCTTTCTTTCTTTCTTTCTTTCTTTCTTTTTTGGGGGACATTTTGGATATATATGATGATAACATTCATCATAGGGAATTTGTCCTGTACATGATATATCTTGCTTCTTTTTTTTCCATTCCCCTCCCCTCCCTTCAATCCCTCTTCCCCCACTTATTTACAAAAGCTTTGTTTCTGGTTTTTTTCTTCTATTCTTTTTCTTGTCCCTTCCTTTCTGCCTCCCTCCTCCCTTGTTCTCCTTCTCATTTGAACATTTTCTAATATCGATTTGACCAGAACCATTTGTCCAGGTATTTTATGTGCACAATTTCATTTAGCCATCACGGTTACTCAGTGTGGTCATAACTCCATTGTATAAATGAGCAAACTGAGGCCTGGAGTGGGGGGGTGACTTGGCCTGGGTCAGGAAGTTGTGTCCTGGGAGCATGGTTTTGTCTCAGCAAGCCCTGGGAATTGCTTATCCTCTCCTGCAGACCATGGCCTCTGTACCTGTGCGTGGAACATCAAAGGAGAAACCGAGGCTCGGCGGGGAAGTGTGTCTTGCTCCTGGTTACACAGCAGCCCAGGGCTCCTGGCACTACTCCCTGTCAGTTGGTCTCTGCCAGAATGGCTTGGAGCAGATGTCATGCCTGCTCTGCTGGGGGGTGGACAAAGCAGGGGTGCGGGCCTGGTCTGCCGCTGCCCTGTGTGTCAAGTCAGGGGAGTCCCAGGGCTCTGGCCTCAGCATCTGTGCTGGATTCCTGACGACACTGCATTTCTAAGCAGCTTACTGCTGGGTGCCCTGTCACAAGAGGTAGGCCTGGCTGCCCCTTGTAAATGAGGACATGGGCCCAGATCCCTAGTGGTGCCAGGACCTGGGGCTGAAACAGTCCTCTTTCTTTTTTTGTTTAAATAGCACACACTTAAGTAGCTGATGTAACACATGGTCAGAAATCTCAAAGGGAGAAAAGGATAATTTCTTGCTTCTCTGTGGAGTGTTTTGCATAGAGACAAGGATTTTCTTTCTTTCACAAACTGCTTTTGGCACTTACTGCCTGGGAGACAACTCCTGGCATCTGCCCAGGGGTCCCAAATCCCCCATGCCAGGCTTAGGATTTTGTAAACCCTGGACCTCAGTTTCCTCATCTGTATGATGGAGATCATGTTAGTTTTTGCCTTATAGGGTTGCTGAAAGAACCAAATGAGATATAATGCAAGTTGTACAGTGCCCAGCCTGTGTGACTGTATCTGTACACCTGCGTCACTATGTTCGTGCCACCAGCTTTTCCTGAGGAAATGACGGGCCAGTGGGCATGAAGTAATAGGCCAGGCATCCTGGAGCGGAGCTGTGAGGGGCCTTGGGTGTCGTTGGAGGGGTTTCAGCATAATCAAAGGTAGATGGGTAGCTGAGGAACACTGTTGGCAGCCAGTGAATGGCCCAGGCCTGGCTTAGAGTAGCTGCTCACGGAACGTTAGCAGGAGCTGTACTGCAGGGCTGGGCCGCTGGAGGCACAGCTTCTGGTGAAGGGGAATGGGCATGTTGATGGCCCCTGGGGATGAAGGGCCCAGCTCAGGAGGTCTGCTTGTGGGGAAGCAGGTGGCTATTGACCTGTGAATAGTCAACCTCCAGGTCCCTGTGTTGGGCCCGCCTGCCGCTTGCCCACCCAGCCTCTGTTGTCCTTTGCACCCACTGTTCTGCCTCTTGTCCCCTGGCACTCCTTCCCCACATTCATCTCTTGCCTCTGCGTCCTGGGTGTCATTGGCGCTCTCACCCTCAATGTGATCACTCTGGCTGGGGGGCCATGCTGTGTGGTGGGGCTTGTGTATGCTGGGACTTGTTGAGCAGCACCCCGGCCTCTGCCTGCTGGATACCTCTCCAGCCCCCCGGCTGTGACAGTCAGAAGTGTCTCGGACACGGCCGCAGTGCCTGGCTTGAGGCTGACGCCAGAGGGCAGCCGGGTTGCCTGCTGGCTATGGAGAAGGAGCACGGGCACTGAGGGAGGATGGTGTGGAAGCCCTGGCAGGGAAGCAGGCCCTGCACACTGTGAGACCCAGGGGTACCCAGGGCTCAGAGGAAGGCCCAGCCAGGTGGCTACATGCACTAGGGAGGGGGGCAGGGCCAGGATCAGAAGCCTCAAGCCGCTCTCCCTTGGCCCTGGCTTGTCGCTCACCTGTGGAATGTGAGGACAGGTGGTGCTGGTGCAGAGGGGGGCGCCATGAGGCTGGATGGGACAAGGCCTACGAGGTGCTAAGTGAGAGAACCCTTTCCCCTTCCTGTGGCACAGGCTTCCTTTCCAGAGCACCAGGACAGGGCCCCTTCCAGGCCTCTCCCTGGTTCCTGTGCATGTTTGGTTCTTTGGGGACCTCTCTGAGGGCACCTGGGTCCCAGGGAAGGTGTCATGGGCACAGACACTCAGGGCCAGGACGTCTCTCACAGAATCAGGACCCGTGAGAAAGACCTGAAATACCCACAGGTAGGAGAGCAGGTGTTGCTTTGGTCACGGGGACCTTGGGATGGGCTGTGTGGGATTGGTGTGCGGCTCCTCTGAGAGCAGCTTGCTCCAAGGCCATCTCTGCTGACAGTGGGATGTCAGACCTGCCTTCACATCCACACATCACCGCATGCCCACCTTGTGACCACCACCACATGCCTCTTCTCTCAGACCCGCTTAGCACTGCAGACTCATGCAAACCCTTCCCTCATGCAGCTAGGGCGGAGGGCTGGTACAGTCTCAGCTGTGGGCTTCTAGGCAGCCCTATCTAATCTGAAGTCAGGCATTGCTGAGGCACAGCACCGATAGCCCTGGAGGTCATTCTGTTATCACCATGTCAGGCCCTGATGCCCAGAGAGGTTCAGTTACTTGCCTGAGGTCACACAGCTAGGCAGTGGGAGAATCACAGCTGAACCCAAGCTGTGATTTGGCTCCTGAGCAGCTTCTCTGAGGTGTAACTGCAGAACGATGACTGGTGAGACGTGGCAGGAGAGGCCAGTAGGGTTTAGGGAGAGTCAGTAACAGGAATTTTGCTGCCGTGGTCAGGGAACCTCTCCGAATAGGTGACTGGCAGGACTGTGTACCAGCTTGTATAGAGTTTCAGGGAAGGGCATGCTGGCAGAGGGAATGGCATGTGCAAAGGCACTGAGGTGGAAAAGAAGATGGCTCATTTAAGTCGTGCTGCACGTCTGTAATCCCAGCTACTTGGGAGGCTGAGGTAGGAGGATTGCAAGTCTGAGGCCAGCCTGGGTAACTTAGTGAGATCCTATCTCAAAATAAAAATGAAAGAAAGGACTGGGGATGTAGTTCAGTGGTAGAGCATTTGCCTCACATGTGTGAGGCCCCAGGCCCTGGGTACAGTGCTGAAAAAAAAGACTAATTTGAGGGGTGGTGAGGGGAACAGTGGCTCGGGCTTGAGTGAGGGGCTGGTGGGAGGAGATGTGGCAGGAGTTTGATCTAAGGCAGAGGGTGCCTCTTTGCCAATGGTGTGACGTCAGGTCAGCTGCTGAATTCTTCTTGGCCTCAGTTTCCTCACTCCCTTTTGGGGGGGTGCTGTGGGGCTGGTGTGGCCCAGGGATACAGATCTGGCACTGGGCTCGTGTGCAGAGGGGCCCCGTGAGTTGAGGCTGGCAGGCCTGTTGGGCTTTGCCCATGGTGGCCTGGGAGCCTATGTTTGTTGTGGCGACGGTCACCACCTCAGGCTGCACCTGGGTAGCCCCGGGCTGCCTGGCCATCTGGGCCTAACCCTGACGTTGATGGCAGATCACGGCAGTGGTGGCCTGAGGCTTGTTTCTGGGCTGTCTCCATGGTGACCTCACCCACTGCCTGTGGCAGCTGGTGTGGGTGTACTGCAGAGCCCAGGTCACTCCTGACGCAGGCTGGTGTCCCTGCAGGACAGGTGGCAAGGCCAGGTTGTGTGCTGCCCAGCCTGGGAGAGGGAGTGGACCTTAGCACCCAGCCCTGCTGTGGGCAGGGACATGCCCTTGGCAGATGGGGAAACTGAGTCCTGGCAAGGGGACATCTTGCAGCCTCCCTCAGTCTGCAGTGTAAGGTGGGTGGCAGGCTAGAGCCAGAGGCAGCCTGGGGTGGGGGTTCAGCTGGGAATCCCCCAGAGGAGGCCAGGTCTGTAAGGGGCTGGGGTCAAGGCCAAGGCTCTGAGGCTCCAGGCAGAGTTTTACTTTTTTATCACAAGGTATTTTATAGTTTGGTTAAGTAAAGTCAATAAAAACTACCTATAATTCTCATTATTTAGGGTGGACTTTTTTCCAGTAGTAACCATGGTGATCCTTTATGGGCCATTAATAGGGCAACCTTCTGTGTGCCAAGCACCTCGCAGATGCACTCTCGCTCAGTCCTCTGACCTCCAGGTGGGGTGAGTGGGTGGCATTTCTGCCTAGCTCTGTCTTGCAGATAGGGAGCCTGAGGTGCCAGGGGCAGCCCAGCCTGATTTCAGAGCTAGGTACAGAGATTCCCTGTGGCTGCCTTACTCTAACTGTAGTGCAGCCCTTGGGCCAGAGTCCCTGTCAGGATCCCCTGAAGCACACCCGGTGACTGTGACCCGGAGGCAGGCAGATGGGCCTCCAGAGCTGACAGCCCTGCACACCGTGACTTCTCTCTGCTTTTTTCTTGTCCTGTAGAATGTCTCAGCCCAGGGGAACCCTGGGAGCCTCTGGGTCCCCAGGCTAGCTTCCTGTTCAGCATGAGGGCCCAGGCCTGTCCCCACCGCCACACGAGAGCTCTCTGCAGGGGGGTATTGTGGGCCCCACCTGGCCTATCTGTCGGGCCTCCAGGTCAGCACGCTCAGGAGTCTGAATGGCCTGCCTGCCTGGCTCACAAATGCAGCTCTGAGGCTGTGTTGTACCAGGGCCGAGGCTGGATCCCATTCTGATTCAGAGGTGGCTTCCAGGATGGAGGGCCATGGGTGGTTCCCAGGACCTGAGTGGCCAGCAGCCGGAGTGCCTGGCAGCAGCAGGGGTGGGGTGGTGATGGTGGTGCAGAGGGTGGGCTGAGCAGGTGGCAGGGGTCCTTTGCAAGGGACATGTGTGGGTCTGGCATGTTACTGCCTTGAGTGGCCTCATGGAACCGTGTTTGAGTCTCAGCTTTGCCACCCACTAGTGCTTGGTGCTCTGGGCAGATGCCTTAGGAGAGTGGATCTGGGAGCACCTGGCAGGCTCCTGCCTTCCCTGATCCTGCCTTTTCCATTCTCTAAGATAACACTGTGCCTTTGTCAAAGAGTGCTCTTGCTCGGGAGCCCCCTTGTGTGCCATCCCAGCTGTGCTCTGCACTTCTTAAGAACAGATCCTCTTTAGTGCCAACCAGTGCCGGGCACCTGACCACCCCCTGAGCCAGCCTGAGGTGTGGATGTGGGACCTGGGCCTGCTGGTGCCATGCGGAGGGCAGCAGAGGTGACAACTTCATGGCGCTGGGAGCGAGAGGGGCACTGGCTTTAGCCTCTGGAGCAATTAGGTCCTGTTGGAGCCAGCTCTGGAGGGCAGCTTGGCTGGAACTGGCCCTGACCACAGGGAGCTGCTGGGTCGGAGCTAACCTTGTCCATCCCCTCACTTCATGGATGCCAGGCATGTGGGTGTCCTCATGTCCTAGAAGGCATGTGGGCTGGGGCCAGTGGCTTGCTCCCCATGTGTGCGTAACCATGGCCATGGTTTTAAGAGTGCTTTTTGGTGTCAGTGCCCCTGCTGCCCAGAGGGGGAGCTGAGGCTGAGAATGGTGGGGACTCCCAGGCCCATGTGTAGGTGCTGCCCCCAGGTGTGGCCCTGGCCAGAGGCTCCTGGCCTGCAGCTACGCCAAGCCTCCAGCCACATGAGGCGGGCCTCTGTGTTCCAGAGTGACACAATGGGAGATTGAAACTCACAGGGGATGGACAGTGTAGCTTGGGCCTGAATGGAACTGGGTCTGCCTCAGACACCACCCAAAAGGGGCCCTTGGGGGTTGGCTATGGGTGGGGGACAGTCTGGGCTCTGGTATGTGGTGGTGGGCACTGTGTGAGTCTGAGGGCTGCTGTAGTGAGGCCCGCAGACTCTGTGACTTCCCACAGTCTAGAGGCTAGAAGTCTGAGGCGAGGTGTGGGCAGAGCTGGTCTCTTCAGGCTGCGTGGGTTGGACCCATCCAGGCCTCTCTTTGGCTTGTAGGTGGCCATCTCTGCTTGTGGCTCTTCACCTTGTCCTCCCTCTCTGCCTGTCTCTGTCCCAATTTCCTGTTTTATAAGGACACCAGTCATACTGGATTAGGGCCCACCCTAGTGACCTCATTTAATTTAATTACCTCTGTAAAGACCTCGTCTCCAAATAAGGTCACATTCTGAGGTCCTGGGGATTAAGAAAGAATTTCTGAGAGACACAGACCTTCTGCAGGGTCAGGAGTGCTGGCGCCTGCAAACCCAGCACTTGGAGCTGGCCCTGTTCTCTGCAGCTGTGTGGCCTGTGGGGGGTGCCCAAGTGCCATATCCATCCCCATCTCTGCTGCAGGATGGCCTGGTCACTCCTGCTTAGCCCAGCCCTGGGGCAGGGCACACCGTGGCACCAGGTGCACTGGTGGTGACGACTCAGCTGTAGCATGGCCTCTGGGAGGCAGGTGGGTGTGGCCTCTTTCCTCTGCTGGCTGCCAGGACAGTAGGTGTCCAGCCCTAGCCCCTCCTTTCCCTGATGCCCCAGCCTGGGTGGGCTCACTTGCCTGGGACATCTGAAGTCCCCTCACTGCACTCATCCTCGGGTATTTAGGGGGCCCACATGAGCAGGGAGGCCTGAGTGATCTCTGTCCTATATTTTATCCCATTCAGGGGACATAGATGAACTGAAGGATTGATTGGACACCTTCCCTTCTTTCCATTTTAGGAAAATCCAAGAGGAGGAAGGATTTACGAATATCCTGTGTGTACAAGCCACCTGCGCCCAACCCCACGTGAGTCTGCTTCAGTTTCTTACTCCAGCTTATCCAGAAGAGACTTCCTGAGGGGGCTTAGTGGAGAGAGCAGCCAGTTGGGTGGGGGCTGGCTCTGCCTTGCTCCTTGCCCTGCTCTGACCAGTGCTGGACTAGGTGGGTAGCCATGGAAACTAGCAGGCATTGACCATCTGCTCCAATCCTCATCTTGGAGACTCTGTTTAAGGCCACACTGGCACCTAATATGTATCTAGCAACTGATGAAATGAGGCGGCCCTGGGAGCTGTCCTGGGGCCAAGACTCTCCTTGCCCCCTAGTCCTTCCATCTCTTAGAATAGTGGTTCTCCCTGAGGCTCATGGGGTATGCTTTCTCCACAGACCCCCCCGTAACCTGGACTCCCGGACTTTCATCACCATTGGAGACCGAGTAGGTGCCAGCTGCACTGGGTGGGACCTCCCACTTCATCTGACAAGGGGCCATTGGGAGGTGGCCATGGTGGTGGACAGTCTGAGCTCTGAAAAAGAGCTTTCCCCCACCTTGGAGGCTATGGCCCTAGAAGGGAGTAGCAAACCTGTCTCCAGGGGCCATGCATACCTCAGAGTGTGGGCATGAGTCCCTGACATCTGTGTCATCTGAACAGTGTGTTGATCATGCAGGCTTCTGGGCCACCAGAGCTGTGGAGTCAGACCTGGCCTGTGCCTGAAGTCTGCATTGTACATGATGCTTGGGAGGGTACCAGGTGCAGAGAGTCTGACTCAGGGACCGTATGACACTGAGTGCCATGCTGGGGCCTTCCTGGTGCATCCCTGGGGCCTCTCCTTGGCTGGTCATACCTCCCTGACACTTCGTGTGCCCAATGTACTGTTTATCTTCTTGCTTGTGCCCCATATGTATCTCTTCCAGTGGAAAGAAGCCCTTACGAGGCCAGACCTTTGTTTTCTTTCTGAGTCCCTAGTGCCTGAGATGGGCTTGCACACAATAGGTGCTCAGTAGATAGTAATCAAACAAATGATTCCGTCCACCAGGGTGGGGTGCTTCTCATAGGTCCCTTGGATATTGGTGCTGCATCTTTTTTATAGAGGACAATGTGAAGTTCAGAGTGTAACTTTCCCAAGGTTGTACAATAGGGAGAGGCTGGTACAGGGTTCGCACTCAGACCTGACCAACTTGTTCTCTGTTCTTTCCACTGGATGAGGGATAAGGGCCAACTCCTGACTTGGCAGTCACCAAGTTCTCTCTTTTTTGTCCCCTAAGAACTTTGAGGTGGAGGCTGATGACCTGGTGACC
Organism: Erethizon dorsatum; assembly: GCA_028451465.1. NCBI lineage: Eukaryota > Metazoa > Chordata > Mammalia > Rodentia > Erethizontidae > Erethizon > Erethizon dorsatum. Next base: position 22,019,695 of record CM051826.1, read on the forward strand.
ATCTCAGAGCTGGGCCGTGGAGCTTACGGGGTGGTGGAGAAGGTGCGGCACGCCCAGAGTGGCACCATCATGGCTGTGAAGGTAAGCTGGGCCTACCCCGCTCCAGCCTTGCCTTGCCAGGAGGTGAGCAGAAAGGCTGCCTGGGGGAGGTGAGCCTGTAAGGCGACCTCCTGCCATGTGGCTCTGTCACTTGATGTGATGACTGATGGGGAAGAGCTTTTCAGGGCAGACTGGGCCATGGGTCCCCCAGCCTCCATGTCAGGGTGAGGGTGCTTGGCCTGCACACCCCTCCTGAGCTTCACCGTTCCCTGCAGCGGATCCGGGCCACTGTGAACTCCCAGGAACAGAAGCGGCTGCTCATGGACCTGGACATCAACATGCGCACAGTCGACTGCTTCTACACTGTCACCTTCTATGGGGCCCTCTTTAGAGAGGTTTGGGGATTAAGGGGGGCTCCTGTCACCTTCTATGGGGTTCTCTACAGAGAAGTGTGGGGGTAGGCAGGGACCAGCAGCCACCGTCATTCTGCCCCTCTTGTGTGCCAGATGCTGAGGACTTGGGGGACGTAGGGGCACCAACACAGCACCTCCTTGCTCTCCTGCAGAGAGCACAGGTCCAGGGGCCAGGCTGTCTGTACCTCTGCTTCCCAGCTCTTCCCACCTTGCTCCATGCCTCAGTTTCCTTGTCTGTAAAATGAGGCTGGTGATTGTGTACACTTCCTGAAGTTGTCGTGGAGGTGAAATGATGCATTGTGGGCCTAGTATTCAGTGACTGCTGCAGTTCGTGTGGCCATCTGCCTCCTGGCAGCACCCAGGAGGACTGGGGATGGGCCCCAGACAGGAAGCAGCCATGAAGGTGTGAGATTCTGGGTTGGATTCTAGGTCTCCGGGAAAGACTAGGCATTAAGGGGAGAGAGGAGTTGAAGGCAAGGCTGGGGGCAGCACCTGGGGAGTGGAAGGACAGGGCTGTCACCCCTGAGCTGGGGCAGGTAATGTGACATGCTGGCCTGGGGTGAGGAGGAGACAGAAGTCAAGTTGGCTGGCATGGCTTGCAGTGGAGACTTAAGTGTCTTCACAGAGCTGTTGGGTGGTCCCGGGATGTCCCCTGCTGTTGGGTGGTCCCGGGATGAGACCTGGAGAGTCCGAGCCTCCTCTCACCTGGTGGGCCGAGCACCCTTGTGAGCCAGGCCCAAGCTGGTGAGGAGGCCAGGCCTGGGTGCTGCCTTCCCACAGGCTGTCCTGGATGTGCAGGGGTGTGCCGGGAAGAGGGAGCAGGTTGCTACAGGAGAGGGAACCATCTGCCAGGGCAGAGCTGGCCTGGGGGACAAGCTTGCTGGCTGTGCCATGGAATTAGGGATCAGATAGAGGAAACCAAGGTGGTAGAGCCCGGAGGCCAGCACAGAAGCTGGCAGAGTAGGCCAGGTGATGAGGGCCAGGTGGGGTGGGACAGGTTGGGTGGGCCAGGCAGTGAGGGTCATACAGGTGGGAGAAGGTGGGAGGCAGGATGGGAAGTGCTGGGTGAGCGGGCACTATCCTGTCCTAAAAGGTGGAAGTGGGGCTGTCCTTCAGCAGCTTAAGCCTGCGGGCCTGGCTGAGTGCTGGTTGTCCTCTGCAGGGAGATGTATGGATCTGCATGGAGCTCATGGACACATCCCTGGACAAGTTCTACCGGAAGGTGCTAGAGAAAAACATGACAATTCCAGAGGACATTCTGGGGGAGATTGCTGTGTCTGTAAGTGCCTGGGCTGGTAGGTGGGCATTCCCAGGGCACAGCCTGAGACCCAGTCTTGCCCAGCAGGACTGACTTGGGCAGAGTGACTACTCCCAGATGACTATCTCCTCCCCACAAGACGAGTGCCTCCTTACTGAGGAGACCCAGGGCCTGGTGCTCCTGGAGTGCAGAGATTTGGCAGGTCCCTACCTGTAGGCCTTCAAACGCATTGCTCATTTGGGACCAGTTTTTAAAAAAGGACTTAGTATTTATAAGTGCCTCATACTAAAGGTGCTGTGAGGCAGCCCACAGAGATGCCAGCTGAGATGGGCAAAAACGTTTGCTTTTTGAGTCTATAAACGTTTCTAGATGAAGGCAGCAGCTCTGGGCTTGCACAGACATCCTTGCATCCAAAGAAAAAAAGGAAATGGGATTGAGGCTACCTGTGGTTCTCAATCCTGACTGCATCTGGAAACCTTAAAACATCCCATGCCTTGGGCTTCCACTGCTGAGGCCCCAGGGAGATGGCTTTGCTGAGAGAGGCAGAGGAGCCAGGGAGCCCAGAAGACCATGATGACGCCTTCTGGGAGGGGCAGCCTGGGATCTGCAGGAGTCACAGGCAGGTCTATGAGACTTAGAGGTGAGAGAGAGGCAGGAGGCCAGTGAGTGCACCAAGATGGCCGGGTCGCCAGGGCAGATGCTGGGGTGTGTGGAGGGGTGGACCGCAATGCTTTGTCACTATCGATGCCACCTACAATAACATCAGTCCCATCTCTCCCCTCTTCCCATCCCTACGCAGATCGTGCGGGCCCTGGAGCACCTGCACAGCAAGCTGTCTGTGATCCACAGAGGTCAGTGTTCCCACGCTGCTGGCCGCCTGAGGCTGGGCAGACCAAGGCTCGGGGAGGGGTAGACTAGGTGCCCAGTGCGGTCCAGGCTGCTCTCTGCCCAACTCCGCTCTGATCTGTTGTTGCTTGGAGCGCGCACTCGATCCACCTGTGTCCTGGGCATGGCTGGCCATTCTTGGCTTGATGGACAGTTGACAGACTGTGAAAGCCCAGGACCAGGCGTGCCACCCGAGTCCGATAGATGGTCACAGCTGTGGATCCACCTCTGCCGAGATGCGTGTGCCCCTCAGCCCTTTCTGTGTCCCCCTTCCTGTCTGGTGTCCTGTGCCCATGGGAGCTGGTTTGTGCTGATCTTGAGCATGCGGCCTCTCATGGGCTTCACGGTTCTGGACTCAAGGTTGTGGTCCTTTTAGTTGATTCTACTGCTGAGCTCCAGTCCACATACTCAGACTCAGTGACTTTTTTTTTTTTTTTTTTTTTTTGGTGATACCAGGGATTAAACCCAGGGCTTTCACACTGAGTTACATCCCCCAGCCCTTTTTGATTTTTTAATTTTTAATTTTGAAGGCCAAGGATGTAGCTCAGTGGCACAGCACCTGCCTGGCCAGCACAAGCCTCTGAGTTTGATTCCTGCTACCAAAAAAAAAAAAAAAAAAAAAAATTGAGACAGGGTCTCAGTAAGTTGCCCAGGGTGGGCTTGAACTTGCAGTCTTCCTGCCTCAGCCATATAGAGTGCTGGGGTTATGGGCATGTGCCACCATGCCTGGCTTAACTTACTACTTTTTTTTTTTTTTTTTTTTGGTGGGTACCGGGGGTTGACCTCAGGACCTCGCGCGCCAGCAGGCACCCATGCCGCTGAGCGATATCACCGGCCCTTTTTTCGTATGTGGGTTTCGGGAGTCGAACTCGGGCCCTTGTGCTTGCCAGGCAGGCGCGTATGCCGCTGAGCCATCTCACCGGCCCCACTACTACTATTTTAAAAATGAAGAAGGCTGAACTGCTTTGACTTGTTGATGTCCATCCCAGTGTCTGCCCCTAGGTCACAGTGGTCTGCACTTTGGCATGGAAACTTTGACTCCTTTTTCTGCACAATTTCTGCACTTAGGTCTCCATGGAGACACATGGGATGCCTGTGTCATGTGTGCATTTGCCTGTTGGTTCCCTGCTGTATTGGTCACCTACTCTCTTGTGCATAGACCCTGTCCCCATGCGTTAGCTGACTCTGCTGCATACCTGTCACCTTGTGCTTCTCGGAACTTGTGTCCAGAGTTTGAAGGGTGGGCATAGGTGGCTCTCTGAGTGATGTGTCTGTGGCCACATCTTCCTCTCTGTGATAGAGGCTAGGGGAGGTGTGTCCTGGCTTTGTCCCCTAGCTGTGTGACCAGGCTCTGGCATGGCACCCCTCACTGCCTCAGTTGCCTTTTGGGATCTTTGGGTCCTGGTGGAATCACCCCACAGGGTCTTGGGCGTGGGAGGAGGCGTACCGGCTGGAGTGTGGCACTGGCCTGTAGGCGGGCTACAGGACTGGGCTGAGAAAGACTGTTCCGCCCTGCAGACGTGAAGCCATCCAATGTGCTGATCAACAGGGAGGGCCACGTGAAGATGTGTGACTTCGGCATCAGCGGCTACCTGGTGGACTCCGTGGCTAAGACGATGGATGCTGGCTGCAAGCCCTACATGGCTGTGAGTGGTGCTGTGTCCAGCTGTGCTGGGAGAGGCCTGCCTGGCTGGGAGAACTCTGCCTCTGGGCACTGGGACAAGGCCTCTGCCACTGTGTTCTCCGTCACACAGGGGCCCTGCACCACTGTTACCTGTGCCTCAGGGCACCCCATTTGGGATGTAGGGTTCCTCAGGCATTGAGAGGGCAGATTTGGGCCCTGGCCTTCACTGGCCTCAGTTTTCTCCTCTGTCACATGAGCAGATAGAACAGGTAGGTAACAGGGCAGGTAGAACACAGCGTGCACTCAGTTTTGGGGTGGAAGAAGCTCACGCTCCGCTGGTCTCTCTTGCAGCCAGAGAGAATCAACCCGGAGCTGAACCAGAAGGGCTACAACGTCAAGTCTGACGTCTGGAGTCTCGGCATCACCATGGTACTGTCCAGGGCTAGGTCCTTGCTGGCCAGGTGGGGTGGGTGGCGCTGCGCCCAGGCCATGACCTTATGGGGACTGGAAAATACTTTAGGTCTTAGAAAATTGTTGACTTCAAGATCTAAGGTGAACAGGTGCTGTCAGAAGTTTCTGTCTGTGTAAGGAAACGTCTGGGAGCAACATGGCGATGCCTTGGTTTACGCATCACGGGAGGTCTCCGTGCTCTGTGACATCAGCCACTGGCTTGTCCCCAGAGCTCTTGGTGCATGTTGAGAAATCACAGCCAAATAGAGCTGTCCCTATGCAAATAATTTCCAAAGCACGGTAGTAAAGTCTCTACAGATATTTTTCCCAGCAGGAAGTGTGTTTCCTGTGGGCACCTGGTGCATTACCTTGGGCAGGTGAGGCTTTTCACCCCTGGTCCTGTGGAGCTGAGGGGGACCCTGACATGGGTGGCTGTGGCTCCTCTGAGCTCCAGGTGGGAGAGTGGCCCCTTGCTCCGTCCAGACTGCCTGGTAGAATCCTACCCTTCACCAGGATGAAGTCATGCTCTCACTTGAGAAAGCCCATTGTGACAGCCATGTGGAGGACAGATTGCAGGGACAGGAGGACAGTTAGGATGTTTCCCCACCAGGTCTTGGTGCGCGCGAGGTGAGGGCATGGGGAAGGATGTTGCATCACCGCGGCTGCCTGCCTTCGAGGTCAGTCCAGGTGACTCGGCTCACTGCAGTGGAAGGTCCCCTTCCCCATCCCAGTCTTCGGGACTAATGCATTGTTCCTGTCCCAGAGAGGCTGGCCCAGGATCTACCCCCTGCCTTGGTACCCTTGCCTGTTGGTGTTGGGGGCAGGGGGTTGTCAGGCAGAATCAGATCTGTGGTAAGACGGGGTTGGAGTGCCTTTGGGTTCTCTGGGTCCCCAGCGGGGTATCCCCCAGCCCAACTCCAGCACAGTCCTCTGACAGTTGGCTCAGGCCCCTTAGCCAAGGGTTCAGCCCTGCCAGATCCCCCACTTCACTTCTAGCCACGCACCTCAGACCTGCTGCATTGCTGACTGACTGCTTATAAATTGGGGGTTCTTGGGTGTGATCACTTGCAGAACGACTCACAGAACTCAGGAACAACCTCACTGTTTACTCCTATGCCCTAAAGGATGCAACTCATGAGTTGTCAGGGAAGAGTGGTGGTAGGTGGGGGTACCTAGTCAGTACCTCTCTCTGTTCACCATCCCAAAGGCTCCTGGAGGCTTTTTGTGGCGCTCAACCTGCAGCCCACCCTCACCTCCTGGAAGGTGCTGGGTTGGGTAGGAGGTGTCAACTCTGATTGCTGGTTTTCCTGCTGCATCTGGTGTGGCTGGACTGGAAGCTCCCCAGAAGGCTTTATAAGCATGGGCTTCTCTGAGCAGCCTCCCCATGGCTTCCTCATGTCAGGCCCCTTGGGTCTCCTCTCTCTGCAGCCATGTCGTAATGGCTGGAATGCTTTTGTGGCAGCTGGCTCCCAGCTGGGAACTCTCTTTCTCTTCAGAGGTGGGCCTGGCATGGGCTGAGTCTTGCTTCTGCTTCCTTGCATTGGTCCAGCATTGCGCGACCCACCCAGGTTCAAGGGGGGAAGGCTTCCCGCCCCTGGAGGACCAGCAGCTTGCAAGGAGACCAGCCACCCAGTGCAAGGAAGGTTCTCCCCAGAAGTTGCAAATGGAGTTGAACTCCAGTGTGAAACAGAGGAAATGGAATAGAGCCCCAATATAAAGCACAGAGGAAATGGAATAGACCCCAGTATAAAACAGGAAATGGAATAGAACCCCAATATAAAACACAGGTTAGAACCTATTGTAAAACAGAGGAAAAAGGGGGAAAATGACTGCTTCTTTTCCTTAGAGACTCTCTCCCTTTTGCTAACTGCCAACAATGTGTGTTTCTTGCTGTTGCTTCTTTGTAAAAGAAGAAAAATATTTAAAAATTTTGCCTTTTCCACTTAGTGTTACACGGGGTTCAGATTCCTCTGAGCTGTAAAAATCTTATCAGCATCTCCTTCAAAAGACTCTAGGGGCCGGCCGGTGAGATGGCTCAGCGGCGTAAGCGCCTGCCTTGCAAGCGCGACGGCCCGAGTTCGACTCCCGGAACCCACATACGAAAAAGGGGCCGGTGATATCGCTCAGCGGCACGGGTGCCTGTTGGTGCGCGAGGTCCTGAGGTCGACCCCCCGGTACCCACAAAAAAAAAAAAAAAAAAGACTCTACAGCCATTTACTTGACTGTAATAAGGGATACTTCACTTTTCAAGTTGTTTCTTTCCTTCTGAACGCCTTGGCCATCCTGGGGTGACTGTCGAGGCAGTGTGGCATGTTCTTGCGCGTGGGCGCTGGCCCTGGGAGCTTGCACATATTGCAGGACGTTAGAGGGGATGCTCCAGCAGACAGGTCACTCTTGGGAAGGCTCTTGGCCCATAACATGCAGTGGCCAAGCACTGGCCAGGTTGGCGTCACTGTAGAGGCCTCACAGAGGTCCAACTGCTGCCCCCACCTGAGACTGCTGCCGGTGGGGAGCCTGGCTCCTGGTGCTGGACACTGAGGCTGCTTCTAAATGTTTCTTCTGACAGGTGACACTGTGCCCTGCATCTTTGTGGGCAATTTTAATTTTTTTTAGCTCGTTTGAAAAAAATTACCAAAAAAGGGATTATATAAGGTCAAGACTGTGGAGACTTTTCTGCTTTTCTGGTTATAAATGCTAGCTGGTCTTCCCCTTGCAGCTCATAGAGGGGCCTCACGTTTGCATGTTGGAATCAGTGAACATTGTAAGGGACAGTGCCGTGAGTCTCTAAGGTTTCATCCTCTGCACACAGGCATGCACACAGGGTGACACCCACTGCCAATGGCTTGTATGGGTCACCTGCTGCCATGGGCATGTTTGTGCCTTGGCTGGAAAAGAGCCCATAGCCAGATGGGAAGTCCCTTTCCAGCACAGTAATCAGTGCTTATTTGGGCGCCAGTTGCCTACACAAGGCATTTATCTGAGCCGAGGTCTCTTGCGTTCATCACAGTGATTGCAGCCTGTCACTGAGGGGCCTTGTGCTGTTCCAGGCAGGAGCACGGGCTGACTTGACCTGTGTTTTCATCCCAGTAGTCAGACTGGGAACCAGATTTGCTGTAGGCTGTCCAGTCTATTCCACGGTGACTTCTGCCCGCTTCAGACAGTGATAGGGCCAGAACTCGAGTGGGCATAGAGACCATCTGACTTGATTTGGCCTGGGGGGGGGGGTCCAGACTCAGCAGGAGGGTGAGACCATGTCCAGGAGGAGGTCAGAGCAAGAGTAATGGGACGGAGGAGGAGGAAGATGCAGCATGAGGTGTGGGAGTGGGGGCTGCAGAGAAGGAGCCACAGACTCCCATACTGATGGGTGGGCAGAGCAGGGCAGAGCAGAGGGAGCAGTCAGATGCAGGCCTCATAACGTCATGCTCCTTTACCACTGCAAGACAAGAGATGCGGATGACAGTCACTTCATTTCCCCGTGCCCCTCTGTAAAAGCAGTAGCCTGAATAAAGGACAGTAGACACTTACATCTGTGTTGGGGGAACATTAGGGAAGACAGTGGCTTTTGGCAACCACAGGTCTGAGACCTGTCTGACCTGCTACTGCTGCTGCCTTACAGCAAGGTGCCCACAGCTGTCAGCTCCCTAAAATTTTCAGATCAGTTTTCAGGCATGGAGGTATAACCTGGCGTATTAGGTAAAATATTCCACATTCAAACTGTCTGAAAGACTAATGCTCAGCCTGGCTGGGTGTGCCCCGTGAGCTGGTTCTTCCGGCTGGGTCAGGGCTGCCAAGTCCTGGTGCCCCTGGCTTACATGCCTGGTCTGCTGTGATGTGTGAGGGAGGTCAGTGACATGGCCCATGGGCTGCCTTGTGGCCTGACTCTGGGCACTGGGCCAGGGTGGGCAAGTACTTCCAGCCCTCATTTCTGGTCCGTAGTGTGGTTTCATCTTGGGGCTGAGCCTGCTGATATCACTGTCCCCATTACAGATTGAGATGGCCATTCTGCGGTTCCCTTACGAGTCCTGGGGGACCCCATTCCAGCAGCTGAAGCAGGTGGTGGAGGAGCCATCCCCTCAGCTCCCAGCGGACCGTTTCTCCCCCGAGTTTGTGGACTTTACTGCCCAGTGGTGAGTTGCTGGCTCTTCCTGGACCACAACCTTTTTCCTGTAGCAAATAACCTGCCTCACAACATGGTATCCAAGCATGGAAGGCAGAAGTAGAGCATAAGGAAAAACTGGCCAAACTGTGGTCCTCGGGGAGGTTTTAGTGCAGTCCTTTTAGAAAAGGATGGATCCAGTAGACAGGAAAAGAAAGAAAAGCATATGGAAGATGCAAATACACAAACAAGTTTGCTTTTATCAATGTCTAGAACTTTGTATCAAATTAGGGAACACACCCATGGGAGCTGTATAAAAATTAATCATGTTTAAGGATACAAAGGAAGTAAGATGTGCAGAGCAACATCTATGTTTTGTGTTGTGGGCAAAGAGATATTTGGAGGAAAATTCATAGCTTTTATTTCTTCTACAGAAAATAGGAAAAGCTGAAAACATTTTCAGACAAGTCATTGGTCAGGCTGACCCCTTTTAGTTGGGGCCTTTGCTATCTCAGGACCAGTGACGAGGTGTCTCCTCTCTGATTAAGGATACCAAGTATATGACGATTAGGCAGAGCACCTTAGGGTGCATATCAGGGAAATTCCTTGGATCACTATGAGAACAAAAAACACTAAGACCCCAAAAGGTGGGAGGAACTTGCCATAAGTTTGCATGCATGGATCCCCATTCTACTTTGGGAGACCGATGGTCCAGCCCCTCCTTTCCTGAGCCCCAGGAGCACGTGTCCTCTGCTGCCGGATGGGGGAGTCCAGCTTGCCTGGGCTCACCTGCTCCGTGCCAGTAGTGTCAGCTGCCCTGTTTCCTCCTAGCCTGAGGAAGAACCCCGCGGAGCGCATGAGTTACCTGGAGCTGATGGTGAGTGTGGGCGAGAAGGTGTCTGCTCTGCACTTCTTCAGTGCTGGGCAGCTGCTGGTGGTGCTCTTTGTGCACAGGGGTCAGCCCTCTCCTGTCCCTGCCCTCATGTATGTCAGTTCTTAGTCACTCGCCAGCCTTGTGAAGGTGCACAGGTGGTGGGGGACCATGGTGGCATCAGGGAAGGCTTCCTGAAGGAGGGACCTTTTGCACTGAGTCTAGAAGGATGAATAACGTTCCTTGCCGATAGAAGGGTGGAGAGGGTGTTCCAAGCACAGTGCCCAGTGAGGACAGAGGCCTGGCCATGTGGGGAAGGCAAGGTGAGTGTGGCTGGAGGGCAGCTGCAGGAGTTTAAGGAGGAGCCACCAATGTCCTGACGGTCATGGAGACCTTCCTAGGGCGCTGGGATTCTAGGAAGGTGGGGAGGAGTTTGCCACACAGGAGGAGCACATAGGGGCTGGGGTGGCTTGGGAGGAGGGGTGCCTCCCCCTTGTCCCATACAGTGACTGTGTCTTCTGTCCCTGCCAGGAGCACCCTTTCTTTACTTTGCACAAAACTAAGAAGACAGACATTGCTGCCTTTGTGAAGGAGATCCTGGGAGAGGACTCATAGGGGGCTGGCCTGGGACCCCACTCTGGCCCTCCAGAACCCCAAAGCTCCCTCTGCTGGGGCAGCACATGCCCACAGTCATAAGCTACTGCCATCCTGGCCCTGGGTGTTCCGGGAGGAATTGAGGGGGCTGCTCCCACTTGGCTCTGCAACCAGCCATTTGTCCCAAGTGCCAAAGAACCAGACCTTCGGGGGCTCCCAGCTGGGCCTGTGTGGGACTCATTAGTGGCTCTGCCCCTGCTGCTCCAAGGACCCTGAGTCTCCACCCCAGACCCTGGACTTGGAGAGGCCTGGATGCTCCTGTCGGATGCTGCTTCCTCTTGCAGAGAAGGCAGCCAATGCCCGAGTGGTCAAGGTTGCTGCCTCAGCCCAGCCCCAGATGCCACCAAGTTGTATATTTTTTATATCTCAACTCAAAGGACTTTGCACACTCTGGCCCAGGGTGGCCACACCTCTATCCTGGCCTCAGTGTGGAGGACACAGTAAGGGGATGAGCCATGTGAATCCCTGCAAGACTTCCACAAGGGAGATGCCTTGAGCCGCCGAGGCCTTCACCCCAGCACTGCAGACAGGGCCTCCAAGGGGTGCACCAGTCACCTGGTCCCCACCTGCCACCTCTAAGAGTGTCTGCTCACCTGTTCTTTTTTTTTTTTTTAATTTATCCTCTGTTGACTTTTTCTTTTGCTTTGTGGGGTTGGCTGTTTTTTTCTTGCATGGTTTGGAGCTGATCACTTTTCTTCCACTTCCCAGGGTACCAGCAGAGGGAGACCTGTCCCTCTGCCCAGACTGGGTTCTAGAGGTGGGCCTAAGGCCTCTGCGCAGAGCCTGCCTGGGAGCTGTTCCCTCACTCTCCTTGAGAGTGACCAGCTCCACTGGGGGTGTGGATTTGCTTTGGTGTTGTTTAAAAAACAAAGAAAGATAAAAAATTTTTTTGCAGAAAGGCCTGCCTACCTTGGTCCTTTGCCCAGTGGGGCAGGTACCTTGTTGCTGTTTTAATTAAAAAAAAAAAAAAAGTGGGACAAAGGTTGTGTGAGACTGTGTGACAGTGGTGAACTCCACTCCTCCTCAGGGAAGTGGGCTCCCGGGACAGCTGGAGGGCAGTGTGATTGGGGAGCTGGTCTGCTGACCCCCCCCCGGGCACACACTTGGCAGGCCCTCCTCCATATGAGGACATCGAGGCTCCTGGAGGGCTGTGACTAGGCATCTTGCTAGACACTGGACAGAGAAGTGAATGGCTGGAGCAGTGAACAGACCCAGGCCCAGTCTCCTGGTGGGGCCACCTGTCTCACCATCATCAAAGAGTGATCGATGACAGCCAGCAGTATAGAGTGATGAGCACACCACAGGAGCTGTGCCCTGGCTGGACATGCACCTCACTGATGGTGCTACACTCTTCCTCATGACGTGACCAGAGAGCCAAAGTAACTTGCCAAAGCCACACGGCTGCAAAATGGAGAAACTGAGGCTTGGGGACAGAGCAGCACCCTGGAGGAGGCTGTGAGGGGAGTGGGGGCAGCTCATTGAAGGCCCCCTTGCTAAGGTCCAGCCTGGCTCTGTGATCCTAAGGTGTGGGCTAGGCCACAAACCCTTCTCCATCCGACTTAAGCAAAAGGGAACCTGCTTGCATAAGCAGGAATGTTCTGGCTTCAGACAAGGAGCTTGGTTAACATCCTGGGGACTTAACATCATTCAGTGTTGGTTTTACACTGCTCTCCTGGGGACAAGACAGGATGCAGCCCCCCACCCCAAATGGGGCTCAGAGCTCTACCCCAAGTCCCAGGGATGGCTCCTATTGTCTGGGAGGTGGTCGCATGCTCACCCCAAGCCAGTCAGGCTGGGAGAGTGGTACAGATAGAGTAGGGAGGTCTGCCCGCCACATCTCAAGGTGTGAGAGCTCTGTGTTCCAAGTGGTTGCAGGACCCCAGGGGGTCTGTCCTCTGCCTCCATCTACCACTATCCCATTGCCAGTTCTTAGTCTGCAACAGGCCTCTGCCCATTCACCCCGCCCCGGTATAGCATGTAGGGATTTCAAAGAGCTTTTGTCTGCCTCTGTCCTTCCACTGTGAAGGATGGTTTTCACTGTGGGACCTTTGCACTCACTGCCCGCTATCTAGAATACCCCTCCTCCATTTTTCCTTGGCTAGCTCCATGTCATCTCCTCAGGGAGGCCTTCCAGGACCACCCTAACTAAAGGTGCCTACCTGGTCCAGCTCATCCTGGGCAGAGCTGACCCGTCCATATGTATCTGTCCCTGGCGCGAGAAGTCTTGTCAGCCCGTAGCGCAGGCTTCACCTTTACTGAATGAATAACGAATGCATGAATGAGGGAGAGAACAACTCCCACAACCCCGCGTGTGAGGACTAGCGCAGATTAGTCCGCGAGCGAGTGCAAGTGTGCGTGTGAGCGGGGGCGAGTGCGCCTGTGCTCCTGCGTCCCTCTTCTCCCCTCCCCCATGTTCCCTTTGCACAGGACGGTCGGGCCGATTCTAGGGGCGTGGCCGCGGTCGCCTCGGCTGCAGCCGCCAGGAGGCGGCAGAGCGCTGACTTTGACCGAGTCCCTGGGAGCCCCGCCCGGCTTCTGAGCGCCTTGGTACTGGAAAGGCGGGGACTTCGCGTGGGGCCTGCATCATTCTGCACGGCTGAGTCGCTTGAGCGGATTAGCGGCAGACCTGCCCGTGCACTCCATGCCCCTGCCCCACGCAGAGCCTGGATCTGCAAGGTGACAGGGCAGGAGGCCTGGCGCACAGGGTCTTGTGGTGCACAGCTCTCTACAGTGGGCAGGTCATTACAGCTTCCAGAGAACCCTACAGTTTGCAAAGCACTTGGCAACCTACCAAACAGGGCTTGCAAAGTAATTTACAGTTTGCGGATCCCCTGTGTATGGGGCTTTAAAGCACTTTCAAGTTTACAAAGTAGTTAATGGTTTGCTAAGCCCTGGCCAAATTAGACACCACTTTATAGTTTGTATTCCTCTACATCGTACTGTGAATACCAGCTGTATTCAGGTTGTGTTAGCACTTATGGGATGCTTCAGTTTTTGCAAAAGGTGTCCAGGCATGGACGTGGGAAAGCCAGTGTACAGATCTCAGTGACATTTACAAAGCATAGGTGTAGGCCCTTGACAGTTTATACAACCCATGACCTTGGTGATGGTTTGTGTCCCTGTCTGTGCGCCTATCCCAAAGTGGCAGGCCCCGCCGGCACTTCCCTGCTCCCAGGCCCTTGGGTGGGAGGCCTTGGCGCCAGAATCTCTGTTTCCCATCAGGCAATGGGGGTCTGGACAGGTGTCCCTCCCAGCCCGAATTAATGTGTTTCTGGGCTGACAGATGACAGAAGCGTGTGGACTTTTCTGTTTCAATTACAGCCATGAGAACCTTTGCATGAGGCAGCGTTAAAATTGCAGCAGACAGGCTTGTTCAGGAGCAGGGAGCTGCCTCTGAGGGAGACTTCACAAATTCCTTTCTGGAAGCCAGGGCAGGCAGCCTCCTCAGTGAATGTCAGCTTCATCTCTTCCTCTTCTCAGAACCCTGCTGTGGCTCCCACTTCCTCCAATCAAACCCTCCCAGTGGCTCCCAGTGCCCCACAACACAGCCCTCCCACCACTCTTCATCCATATGGGCTCAAATACCCCAAGCATTGGTGTGCTCCAGGGCCTTTGCACGAGCTGCCCTCTCCTCCCAGAACACTCTCCCTGGAGATGTGCTTCTTCCCAGAGGCCATCCTCAGAGAAGCCTTTCTGCCCTTGCCCCAATTTCTTCGTACATTTGCATTTTGGTCTATTCTCTGCCTCTGGTTCTGTACTGGGAGGGGTCCCTCTTGCTCAGGACGGTGATAGAGGAAACAGGGCAGGAATCGAGAAGCTGGCCCCAAGGCCCCAGGCTGAACCCAGGAGCCAGGTGGTACCTCCCTCCCACAGACACTGCCAGAACTGTGCCAGGGTTTGGGGTAGGCAGAGCCGGGCAGGCTGTCCAAGAGCCAGGCAGCCCTCAGGGCACTGGTGGGTGGGTGGGGCTCTGCATTCCAGAGAAGGGAAGTATGGGGAATATGGGCAGTGGGGTCCTCTGCACACTGGCTCCCCAGCTCTGCTCCCGAGGGCAAGGTCCCTGAGAGGCCTCTGTTCACCTGGCCACTGTGGACTTCAGCACTGCAGTCCCAAAACATAAAATCCCTCTGCCCTCGGCTTGTAAACCCATGTGGGTAACTGTGGCCCAGGGGAGGGCCAGAAAGGAACTCCCTTTACCACTTTATCTCAGGCTGCTTCCCTGGCTCCTTGGTGGACAGGATTACCTTACCTCTCAGCAAGGGTGAAAGCATCCGGCCAAAGCTCCGATAGATACATCCCTCCCAGCCTCGCCCCCACCAAGACCTGAGCTTCTGCTCCCACGCCGCCCTGTTGGGGAACTCAGTCCCACCAGAGCTTCCAGGAGGGACCTGAGATCCATGCTCTTGGCCCTTCTCATCCTGCTTCCCAAAGCCTGCAACGCAAGGCCTCATGTGTAAACTCTGGCACACTAAATGCTCATTTCGCTGCTTCTTGTGAAAGCCGCTATGAAGCCTTCAGGAGCCAGGTGGGAGGGTCTATATTTATACCAGCTGTACCAAGTTTAGCGGAGCTCATGTGTCTCCTGCCCAGCGCAGCCAGGTTCTCCCATGGTTACAAAGGTTCAGCGGGGTTCTTGCCCTGCCCCAGGCCACCCAAAGGTGGCCAGGTCCAGGGAGAGCCCTGAAGCCAGGTATCCTGTCCCTGGCTGAAGCTCTGCTCCACTCCAAGTGGGCCACCTGCCAAGCCAGGTTTGGCTGCAGCCACTTTCTCTGGCGTCGCAGAAGCCGTGGGCTGCTCTATTTCTGTTCCTGACAGCCTTGCAGGGACATGGGCTGGGGAAGGCTTGGGGAGGTATCAGCACCTGCACTGTCTGGATGGGAATAGGAGAGCTACTCTGTGTACCTAAGAAGTTCTTCCTTTCTCCAGCCCCCCAATCTTCCGTGGTTCCCTATTGCTCATGGCACCAAGGGAAAAGGAGGCCAGATGTGAACTCTCTGCCCCAGGGTCTTGTCTGGTTTGTCTCTGCAATGCCTTCTATGTACCAGGGAGCACTCTAGCCCTGGGTAGGCCCTCAGCAGTATCAGTGAGAGCCTCAGACTCGGCAGGTGCAGACTTACAAATACTCAAAGCAGTGTTTCTCACCTTTGGTCCATTATCATTCCCTGAGGAGAAACACCAAATTAAATTAGAATTAATTAATTAATTTAAACTAATTAAGCCTAGTTATGATTAAGCAACTCAGCTCAGTGGATTAATTAAATTATTTAAGTCTGAATTTCGAAGCTCCCGAGGTGAAGGGGATTGGCGGTCCTGAAGAGGAAGAGGGTCTTAGGATGCATGGGCCCTTTGGAGGCTGGGAGGCTTGATGGATCTTCAGGTAGAAGGGAGTCCACCAGAGGCTTTGAGCAGAGGACAGGTGTGCTCTGATTTACATTAAGAGAAATGTAGCTGAGCATGTTGGCCACGCCCATAATCCCAGTACTCTAGGAGGCTGAGGCAGGAGGATCATAAATTTAAGCTTTCAGAATTTAATGACTTAATGAGACCCTGTCTCAAAAAATGAAAAGGTAGCTCAGCGGCACAGCGCCTGCCTGGCAAGTGCGAGGTCGTGAGTTCAATTCCTGGTACCAAAACGAAAAACAAAACAAAAAACAAAAAAATGAAAAGGGATGGGCATGTAGCACATTCTGAAGGCCCTGAGTTCAATACCCAGTGCTGAAAAACAAAAAGAAAAGTAAAAAGAAAAAGAAAAATGAGAACAGCAAGGCCACTCTGCTGAGATATCCTTGTCTGTGCCAGGCAGACAGCTTTTGCCCTTAGAACCCTGCTCTGCAGCCACATGAAGTCTGGCCCACCCACCACCCAGCTCAGAGGGCCCTGTGGGTTCTCTCATCTAAGCCTGTGTGACCTTGAAGATGTCCTATTTCCCCTTTCTGCAAAATGGGGAGCTAATGCTGTCCCTACTGGAAACTGCCAAGATGGTCAAGGGCGGCTACACTCTTGGTGCTCAGTTCATATTCCTGTCTTGCTGGCTTCTGTCCTTCCCTGTCCCCTTGGGGCCAGGCCCCGATTGGCTCTCCCCCCACAGTTGCCTTTTGAGCCATGTGTCCCCTGTGACACACGCCCATGACTGAGCTTGGCTTGTCCTAAAACCTTGGTCTCAGTAGCTGGAGGCTCTGGTCCTGGGACTCTAATTCTCCCAGGCTATTTGGGCTGGTGGAGACAGACCCAGAGCTGGACCGCAGCAAGGGCAGAGTCTGCCCGGGCACTTGTCGGAGCTCGCTTGGTGGCCTGAGTCTGTGGGCACCCTTCAGCCAGTTGCCCTGGTCCCCAAGCTCTGCTTGGCTGGATGTGAGGTGAAAAACAGAAAATGACTCTATCCAACCTAGGGGAGGGGGTTTTTCTTGGCTTCAATGTGGGGCTTGCAGAATGGATAGGAGGATTTTTAGGCACCAATGAGACTCCAGGGACCTGGGCATCCAAGAAAATCTGGTCAAGACTCTGTGGTAGGCTTGGCCCCAGGCATGAAGCTTCAGGGTCCCAAACCACAGCCTGCTCCTCTCAGCCCATGCAGTGGGGAATGGGACACTTCCCAGCCAAGACTCAACACAGGGGCTCCTTTCCAACTGGGAAGGGTTTTGGGTGCTGGACAGCTAATTCACCCAGCATGTGTTCACTGTACCCTCCTTTTCTTCCAGTGAGCTCCTACGTATCCCTCAAAACTCTCATCTGTCTTTCTGACACCTTTCCTGGCCTCAATCTGTCCCTACCATAGAAGCGACTTACCTGTAGCAGGTGCCTCGGTGTTTGCTCTACCTGGGGCCCTCACTCCTTGAAGGTATGGCTGCTTGACTCTCCAGTCAGGGCCAGTCTGCCCCATGGTTCTCTGAGGCTAAGAATGCTTGCTTGGAAGCCAGGTCCTGGGGGCCAGGGCTCCATGAGTATCTGCCAGTCAGGGTCCCTGCTGTCTCTCAGGCCTCCCCACCCAGACGAACCCTAGTTGTCCCGAGGCAACTATGGTGATTACATATTTTGTTGGCTCTTTCCTCTCATGTCCCCCTTCTCTACTTCCTTGTGGGTATTTCCTGGGATTTTCCTGAGCCAGCACCCTCTCTGTGTCTGAGAATGCAGCAGGAGAACCTGGCCAGGCATTGCCTCTGAGAAGCGCAGTGTGGAACCACTGAGCTAAACAAGAAATGCTTAGTAAATGACACCTGATAGTATTGCTGGGATCCTCCTGCCTCCCTGGGCCACACCCTCCACACCAGCTCTCCTGACTCCTTTCCGAGTCTGGGATCTGTTCCCTCAAGTTCTCTAACAGCTTCAGATTTTCTGCAGCTTTGCTCCTCTCCTGTCCTGCCCATTGCAGCCCCTCTGCTGTTGGATGTGTGATCCTGGGAAAATCACTGCACCTCCAGGTTCCCAGCCCCCTGTTTGAGGACCTACTGTTTTCTCAGGGTAGGCACCAGCGTGCTTTATTGGGCAACTGAATCCCAGGGCTCATGATGTCTGTTAGCAATCTGCCAGAGGCACAGGATGGAAACTGGGAGGCAGCACATCCTTTCCCCATGCAGGGGAAGACTCAGTAGCCACCATGCTGGTCACACCCCATTAGCTATCTTTTAGTCATATGGTGGTTGTGGCTGCAAGGGAGGCTGGGAAATGTAGTCTCTTCTCTACATACACCCTTCTGAACCCTAGTGGGAGGGACTTAGAAGTGGGGGACTCTATTTATTCCCACAAGTAGGGAGGGCAGAATGTTACCCAAAAGTAGGACAAAGATTCTTATTTTAGAGAGAACGGTCTTTGTTTAAGGAAGCAGGCTGAGAATTCTGGGGGCTTAGTAGAGTTCTTGCAGAGGGTGGGCTAAATGGCACAGGGGAATGTAGGAAGCCCAGGGCTTTTCTGGGGCAGCTGGTGGTCCAGGGCATCTAGGGGCAAGGAGTTGGGGGAAGAAGGGCCAAGAAGGAGCCAGGGAGGAGCTGTCTGGGAGAGGAGGCCCTCATTTTGGAGCCTGTGTTCTAACACACATAGCAGCTGTGGAGGGGTGGGGTATGGACAGGACTCACCAGGCACATGGAGAGAAAGACTGCAAAGACAAGGCCTACCTGAGAACACAACAGACTTGGGATTTGGGGATCCATGAGCCTCCTTAGAATTGCAGGAGGAGCACTGAGAATGCCAACCTTCTCGCATAAGGGTTGAGGACACTTAAACTGTAAATACTCGTGGGGTGTCCCACCAGGCTGGTGACTGGATTCCATTCATTTTCTGCTCGCATTGGCAGAAGTGGAATTCTGTCAGCAGTACAGATGTGCGTCCTTATTTCACAAGAAGTCAAGTCTCTGGCATAGTTTTGTGATCACCAGTTTTGATGGCTGCTGGTCATCCATCATCACGATATGTCACACACCACTGAGACAGTTCCTGTGGTTGGATGTGGCCCCTGACTCTGAGTTTCACTCTGGTAAATGACCCTGGTATGGACATACTTTTATTTTTTCCTATGGACATCCTTTTGCAGGCAGCATTGTTGACATTTCAGATTTTGGATGATTTCCTCAGGCACAATTCCCAGAAAAGAAGTGGGGAGGAGGGGAAGTGTGTTTGCCTGTAAGGGCCACGGTTTGTGCAGCCAAATGGTTTCCTGGCCGAGTCCTGCCAAGTTACCTGTCACCTGCAGAGCCTGGGAGAAGTCTTCGCTCGCAGGAATGGTGGGTCAGCTTGGTTTGTCTGTCTTTCCTAAAATTTTTATAGCACTGTAGAACATATTCAGCAGTTTAGAAAGCAAACTTACCTATTCTGATTGATTTGTATAGGTTTTTTTTTTTTTTGTGGGTACCGGGGGTTGACCTCAGGATCTCGCGTGCCAGCAGGCGCCCGTGCCGCTGAGCGATATCACCGGCCCTTTTTTCGTATGTGAGTTCCGGGAGTCGAACTCGGGCCCTTGCGCTTACCAGGCAGGCGCGTACACCGCTGAGCCATCTCACTGGCTGATTCGTATAGTTTTGATTTATAGCTGCCCAGTTTGTTGTTACATCCAAATATTTAATTGTATGAAAAATTATATATATGCCTTTTATTATGAATAATTCAAGCATAAACAACAGCAGAAAAAGTGGTATAATAAACTTTGCAGAACCCACCACCTGGCTTAGAAGTGCTCAACTCAAGAGTCTTGCCTCATTTCTACCCTCACCCACTTCCCTTCTCAATATCTGGATATTCATTCCATTCATCCCAGACATGGTATAATTTAATCCACAAATATTTCAGAGAATTCAATTTCTGGAAGATTAGGATTTAACAAAAGAATGACAATATCATTTCTTAATAGTGTTAAAAACTACCATGTCTCTTCAAATTTCTCATTGTCTCACATATGTCAAAATTAACAAAAGATCCAGGCAAGTTGGTGCACACCTATAATCACAGCATTCTGGGAGGCTGAGGCAGGAGGACTGCAAATTCAAGCTCAGTCTGGGCAATTTAGCAACTTAGTGAGAACTTGTCTCAAAAAAGAAAAAAAGAAAAGAAAAGAGCTGGGAATGTAGCTCAGTGTAAAGGCCCCGGGTTTAATCCTCATTAGTGCAATCAATCAATCAACATTTTAAAAATTAACAGAAGATTGGTTTGAACCAGAATCTGGATAAGGCCCTACAATCACAATTCTGCTGATATAGCTCTTGAGTGCTTTTCATCCTGTGTTGCCTCTGTGTGTTTTCTTCCTCATAGTTTATTTGTTGATAAAACTGGGTTATTAAATTGTAGTTTCTCATACTCTGTGTTTCCTATAAATCGATAAGCTGGTCTAGAGATTTCATCAGATTCAGGTTGAACTTTCTTTCTTTTTTTTTTTTTTGTGGGTACCGGGGCTCGACCTCAGGACCTCGCGCGCCAGCAGGCGCCCGTGCCGCTGAGCGATATCACCGGCCCCTTTTTCGTATGTGGGTTCCGGGAGTCGAACTCGGGCCCTCGCGCTTGCAAGGCAGGCGCTTAAGCCGCTAAGCCATCTCACCGGCCCTTGAACTTTCTTTCTTAATATTATATTGAATTCTGCTTTGTTATAGTAAGACAAGATAAAAATGTAAAGCAAAGATCACTATCTCTTGGAGTGTAACAATATAATTATTTTTATCATTAAACAAACCACTAATAGCTAATATATTAGTTCGGGTTACTTGCACATACTTATGGGGTGCAGTATTACAATTGGATATATGTATATGCATCTTCTATGTGTTGTAATTATCAAATCAGGGTAATTAGCATTTCCATCTCTTGAAATATTATCATTTCTATGTGTTGAGAACCTTCAAATTCTTTAACCATTCACCTGTTGATGAATATCTCAATTGATTCCATATGTTGGCTGTTGTGAATAATGCTGCAATAAATACAGGTGTGCAGATATTTCTTTCATATAATGATTTTATTCTCTTTGGATATATACCCAGTAGTGGGATTGCTGGATTCTATGGTTTTCTGCTTTAAGTTTTTTGAGAAACTTTCATAATAGCTATGCTAACTTACACCCCACAAACAATGTATAAGAGTTCCCCTTTCTCTGCATTTTTTCATATACTTGTTGGCCATTTGTGTATCTTCTTTTGAGAAATGTCTATTTGCCATACTTTAATTGGACTACATGGGTTTTTTTTTCTGTTGAGTTGAATTCCTTAGTCTGGCTATTAATTCCTTGTCAGATAGTTCGCAAATGTCTTCTCCTATACTTCACTGTGTTGATTGTTTCCTTTGTTATTCACAAGTTTCTTAGTTTGACATATTTCCATTTGTTTAGTTTTATTTTTGTTGCCTGTGCTTTTTCATTTTTTTCTTTCCTTTTTTTTCCCCCTATACCAATGTCCTGAAGTGTTTTGCCAATGTTTTCTTCTAGTAGTTTTATGTCTTACATTTATTTCCTTGTGTTAGTCACTTGCCTATCACTGGGACAAACAAGTTTCCATTTTTTCCTTAATTCTTTTTTTCTTGTCCTGTCTTTCCTTTCAACTCCCCCACCCCCATTCCCCTTCTCATTTGAAAATTTTCTTCCCATTTCCCAATATCTATTATACATTTTGATTCTTAGTTACACTCTCAGTTTCTCACACCAGAGAAACCATGTGATATTTACATATGTGTGTCCAATTTATTTCACTTAAGAGTATGGTCTCAAGGTGGATCCATTTACCTAGAAGTGTCTCATGCTAGTCCCTCTTTATGGCAGAGTAGTACTCCATCACAACTTAAAGGAGGAAAAGTTTATTTCAGCTCACAGTTTCAGTGTGTTCAGTCCAGGGTCAGCTAGCTCCAACACAGAAATGGCACAGTGGAAGCGCCTGGCAGGGGAAAGCTGCTCACATCACGGTAGCCAGGAAACAGAAGGGAGGATGAGGGATGAGAATATACCCTTCCGGGTTATGCCTCCAGGGATCCACATCTGGCCATGCCCCACCTCCTGACAGCACACTCAACTACTGAAGTCATCTTTGGATGAATCCATGGATGAGTATAGATCCCCATGATCCAATCACTGTGTGACACGTGAGACTTTTGGGGGACAATTGAGATCTAAGCCATGACAGTCCTTGGTCCATTTGTTTTGTGTGGCTTCTTTTACTCAGTATGTGTGTGTGTATGTGTGTGCGTGTGTGTGTGATTCAGGAGCTATCTTTTTTTCATTTTTTTCTTTTTATTTTATTGGTATATTTTAGATATACATGGTGATAACATTCATTGAAGGAATTTGTACCTGTACATGATATATCTTGCTGCTTCTTTTTTCCCATTCCCTCCCTTCCTTTCAGCCCCTCTTTATTTACAAAATAAAGTTTCCATTTTTTCCTTATAGTCTTTTTTTCTTGTCCCTTCTTTCCTTTCAACTCCCCCATCCCCATTCCCCTTCTCATTTGAACATTTTCTTCCCATTTCCCAATATCGATTATACATTTTGATCCTTATTTGCACTCTCAGTTTCTCACACCAGAGAAGCCATGTGATATTTATACATGCGTGTCTGATTTATTTCACTTAAGAGTATGGTCTCAAGGTGGATCCATTTACCTAGAAGTGTCTCAAGCTAATCCTTCTTTATGGCAGAGTAGTACTCCATTGTATAAAAAAAACCCCACATCTTCTTTATCCATTCATTGGTTGATGGACATTTGGGGTGTTTCCAAGATTTAGCTATTACAAACTGTGCTGCTATAAACATGGGTGTGCATATATTGCTGTTGTATGATACTTTTTTTAATGTGGGTACCAGGAGTCGAACTCAGGACCATGCGTTTGCTGGGCAGGCACTTATGCTGCTGAGCTATCTCACCAGCCCTGTGGTATGATACTGTTAATTCTTTTGGAAAGATACCAAGAAGGGGAATAGCTGGGTCAAATGGGACCTCTAGTCCTAGTTTTTTGAGGAATCTCCACACTGATTTCCACAGTGGTTGCACCAGTTTACACTACTACCAGTAGTGGAGAAAGGTTCCTTTTTCCCCACACCCTTGCCAGCATTTGTTATTGGTTGATTTCTTGATAATACCCATTCTTTCTGGAGTGAGATGAAATCTCAGCACTGTTTTAATTTGCATCTCTCGAATGACTAGTGATGTTGAACATTTTTTCATATATTTATTTGCTATTTCTACTTCTGCATCTGAGAAGTGTCTATTCATTTCAGATGCCCATTTTTTGATCGGGTCTTTAAATTTGGGGGTCTGATTATTTTCGAATTCTTTATATATTCTAGATATTAGTCCTTTGTCTGAGGAAGAGCTGGCAAACATTTTTTACAACTGTATGTTGTCTCTTCACTCTGTTCGTGGTTTCTCTTGCTGTGTAAAAGCTTTTTTAATAAGATGAGATCCCAGTTGTTGATTCTTTGTGATAGTTCCTGTGCAATCAGGGTTTTGTTCATAAAGTCTTTGCCTACACCAATGCCTTCAAGAGTTCTACCTATTCTATCTTCCAGCAGATTTAGTGTTTCTGTTTTAATATTTGGATCTTTGATCTATTTCAATTTTAGTTTAGTGCATGGTGAAAAATATAGGTCTAGTTTTAATCTTCAACATGTGGAAAGCCAGTTTTTCCAGCACCATTTATTAAAGAGGCTATCTTTCTTCCAGTGAAGGTGTTTGGCACATTTGTCAAAGATAAGGTGGTTAAGTATGAATGGAGTTGTTTCTACATCTTCTAATCTGTTCCATTGATCCTTAGGTCTGATTTTTTTGCCAGTACCATGATGTTTTTATCACAGTAGCTTTGCAATATAATTTCAGGTCAGGGATTGTGACAGCCCCTGCCTTGCCTTTGTTGCCCAGAATTGTGTTTGCTATTCTAGTTCTCTTCTGATTCCAAATGAATTTTAGGATTGTTTTCTCTAATTCTGTGAGATATGCTGTTGGAATTTTGATTGGGATTGCATTAAATCTGTATAGCAATTTTGGAAGTATGGTCATTTTCAGCATATTGGTTCTTCCTACCCACAAGCAAGGGATATCTTTCCATTTTCTGATATCCTCTTCGATCTCCTTTTTCAGAGTACTGTAGTTTTCAATGTAGAGGTCTTTTACTTCCTTCATCAGATTCATTCCTAGGTATTTCCTTTTTTTGGATGCTCTTATGAAAGGTGTTGTTTCCCTAATTTCTCTCTCAGTGAGTTTGTTATTTGTGTACAGAAAGTCTATTGATTTTTGAGTGTTGACTTTGTATCCAGCTATCCTACAGAATTTTGTTCTTAAATCTAGAAGTCTTTTGGTAGAGTTTTTTGGGTCTTCAGTGTAAGAGTATCATGTCATCCACAAATAATGATAATTTGGCTTCTTCCTTTCTTATCATTATTCATTTTATTTCTTTCTCTTGTCGAATTGCTCTGGCTAAAGTTTTCAGAACTATGTTGAATAAGAGTGGTGACAGTAGACATTCTTGTCTTGTTCCTGATTTTAGAGTGAAAGCTTTCAATTTTTGCCTATTTAGTATGATGTTTGCTGTTGGTTTGCCATAGATGGCTTTTGTCAGATTGAGATAAAGACCACCTATTCCAGTTTTCTAGAGGGTTCTTATCATGAATGGGTATTGGACTTTGTCAAATGCTTTTTCTGCATCTATTGAGATGATCATGTTGGTTTTGTCCTTGGCTCTGTTGATATAGTTTATTATATTTATTGATTTGCATATGTTGAACCATCCTTGCATCCCTGGGATGAATCCTACTTGGTCACAGTGTATAATCTTCTTGATAATTTGCTGCATTCTGTTTGCCAGTATCTTACTGAGGATTTTTGCATCTATGTTCATTAGGGAGATTGGCCTATAGTTATCTTTTTTGGTTGGATCCTTCTTTCGTTTTGGAATCAGGGTAATTCTTGCTTCCAGGAGTGAAATTGGGAATATTGCTTCCCTTTCCATTTCATTAAAGAGTTTGAGAAGTAGTGGTATTAGGTCTTCTCTAAATTTCTTGTAGAATTTAGCTGTGAATCCATTAGGGCCTGGGCTTTTCTTTGTTGGTAAGTTTTTAACTACATCTTCAACTTCATTGACTGATATTGGTGGTTTCTTTTGCCATTGATTTTCAATTTCATTACAGTATGGTCTGATAATATGCATGGGATAATTTCAATTCCTTTGCATTTAGTTAAGCATGTTCTATGAGCTAGTGTGTGGTCTATTTTGGAGAATGTCCCATGTGCAGCTGAGAAGAATGTGTATTCTGATGTTGTGGGTGGAACACTGTAGACACCTACTAAGTCCATTTGTTCAAAAGTTTGATTGAGTTCTGATATTTCATTGTTGATTTTTTTGTCTAGTTTATTGGTGTATTTGTGACATTGGGGTATTGAGGTCTCCCATTACAATTGTATAAGTGCTTATTTGATTTTTCATGCCTGTTAATATTTCTTTTATATAGTTGGGTGCACTGGTATTTGGTGCATATATATTTCTGATTGTTACCTCTTCCTCTTGGATTGTTCCCTTTACAAGGATGTAGTGAGCTTTGGCTCTTTTAATCAGTCTTGGCTTGAAATCCACTTTGTCTGCAAATAGAATAGCTACTCCTGCTTTTTTCTGGGTTCTTGTTGCATGGAGTATTGTTTTCCATCCTTTAACTTTCAGTGTATGAATTTTTTTTGGAATTTAATGTGTTTTTTGTATGCAGCTCATTGTTGGATATTGCTTCTTTTTTGTTTTGTTTTGTTTCATTGAGATAGAGTCTAGCTACATAGCCCAGGTTGGCCTCAAACTCACTATGTAGCCCAGGCTGGCCTTGAACTTATGGCAATCCTCCTGCCTCAGCCTCCCGAGTGCTGGGATTACAGGCATGTGCCACCATACCTGGTGGATCTTGCTTCTTGATCCATTCTGCCGGTTTCTTTTGATTGGTGAATTAAGACCATTAACATTCATGGTTATAACTGATTTATATTGACTTATTCTTGTCATGTTACTTTCCTGTCTTTGGTTCCCTTTACCCCCCCCCATTTAATTGCTTGCCTCACCTGGTAGATCATTCTGTTGGGGATCATGGAGTTGTAGTCCTTGTTATCTCTTTCTAGAATGTCCTTCAGAGCATTTTTGAGTGATGGTTTGGTGTTTGTGAATTTCCTCATGTATTCTTTGTCATGGAAGTATCTTATTTCTCCATCAATTTTGAAAGATAGTTTTGCAGGGTACATCAATCTGGGTTGGAGGTTGTTTTCTTTTAGGGCTTGAAATACTTCATTCCAAGCTCTCCTTGACCTGAGCATTTATGTTGAGAAGTCTACTGTGATTCTGATGGGTTTTCCTTTATAAGTGATTTGTTTCTTTTTCCTAACAGCTTCAATATTCTGTTCGTTTGTTGAATTTCTGGAATCTTGACTATTACATGCCTTGGTGTAGATTTTTTTTTTTGATAATGGCTTATTGGAGTTCTATATGCTTCACTTATCTGTATGTCAAATTCTTTTTCCTTGTTTAGGAAGTTTTCTACCATTACTACTGTGAACATATTTTTTTATGTTGTTTACCATATCTCCTTATTTTTCACTGACTGTCATCAATCTTATGTTATTCTTCTTTGCATCATCTAGCAACTGTTGGATTGATTTTTCATGATCCCTTGCTATTTTTAAGAAATCTTTCTTTTCATGATCGCTAACTGTATTCCCATCTTCTATATATGATATTCTGTCCTCACATTGGCTCATTCTGCTGCATATACTTTCAATGGAATTTTTTTTTGTGTGTGTGGGTACCGGGGGTCGACCTCAGGACCTTGCGCGCCAACAGGCACCCGTGCCGCTGAGTGGTATCACCGGCCCCTTTTTCGTATGTGGGTTCCGGGAGTTGAACTCGGGCCCTCGCGCTTGCTGGGCAGGCGCTTAAGCCGCTGAGCCATCTCACCGGCCCATCAATGGAATTTTTAATCTCCTGGATATCTGTTTGAATCTGTTTCATGGATTCCATTTCTTTCCTATGTTGGATGTTCATGGTTTCCATCATTTTCCTAAGCTCCTCTATTTTTTTTTAATCTGTATCTGCTCTAGAGTCACTAAGCATGTCTTTCGTTATGGTCACTATCTCTGTAGTTATCTGAGAAGTTATTTCTGGTTTGATTTTCTCTACAGCCTCATTCATGCTTTGTTACTTCCACTGTAACCACTTCAGAGTGTCTAGGTGGGTGGCTTTCAGATTGTTCCACCTCATTCCCTGCTGGTTTGCCTTTGGTGAGCTGGAAGTCTGGGGTTGCATCTTGTTTAAGTGTCTTCTCATTTTCTATTTTATTTTTAGTTTAATTCCTGGGTTGATGCTTGTAAATTGCTTATGGTGAGTAGCTTTATTGCTAGTATTTAGAACCCTTAGGAAATGACTACTTCTCAGATATGTCTTCAGGTGTAGCTGGCTTTTGGGTTTTGAGCCTGTTGTAAGATCCTGCCTCTCAGGCCGGTGAGATGGCTCAGCGGCATAAGCGCCTGCCTGGCAAGCGTGAGGTCCTGAGTTCGACTCCCGGTACCCACATACGAAAAAAAAGGGCTGGTGATATGGGCGCCTGCTGGCACGTGAGGTCCTGAGTTTGACCCTCGGTACCTACACACACACAAAAAAAGATCCTGCCTCTTCAATTTACTGGGGATGAAAAGTTGCTGCCTGCTTGGCCCAGCTCCTGGTTCTTTGGCACTGGCCTATAATATTGTTTATGACCCTTAGGCAAACTTAGTCTTGGTATACCAGGAAAAACAACTGATTAGAACAATTATGTTACCTTGGCTAAAGTATTACAATCAACAATAACAATTGCATCAAGCACAGCCTAGAAAATGACAAACTGTGCTAAGTATTAATTTGCCACTTTTAACCATATGAACTAGATTTGTGGCTATACAACAAAATCTAAAACAAACCAGAAAATTGTATATAGTAAATAAGCCCTCAATATGGTTATTTTACCCTCAGGGGGAAAATTTTTAAAGGGTTTAGTAGGAAAAATAGAGAAATTGAAGAAGAGGAAGTGATTAGAAGCAAGGCTGGAGGACAAAGGAAGATTACACAAACTTTGTGAAACTGGTGAAGTAGACAGGAGGGAAAGAGAGGAGGAAGAAATAAAACAAGGACAGAACAACGACAACAAAAGAATTAGAAACCATGTTCATACATATAAAAACAAGAATAAACAAATCAGGATAAAACAAAACAAAAGAAAAACAGTAAAAGAAAAAAGAAAAGAAATGTCAGCTTCAAGCCATGTCTCTGCTGTCACTGGCAGACAACATGGGCAGACAGAGCCCAGATCCAAGTTGATTAATCCCAGCAAGCCCACACTTTCAGTTTCACTGAAGTTCAGGCTGTTTTCTGGCTGTGAGGCTGGAATGCGATTTCTTCAGCCTGTAACACTCCATGTGCCTCCTGCCAGCTGGAACTTCGCTCTCTGACCTCCTGCTGACTTGAACTCCGCAGCCTCATCCTGACACTAGGAGCTACTAAATGGAGTCCAATTGGACCCTCCCCAAGATGGCCACTGGGCAATTGTCCTCTCTTGGGGGATGTCTGAACCCAAATAACTCACCAGTCACTGCAGTCCGTTGCCTCCACTGCTCCATTCCACTGGTGCATTTCTGTGGGAGACCTCTAGGGTTGGCAGTAGTCACCATATGTCTGCAAGTTTGAGCAGCCCCTCCCACACAGTGAGTCCAGGATCAGGGAGAAAGTGCCCTCTGCCACTTCCTTCTTCTTCTTTTTTTAAATCAGATTTTATTGGTACATTTTAGATATACATAATGATCACATTCATGATAGACTTCCTTCTTCTTTATCGAAGTTTCTCTCTTTGCTCTCCCCATGGGCTTCAATTCTTTCTTCAGATCCTTCCTGGGTCCTGGGGACCCACTTCCCTCCTTCTTCTCTTCCTCACGTTGCTATATTCTAGCATCTGGACACCAAATCTCAGGGAGGCTCTTTTCCTTGTTCCATTTTGAGTTGCTTTTGTATAAGGCGAGAGGTAGGGGACATTCTTCTCTTTGCCATGCTTCATTTATTGAAAAAATTGTCTTTTCTCTAATAGGTGTTCTTGGCTCTTTGATAAAAAAAATCAGTTGGCTATAAATGGATGGGTTAATTTCTAGATTTTCTGTTTTGTTCTGTTGACCTATGTATCTGTTTTAAGGCCAGTACCTTATTGGTTTATTTTCTATAGCTTTGTACTATGTTTTGAAATCAGGTATTGTAAGCCTCCAGCTTTTTTCTTTTTGCTCAAGATCGCTTTGGCTATTCTGGATCTTTTGTGCTTCAATATGAATTTTGTGAGTTTTTCTATTTCTATAAATAATTTCAATAATATTTTGACGGTGATTGCATTGAATCTATAGACAACTTTGGGTAGCATGGACATTTTAACACTATCAATTCTTCAGATCAATGAACATAGGATGTATTGGCATGTTCTCTATATTCTCTTTCATCAGTGTTTTATGATTTTCACTGTGGAGACTTTTACTTCCTTAGTTAAATTAACTCCTAGGTATTCTGTGCGTACGTATGTTGTACCTGAAAATTTATCCACTTCTTCTAGGTTTTCCAATTTGTTGTGTAGTTGTTCACTATAGTCTCTAAGAATCTTCCATATTTCTGTGGTATTTGCTGCAATGTCTCCTTTTTCATCCCTGATTTTTTTTTTTTTTTGGTTATTCTGTCTTTTTTTCTTGGCTAACCTGACTAAAGGTTTGTCAATTTTGTTTATCTTTTCAAAAAGCTAATTCTATTTCATTGACTTTTTCTTTTTTGGTATTTATTAGTCTTCATTTTGTTTATTTTTGCCCTGATCTTTTTTTCTTCCCTTTTACTAATTCTGGGTTTGGTTTGTTCTTGATATTCTAGTTTCCTGAGATACATCAATAGATCATTTATCTGAAATCTTTCTCTTCTTTGATGTAGGTGCTTATTGTTAAAATCATCCCTTTTAGTACTGCTTTCGCTGTATCTTCTAGGTTTTGATATGTTGTGTTTCCATTTTCATTTGTTTGAAGAAATTTTTTAACTTTAATTTTTATTTCTTCATTGACCCACTGGTCATTCAAGAGTGTGTTGCTTACGGGCTGGTGAGATGGCTCAGCGGCGTACACACCTGCCTGGCAAGTGTGAGGGCCCGAGTTCGACTCCTGGAACCCACATACGAAAAAAGGGCCGGTGATATCACTCAGCGGCACGGGTGTCTGCTGGCATGCGAGGTCCTGAGGTCGACCCCCCAGTACCCACACACACACAAAAGAGTATGTTGCTTAGTTTCCATGCATTTATATAATTTCTGAAGTTCCTGTTGTTGATTTCTAGTTTTATTACATTATTGTCAGAGAAGGTACATAATATAATGTGAATTTTTAAAAATTTGTTGAGATTTATCTCAAATTCTGAAATTTTTTCTTCTGCTTGGTCTTGTCTATTGTTGAAAGCTCTCATTTGTATTTTTTATTTCATTGATTGAATTTTTCAGCTCCAAGATTTCTGTTTGGTTCTTATATCTATCTATTGAATTTTCACTTGGATCATAAATAGTTTTCCTTATTTTGTTGAAGTGTTCATCTATACTCTTTTGCATTTCATTGAGTTTCCTTAGGATAGTTATTATAAGTTCCTTTTCAGACATTTTATAGATTTCCTTTATGTTGGCTTCTGTTTCTGGGGAATTTTTGTGTTTCATTAGAATTGCCATACTTCCTTGCCACTTGTGTCCCTATTTTGATGCCTGTGTGTCTGGTATAACAGTCACCTCTTGTGTTTTACAGAGTAGCTTTTATAGGAAAGCACTTTTTCCTGTCAATGAGCCATAGGCTTTTGGTTGGATACGTGTTTTGGCTTTGGTTTGGAGTGAGCACACTGTGAATTATTCAGCAGTAGTTAACATCAGTGGTGTGTGTGAATATCACAATGGTTTATACTACAGGTGTTTGTGGAGGCAGTGGTGTGACTATGCAGTAGATGTATGCTGCCCTATGACCTCAGAACTCAGAGGGTGAGAGGGATCAGTGCCAACACTGATCATGACTGGATTCTGACAGTGCCAGGGGCCTGGACTGTGGGTTATGTGTCCCCAGGCCCCGTAGAAGCAACTACTGCTGCTGGTGGGCACCTCCAGCAATGTGAATGGTGGTGCTAGGAGTGTGGGATGCAGTGGACCAGTCAGGCTCTGTGGGCAAGCTCCACAGTAGGTGGAGCCTCTAGCAGTGGTATCCATGGTGTCAGAGGCATGCAGCATGTTTGACATGTCCTACAGCACCCCCTCGAGCAAGCGCCACTCTTGTGAGGATCTCTTTCAATAGCACTGGTGGCACAGGAGTTATGGTGCATGGGGCCCTGCAGGAGGAAACATCACTGGTGGGGGCTTCCAGCAACACCAATGGTGATGGCAATCCTGGGGGTACAGACCATGGGCGGTGTGTCCTCAGACTGCAGTGAATGCTGATGGTGATGCTGCAGGGAGGTGGTTGGGGCAGAGTGTGGACAGGGCCCCAGGTCCCAGGGGCAAGCACCTTCATTCTCCCTGTCTTGGACATGGGCCCCTACTGTGCTGGACCCCTATGCCTTGAAGCACAAGATTCTGTGTGAGTCAGGGTGCTGGGGCCATGGTTGCACAAATGGGTCTAGTCGTGAGTGAGTGTGGTGGAAAGTTTGGCTTTATCTTCCTTGGCAAGAACAACCTGTGGTGTTCTGGGTCCCTCTGTCAGAAGGCAGAGTGTCCTGTGATGTCTTTGTGGAGCTAGCAGCGGCCAATGCTCAATGCCTGGTTTCATTAACGTATTAGTGGTTGCAAATAAAGCCAAAGTAAATTAGTGGTTGCACAGTGGTGATTCTAACTTATCATTCCTTCTTCATTTACTACTGAAACATTTCTACAGGGAGGAACTTCCCCTCAACCAAACTTCCACGGGTAACTCGTGGAGTGGTTTGTAAAAGAAAGGCAGAGCATATGCTTGCCCTGGACCCTTTACTAGTTTTCTAAATAAAATTGTTCTTCCAGTGGTGATCAAATAGGGATTTAAAAGTAACGATAAAGCCATGTGTTCAAAGATATTTTGTGCATTTTAATTGACCACAATATTTACCCTTATTGAGGCTCAAATTACCTCATCTTTTTTTTTTTTTTTTGTGGGTACCGGGGGGTCAACCTCAGGACCTCGCACGCCAACAGGCACCCGAGCCGCTGAGCGATATCACCGGCCCCTTTTTTGTATGTGGGATCCGGGAGTCGAACTCGGGCCCTCGCGCTTGCAAGGCAGGCGCTTATGCCGCTGAGCCATCTCACCGGCCCAAATTACCTCATCTTTAAGTTGGTTCGTGAGTCCTTTGACGTGACCTTGGTATTCTTTGAGACAGTGCTTGCTATCTCATTTGGAAAAATATTACAGGCTCATCTCATATTTTTCCTGCTGAGACCAGAGTCATTTCCCCAAGTCAGACTTAGGTCTTTTTAGGGAGATGTGGTATTTAGAAATTATACTCTCAATGTGAAGAGTGTATAAGGCTATTGCATTAGTCATTATTTCTACATCATTAATTCAGACCGACACTTCTGATTCAAATTCAGGACTACTGAGATTTTACTTAACTTATATCATCTACCTGTATCTCTTTTCTCTAGGCAAGAACATAGTTCTCAATGACACCAGACCAATAGAGTAAAAAAAAAAAAAAAAAAAAAAAAAGCCTGCTTGAGCCCAGGGTATACACACAACAATATCAGAGTACTACAAGCACCATCACCCACTACACAATAATTGAAAACAGTATAAGATGATTTTTCTGCATTTCTTTTTGACATAAGGGTACACTGCACTAGAGATGTACAGTCATATTTTAGCATGTTAAAGTCTCTTGGGAGCTGGGTGTGGTTGTCTATGCTTGTGGTAATCCCAGCACTCTGGGAGGCTGAGGCAGAAGGGTCACAAGTTAGAGCCCAGCCTGCGCAATTTAGCAACTTAATGATAGCCTGTCTCAAAATAAGGAATAAAAATGAGGCTGGGATGTAGCTGGTTTCAATCGTCAGTACTGAAAAAAATACATATGGAAGAAAAAAAAAGAAAAGAAAGAAGAAAAGAAAGAAAGAAAGAAAGAAAGAAAGAAAGAAAGAAAGAAAGAAAGATTTTAAAACATCCTTTGGGATAGTTCTCTACTTGGTTACAAAACCTGGATATTCAGGTTCATTTCTTTCCTTTTACTTTCAATGTTTAGAGAATTTGTAAAAATCATGTTCTATAAATATATAATATACTTACATGGCCCTAAAATCAATCTACACAATAAATTATATTTAGAGAAGTCTAGTTTCTATTCCTGTCTATTTCCCATCCCAACTCTTTCATATATGTAGCCACACACACAAAAAAACATGGCTTATTATTGATGGCAGTTGTAAATCACTCTTGTAAATCACCGTCAAAATTCTTTTGATGTTCACCCCACTGAGAGGTGTGGTCTATTTCCCTCCCCTTGAATCCAGTGACTTTTGACTGCTCTATCCTGCAAAGTGTGGCAAAAGTGATGCTCAGGGACCTCCAAACTGGGTAGCAAAATACCACAGCTCACTGGACATGCATGCTTGGAGCCTCCTGAGCCACCATGTAAAGAAGTGCCATTGCTCCAAGACCCTTTGGTTGGAGAGGCCATGTGTCTATGGGTCCCCAGTCCCAGCTGAGCCCAGCCTTCTCGCCATACTCCCAAGATACTAGTCATGTGAATGAAGCCATTATGGCTCTTCCAGATCATCCACCACCAACAGGATGCCAAAGTGTGACCTTCATCAATACCACGTGGGAAGAAAACCCAGCCGCCAGCCCCTCCTGGGTTCTGAACCCACAAGGTTGTTTATGTAATAACACAATCAGTCAGGCCAGCCAGTGGGGTAGCTTGTTAGTCTACAAAAGGTAGAACATCCTTCTTCTTCTTCTTCTTCTTCTTCTTCTTCTTCTTCTTCTTCTTCTTCTTCTTCTTCTTCTTCTTCTTCTTCTTCTTCATCTTCTTCTTCTTCTTCTTCTTCTTCTTCCTCATCTTCCTCCTCCTCCTCTTCTTCTTGTACACTCAGGACCTCACGCTTGCCAGGCAGACGCTGTGCTGCTGAGCTATATCGCCAGCCCTCAGACATGCTAGGCAAGTTCTCACCCCCACCTCTCACTTTCTGTGTGTGTATTGGTTTCCTCTGTTGTGAGCAATATTGAACCTTCCGTTCCCTTTCTCTCCCTCAGCATGAGTTGAATTAACGTCCTTTTACTCTCAGATATGAACTATAAGGCAATCAACAAGCTTATTTTCATAGACTTCCCATTTTCCCCATCATATATTTGATAATTGTTCTGTATCATAACTGCAGTTTATCCCTTACAACCAATATTCACTCTTAATTCTACAAATCTCTCACACCTTCCCTTCCCTCCTTTTGTTTCTAGTTTCTAGTTGTTGGCACCCACTATCTCTCTTTTGCTGGATCTGGATTTTATGTTCTACAAATTCTCTATGTCTAATACCATCAGCCTTTATGTTTGTGCTTCTCTAGCCATTGAGATTTCAGAAGCTTGTTTTTGATAGGGTCCTCAGAAGGTGCTCACATGGTCAATATTCCTGAACTTCTTGCATGTGAATAATTCTTCAAGGTCTTTGTACTTGAAAGCCAATTTGGCTGCAAATTTGCCTTTCTTGGGTCACACTTACTCCTTTGCTACTGTAGACCTCTTCCCTCGCCTTCAGTCATAAGGTGTTGATGAGTGACTTGATTTTTCTTAGGCTCTCAGTGTTATCCATAAACCATGTCATGGAATATGAGTCTTTTGCTGGCCATTCTGGGCCAGTTAACAATGTTGTTTCAAATTTCTATTTATTACAAGACAGTGATTTTTGAGTTGTAGAGTTTATGCTTTGGCCCCTCTGGTTTTGGTCACTTCTTCCATGACTGCTATTATATACCTTGGACCTTTTGCCTAGTTCCTGTATTGTCACTTTCACAATCTTCTTGATCTCTTCCATTTTTTTTTCAGTTTTAAAAATTTCACCATTTCATCTTCAGTTTCTAAGGCATTATCTATTGTGTTTTTTGCTTTTATGTTCCTTCTAGTTTATTTTTCATTCTTAGAGTTTTTCTTCTATTTTTAATTCTTTCTCTAGTTCTAGCATATTTTTTCTGAAGCCTTCAAAATTTCTTTCATGTCTTTTATTACTTTCTTAGTTTTTGTTGGCTCATTCTAAAATGAGTTTCTACATTTGGGAACTTGCATTCTGTGGACCTGTATTTCTAGAATGCCTTTATCATCTGGAGGGGCATTGCTCATTATTTCCGTTTTTCTAATAATAACTTTATATGGGATTTAAACACAATGTTTGTGGATCATCTTGATATGAAATGAGTTTTCTGAACTCTTAAGAAAGAATGAATCAAAATCAATTTTCCACTGTCATAACTCTATAGTTCTATCTTCTGTTGTTTTATGTGAAATGTCAGAAAATGGAATCTTGTGCTTTATTTCTCTCTTCCCTCTTCCCTGGAACCACACTCCTTCCCTCCCTCCCTTTCTTCCTCCCTCCCATTCTCCCTTTTTCCTTTTGTTTCTAGTTTGTAGTTGTTGGCTCCCATCTTCTCTCTTTTGCTGGATCTGAATTTTACTTTCAGCAGGAAGCAGGTGTGAACTTTTCCTGGAGGGAGTTTCTGTGTGTTAGCATCAAGATTCATGGGGCCTGCACTGCCCCAGCCCCAAACCTTACCTCCCACCTCATTCAATTACCGCCACGTGGGTGTGTGGTAGGTGCTCCCAGGGTCAGCTCCCAGGATTTACCTCTAGACCGAAGCGGCTAAGACCTGGTGTCCTTCCTCATCTCTTTCTTTCACTGCTGTGCTGATCTCGGAAGAAATATAGTAGCTGCATCTGAAATACAGGAGTCTGGTTCCTGAGTCTTGGATCCCCGTCAAGCCATAGTCAGCCATGTGTGAGCAAAATGTAAACTTTTGTAGTGATGGGCCTTTGAACATTTGGGGTGTCTTTGTTAATGCAGCCTGTCCTATCCAGACTCACACAGAGGGACTGGGGTGGAGTTCAGTGTTGACCCTTTGCCTAACAAGTGTGAGGCCCCAGGTTCCACCCCAGCACTGCAAAACGACAACAACGACAAAACTGACTTATACAAAGAGAGAGAAATACTGCCATAGCAAGCTCCTAAAGTAGGTGACACTGGTTTGGCAGCATGGTGGCAGATGGCCAGGACATTTATTTTAGAGGCTGGAAAGACCAAGAGTTGGATGATGCAGAAACAAACAATTCAGGAAAGCTGTCTCCTGTGACAATTTGGAAAGCAAACCAAATGACTCTGCAATGTGTTGTTCTAGAGGAAGAAGTTGGAGAAGAGAATGTGAGTAAAGGAAATGTCTGCCATGCTTGGCTGCATGTGGCAAGGAATCTAAGAATGACATTAGCTCTGAAAAGAATTAAAAGGAATTTGAAGAAGTCAGAAATCCCAGACAAAGCTGTGCTGCAAACCTCAGTTGCTTCCAATTGCTACCAGGAAGGGACGGCGCAGTATTTACAAACACTTGGAACTGTAGGCCCAGCAGAACAGCTCACTTGATGAAGGCATCTCAGGTAAATATTAGATCAATGGTATGACCATCCTACCGGCTCTTCCAGACCCCACCATTAAGATGAAAGAAAGCAAAGGCCTGTTAGTAAGAACTGTTTCTGGCAAAGGAGTTTGGCATAGTAACTGGAGTACAGAACTCAGCTAGATCAGAATCCTACTGAGCTTTTAAGGGGAATGCGACTCCAGTGGAATCCTATGTCTGGCCCACCAAAGCCCTTGATAAGTTAAAACTTAAAATGGGATTAAATAACATTAGGGCTGTCATCCTTGTAGAGGACCGGAAGTGGGCTGGGAAAGTGGGAAATCACTCTCCATATGATAAAACCAAGGAAGAAAAAGGAATGAACAGGAAGAGAGGAATGCTCCCAGAAGATCGAGGCGTCAAAGGACACTGAGCATCCTCACCCTCAGAATAGGGGCTGCCCTGAGTGTACCTGGTGGGTTCTCAAAATAGATTTGAAATTTTGAAATCTGGAGACAGGCCCCACATGAGAGTGATTCTTGTTACCTGCTTCCTGCTCCATCCTAATGTGCCAGCGCTGTGAGGAGAGGGCTAAGGGAGTTGGTATTTTGGTTTTGAAGGCTCTGGACAAAGAGGAATCTCACAGACTACTGACCACTGCGTCTGAGCTGGAGGCAATGTCTGAATGGGAGCAGCTTTTAAAGGGAGGGTGTCATGGTTTTTGTCTGGATGTCCCCCCAAAGCTTCATGCAGTCAAGGGGGGTGGCTTTATCAGAGGTGGCTGAACCTAGAGTTTGTGATTGTTCATAGTCCAATGCTGGGATTATGGGTGTGAGTGCTACATCTGCCCTACAGCGGGTAGCCTGCATACAATATAAGGGACAGAAAGAGGCTTTTCTTGCTTTCTCATTGTTTTGCTGTCTTCCGCCGCCATGAACTGTTGCCCCTCTGCCATGTGCCACCCTGCCTTGGAGCCAGCTGATTATGGACTGAAACTTCTACCAACTGTGAGTTAAATAAAACTTTCCCTCTTTAATTTTGGGTGTGGGGTATTTTGTCTCAGCAATGAGAGAAAAGTAACTAAGACAGAGGGGTTGGTCCCATGTATAGGAAAAAGCGAGCACAGGGCTATTTGGTGACTCTAAGGGAATATTATGATAGAACAACTAGCATGGGTTAAGCATCCATGGTCTCCTCCACTTCACAGCCTCCCTTGTGATTGGGTTGGGCTATGTGACTCCTTCTGGCCAATGTGAGAGAAATGACCTGTGTTCATTTCAGGCTGCCACAGTTAAGAGGTGAGATGTCTCTTCCATTCCCTTCTCCCTTGGTGGTCACTGTGGAAATCATGCGTTGAGATGGAAGAGTCATAAGATGGAAGCTGCCGGAATGACAGTGCTATCTTGTAGAGGAGAAATGCCTTGAATAGCCACTCAATTCATTTCAGCCTAGGACAAACTAAGAAACAAACCTCAGTTTGGTTAAACTATCAAGATGGTAAGGTTTGGTTATAGCAGCATATCTTAGCTTGTCCTGACCAACATAAATGTATATTTCTTTTTACATAGAATTGAGACCCTGCTAACAATGTTATTTTATAAATTACTTAAAAATGCTACAATTTAGCTTAATTGAGGTATAATTTGTGGAAAATAAAACTCAGTGATTTCAGGTGACCATTGGATAAATGTAGACAGCTGTGTAATCATCACCATTATGAAGATATAAAACATTTTCTTCATCCCAGAAAGTTCCCTCCTGCCCTTTTGTAGTCAGCCTCTATTCCTACTCCACCTCTTGGCAAACAAGATTTGTTTCTGTCGCTATTGGTTTTCCTTTCCCAGAATGCCATGCATAATGGATGCCATAATAGAATCATGCTATATGAAGCCACTGTGTTGAGCTTCATTCTCTTGATATAATGCTTTTGAGATTGATCCAAAAATTCATTCCTTTTTATTGCTGAGTCGTATTCCATAGTATAGATGTACCACAACTTGTTTATTACCCATTCAGCAGTTGGTGGACACTTGGTGTGTTTCCAGTTTTTATTACTGTGAATAAAGCTGCCATGAACCTGTGTGTGCAGGTTGTGTGTGGTCACATGTTTTTTGTTCTCTTGGGTAAAGATCTAAGAATAGAATTTCTGGATAGTGTAATAAATGTATATTTGACTTGAGAAGAAATAGCCAGAAGATTTTTCAAAGTGGCGGTATCATTTTGCATTCCAATTAGCAATCTATCGTAGTATCACCTGCCTTTTAAGTGTGCGCGTGCATGCGCGCGTAAGAGTGTGTGTGTGTGTGTGTGTGTGTGGTCCTGGGGATTGAACCCAGGGCCTCACACTGAGCTATATCCCCAGTTTTGTTTTGTTTTGTTTTGTTTTGTTTTGTTTTGTTTTGTTTTTGAGGCAGGGTCTTGCTATGTAGTTCAGGCTGGCCTTGAACTCACTGTGTAACCCAGGCTGGGCTTGAACTCCTGATGATCCTCCTGCCTCAGCCTCCTGAGTGCTGGGATTACAGATGTGTACCCCCATGCCTCGCCCCTTTTTATATTATAAAACTTTGAGACAGGGTCTCACAAGTTGCTAAGTTGACCAGGCTGAGCTTAAATTTGCAGTCCTCCTGCATCAGACTCTTAGAGTACTACCATACCTGACAACCACCTGCTTTTTAATGAAACTAGTATATCATAACTATTTCCATTCTTAACTATTTTTCAGGAATACGATTATTAGTGTTTTTGGTAATTCAAAGAAATCCTTATTTTTCAACATGTGGGTCACTTCAGTTTTTCTTGAGTGTAAATGTGGTTGGGATGGACATCCTGTTCCATGTTCCTTGAATGTAGGTGTGATTGGGAGGGATGCCTTGCATGTGGATTTTAGTGAACATCTGTGGCTATTTTTTGAGGCAAAATCCTTAAGAGTGAGATTACTTGGTTCGAGAGTGATCCTTTATTTATTTATTTATTTTTATGTGGGTACCGGGAGTAGAACTCAGGACCTCGTGCTTGCCAGCAGGCGCTTGTCCTGCTGAGCGATATCACCGGCCCTTTTTTTCCTTTTTGTGGGTACCGGGAGTTGAACTCAGGACCTCGCACTTGCCAGGCAGGCGCTTACGTCACTGAGCCATCTCACTGGCCCGTGATCCTTTATTTTACCTTTTTTTTTTTTTTTTTTTTTTGTGGGTACCGGGGGTCGACCTCAGGACCTCGCATGCCAACAGGCACCCGTGCCGCTGAGCGATATCACCGGCCCCTTTTTCGTATGTGGGATCCGGGAGTCAAACTTGGGCCCTCGCGCTTGCAAGGCAGGCGCTTACACCGCTGAGCCATCTCACCGGCCCTTATTTTACCTTTTGATATATTTGCCTTCTTAAATGGTTGAACCAGTTTACATTAGGACCAGAAAAATGGTGGGTTCATCCATTTCCTATCTGACTTTTAGGACTTTCCCACATACAGAAGATATTGATCTTTTCTCTGTCTTTCTTTCACAGTGTTTGTTTTGTCTATCTAACTCTGTTTAGGGAGCTTTTTAGTCCACAGACATTTTAAACTGTGTTGTTATCAAACATGTCACCCTCTACTTTCATGGCTTCTGTCTTCACTGTTATGTTAGAAAGGGCGTCTCCATCTGAAGACTATAAAAACACTTACTTAGGTTTCTTTAATTTTTAAGGCTTCAGTCTTTACATTTAGTATTTTATGTATTTATTTTTAATCGTAAAGTACATGAGACATATCAAGAGAACATGACATGTGTGTTAGTTGGATTTCTGTTACTGTAACAAATACTTGAGATAAAGAGGAAAGGTTTCTTTTGGCTCACGGTTTGGGGGTTTCAGTCCATGACTGACTGGCCCCGTTGCTTTGAGACTGTAGTGAGGCAGCATGTTATGGTGGGAGTATGTGGTGGGCCAAAACAACTCGTGTCATCTCTGGGGTGGGGGAAGAGAGAGGAAGGGAGAAGGAGGGAGGGAGAGAGAGAACAAGCAAAGCAGCAGGGGTTCCAATTTCCTCTTCAAGGGTCTGCTCCAGTGGCCTTCCTTCCTCTAGGTCCCACCTCTAGATCTGAACCCTCCCAACAGCACCACAGGCTGGGGACCAAGCCTCTAACACATGGGCCCTTGGGGGACATTCCAGATCCAACTATAGCAGTTTTAAATGTCACCAAACACATCAACCTGTGCTTTTGTGACTTCTGTCTTTGATGTTATGCTTAGAAAAGGATTCCTTGTCTGAAGATTATGAAAAGAGTCACTTAGTTTTCTTTATTTTTAATATTTCAGTCTTTATATTTAGTACTTTATGTACTTTTAATCATAAAATGTATGAGAAGTGCCAAAGTGAACATGATATGTGTTCAATTTAACAGATAATACTATAATAAAAATGCTCATTCTCATAGATATTCAGGGGGAAAAATGAGTCACAGAAGAGATACAATGTTTGCTTCATTTATTTCTTTTATGTACAGGTGAAAGGAAACCACAGCTGAAGTAGAGATTGTTTAAGAATAAACCTGTTGGCCAGGCGTGGTGATGCACGCCTATAATCCCAGCACTCGGGAGGCTGAAGCAGGAGGATTGCCAAGAGTTCAAGGCCAGCCTGGACTACCTAGAGAGTTCAGGTCCAGCCTGAAGTACAAAGTGAGACCCTGTCTCAAAAAAAAAAAAAAAAGAATAGACCTGTAGAACCATGGAGTAAAGCAAGGAAATGGTACATACAACATTCAAAGGGGGATTTATTTAGAGGGGAGAGGGGGATGGATCCAGGGGGACATTTGAAGCTTCCAAGGGGTGGCTGTGATGCTCTGTTTCTTCAGGCAGGGAGGCCCCATTGGGGTTCATTTTAGCATCTAGCTTAAATCATACAGAATAATTTGTATACTCTTTTGGATATGTATATTCCATACAGCATATTAAAAAATCTAATTGGGCAAAAATTACACATAACATAAAATTTATCATCTTAACCGTTTTAAAATTCACAGTTCAGTGCTATTAAATGTATTCAGGTTGTTGTGCAGTCATCACCACCATCCATTTCCAGAACTCAGCATCTTCTTCCCCAGCTGAAGCTCTGTACCCATTAAAAAGAAATTCCTCGTTCTTCCCTCCCCCAGCCCCTGGCGACCACCATTCTATTTTCTGTCTCTGTGAACTCGACTCCTCTGGGGACCTCGTATAAGTGGCGTCATACAGTATGCATCCTTTTGTGACTCAGCAAAATGGCCTTCAGATGCATCTGTACGAGAGCATGTGTCACAATTTCCTTCCTGTTAAAGACTGAGTAATAGTCCCTTGTGTGTATAAACCACATTTAATCTATTAATCTGTCAAAGGGTTCCACTAGAATTTTTTTCCCTTTTTTAAAAATAGGCTTTATTATTAGAGCAGTTTTAGATACACAAAATAATTAGCAGAAAGTACAGAGATCTCCAGTAAGTGTTCAGCCCCCACACATGTACAATCCCCACACGTACAACAGCGTGGTACATTTGTTATAATTGCTGACCCTACTGTGACACATTATTATCACCCCAAGTCCATATGATGGCTGATTCTTGGAGTTGGACATTCTGCGTTTCCATAATGTATAATGATTACATGATGTTGTAGCATCAAATGGAATAATTTCATTGCTTAAAAATCCTCTGTGCTCCACCTATTCATCCTCCCCTCCCCTTCACCTCTAATCTTTTTACTGACTCCATGGTTTTGCCCTTTCTCTATGCCACATACCTGTAGTTGGAATCATACAAAATGCAGCCTTTTCAGATTGGTTTCTTTGGTAATACACATTGAAAGTTTCTCCATGTCTTTTCGTGGTTTGATAGCGCATTTCTTTTCAGCACTGAATAATGAAGTCCAGGCTATCTATTATTTTTTGGGGGGATACATGGTGTTGCTGTGTATGCCAGCTGGCCTGCCTCAGCCTCCAGAGTGCTGGGATTACAGGTATGAACGACTACACCCGGCTGTTGGAGATATCAATTTTTTCTTTCATGGATTGTGACTTTGGTGTTGTACTCAAAAAGTAACGTCTTGGGAGGGTTGTACACGGTGCCACACTACGCCACGCTGTAACATCCAGGGGTGGACAGCAAGCCACTGCTCTGCTGGAACATACAGCTCCTGGTGATCCAAAACCCAACATTGGTAAAAGAACTAAAGAAGTGGCTTAAAATAAATGAAGATAATTTATCTGAAGGTGGGGATAAGGAGAAGAGAAAGGGAGATAGAGCTGATAGAGACGAGAGAGAGAGAGACAATAGACATAGCAGACAGCTACTCTGAATAAGTAGGGAGTATTTGTTAAAAATTAGTTCCTTGCTTCTCCATTTGACTCTTTAATTTACTTGAATGGTATATGGGTATATGGTGTGAGGTAGGAATAAGCAATCTACTTTGAATTTTTCCATTTCTGAAAGGGTGGGAAATTCACTCCATTTCACAAGCTTTTGTGTAAACTTGTTTTGGGAATGCTAAGGTAAAGCATATATTCTTTTATTTGCCAAATGTTAATTGAGCAACTGCTATTGATAGACATGTTGCCAGAGCCTGGGGTACGGCTCCATGAAGACAAATGTAGATCCTGCCCTCATCTTGCTAGTGACAAGTGCCAGGAGCTGGAAGACAGGGCTGATTCTGGATCAGAGGAGGGAGTAGTCATGTCCAGCTTTGAGGGAAGTGTTTGGAGTAGGCCTCCTGGTGAAGGTGGTCTTTGATCTGGGCCCTAAAATGGACTGACTAGGCTAGAGATGAGATGGGGCATTTCACTAAGAGGGGACAGCTTACTGCTGTGGTTTGTCCCCCAGGGGTTCATGTGTTGGAGACTTGGTCCTTAGTGTGGTGATGTTGGGAGGTGGCGCTTTTAAGAGGTGGCTTCATGTGAGGTACTTGGGTTATTGAGGCTGAGTCCCATGGAGGAAGGGATGTGGTTCTTGTGGGACTCTGGCCAGCTCTCATGATTAAGACTGACCTTCCCCTCTCTCTGGCTCATCTCGCCATGTGACTGGTCTCGCATGTGTCCCACAATGGCCATCTGCCTTTGTGACGACACGGCCACGGTCCCTCACCAGAGCTGAGTAGATGTCGATGCCATGCTCTTGAACCTCTAAAACTACGAGTGAAGTAAACTTCCTTTCTTTATACATTACTCAAATATTTTTGTTACAGCAATGGAAAATGCAGTAATATACTTACTCAAAAGACTGAGAGCTGAGCACAAGTATGGTTTCATATTTTATCTATCAGAAAACATTCAGAGAGAGGTGACAGAATCCCTCAACTACAATGCTTTAACAATAAAGACATTTAATTATCTCATCTAAAGAAAACTTCAGAGGCAGTTAGTTTCACAGCTGTTTGGAGCCCCAGGCTCGTTCCGTCCTCCTGTGTGTTGGTTTTAGTGGTTAGGCTTATTGCTGTAGGTTGCAAGATGGCTGCCTTAGCTCCAGCCTTCTTGTTCTTTCACAGCCTTCAAAGGCTGGAGGTAAAAAGGCAGAAGGTAGCCAATGTGTTCAGAGTCTTCTCCTCCCTCACTTATGCCTTTGAACCAGGAAGAGCATCTTTCCCAGCCTCCCTTTTCATCTTATTGTTCAGACGTACTTCATGAGGCAGCCACAGACTAGCCACTCACAAGAATGGGATTCCTTGACCGCTTTGGACAGTCAGGATACATCATCCAGAGCGGAGCTACTCAAGAGAATGCTAATGTT
The DNA here is from genome assembly GCA_028451465.1 of Erethizon dorsatum. Taxonomy (NCBI): domain Eukaryota; kingdom Metazoa; phylum Chordata; class Mammalia; order Rodentia; family Erethizontidae; genus Erethizon; species Erethizon dorsatum. Next base: position 22,063,755 of record CM051826.1, read on the forward strand.
CTGAATCCACATTGTCCAAAATGGTAGCCACCAGCTGCATGTGGCTATTGAGCACATGAATTGTGGCTATTGCAAGTGAGGAAGTGAATTTGAATGAAAGATAATGTTAGTTAATGTAAGATTAAGTTGCTACAGATGGACACTGTGATGGATAGCAGGGTTCTGAGGCTGGGCTATCTGAGTGAGGCCTGGGTTCTGTTAACTGGGGAGGAGACAGCCATTGAGGAGGTGACTGGGCACCTGCTCCAGGAAGTATCTGAACATGAGTGAGGAACCAGGTATGAGGGGGAAGGTGTGGAAGAGGCAGTATAGAGAACCAGAGACTGCAGCCTCCGTGCTTCCTGCTTCTTCCCAGAAAGGGAAGAAAAGACACAGGCCTTAGGAGCTGCCAGGGTTCACAGCTCTGGGACCTTCAGCCTGCTCTGAATGCAGAGTACTCTGTCAGCCCCCAGGGGGACTAGGACCCTCCACCTGGACTTCTGCTCCACGTTAGGACTCTTCTTCAGCCTTCTAGCTCAGGAACTGTTATGGCAGCAAACCTCCAATGTCCCCTCTGTTGTCCTGCATGTCACCTTGACCATCTCTGGCAGCAGAGGGTCGTGTCTGTGGGACACTTATGATAAATGCATGCCTGGGAGATGCCCCTGTGAACTCTGCCATGAGGTGATGCCAGCCTACTTCCAGGGTGAGAAATATTAGGCGGTGCCCCTGGCTAGAAGGGGGGATGTGCCCAGTCTGGCTGCCTGAGCCTGCTGGCTGCCTTGGGAGTGAGCTGGAAGCAGCTGCCAAGCCTGGCCATACCACAGGGTGAGTCAATGGAAACCTGGTTTGGGTGTATTTTTAACCTCGCTGGCTGAGAGCCGGGAGGATGGCGTGTGTCTGTGGTTGGGTGAAAGTGAGGCTGGTGGCTCTAGGCTTGCGTGGTACTTGGGTGCTCGAGTCATGCTGACCCAACTCCACTACCGCTACCACTGTCCTTGCCACCGTCCTCTTGTCTCACAGTGGGGGCTGTGAGAAAGTCAGAGCGGGGCCATGAACCACAGCTTGAGGATGGGAAACTGAGGCTCAGGGGGTGGTGACATGCTCAATATCACGTCCAAGGTCATAGCCAAGGTTGTGTGGTGAGTTGCGGGCCAAGCAGGAGAGCTGGAGGCCCAGGGACCTCTTGCCTGGAAGAGGAAGTGCTCGGGCTCTGTTCAAACCCTGGCCTGCCTCTTCCCAGCCGTGTCATATGCCAGGGTGGGTGTCGCAGTACTATTTTGTGGGTTGGTGTGAACCCAGCGTCTGCCTGTGACTTCTAGCATCAGGCTGTGTAGTTCCCCAAGCCCCTCACAGAAGGTGGATTTCTGCCTGGAATCAGAAGACTTAGAGCAGAGACAAAAAAGAAATGAACTTGGCTGGGCCTTTGAGGGTTGTGCATGAGTTAGGCATGGACTAGGTGCAGAGAGAGCAAAGGGTGGGCCAGGCTGAAGGAGCAGCTGTTGCAGAGGTGTGGTATGTGCCCATAACACAGAGCAGCAGGGGCTGAAGGTGCTGCGGGGAACCCAAGATTGGCTCTGTGCTCTCCTCTGCTCTGTACCGCCCTGGCTGGGGGAGCAGAAGCCTCCCTCCCTGTGGTCTGTGGTGGGGGAGGCCGATGTTGGCTGCCCTTTCACTCTCTCTGGCAGGGGCCCGGCTGCAGCCTGATCAATGAGCAGCCAGTGCAGAATGTCAGGAGCAATTAGAAAGCACCCTTGGCGTATGCTTTATCGGCGATAATACGTCTTTATGAATGATACTTTTAATGATGCAACCAAAAGTGCTGGCAGAATCTGTCACAGGCTCCCCGCACTTGGTGTGCACTCTTTATTCACTGTTGCCTCTCTAGATGATGAGTTTGGCCCCAAGTGAAACCCCAGTCTCTTCCTCTGTAAAAAAGGTCTGTGCTGGGTGTCAGCTACTAGCTACAGCACCATGACTAACATTCTCCAAACTCACGGTGGCAGGCCAGCCCAGGCTGGTCCACGCCACGGCAGAAGAGGCCTCCGTACGAGGGCGGAAGATGCAAGGTCTCTGGAGACCTGCCTGGTCTTGGAATGGTCACAGTATCACCTCTGCGTCCTTGTGGAAGTGCAGCGACATGATCAAGGGAGGGAGTAGAGCCCTCTCTTGCAGAAGTTGCTGCAAAGAACTTGCCGCCATATCGACAGTTTACACGTGGCGAAGGCAGTACTGTGTACCATCGATAAGCATTTCCGAGTTCCCCAGATACGACAGGCCTTACGCTGGGGTTGCTGGGGTTGCAGAGAGAAATCTTATTCAGTTTCTGCCCTCCAGAAGCCTTTGGTTTGTCAAATGGAGCCATTTGTGGTGCTGAAAGTCAATGGAAGGCATAGTCTAACTCAGAAATGAAGTCATGGAGGTGGGGTATAGGGAACAAACTCTAAAGGGCTTTATAAAGTGCCCTGTGGCCACAGGGGACAGGAGTTACCATTGACTGTACACTAATTATTCTCCAGGGGCGATCATGATGGTCTCATCAGCTCTGTGTTACTAGCTGAGCCTCAGAGGCGATGAGGTCGCGTAACCTCAGGTAGGTCTGAAACTGGGATCCAACTATGCCTAGGTCTTTGTATCCATCCCAGGCCAGCTGGCCTTGATGCCCCCATGGTTGAGACATTCCCAAGTGAGCCTATGACCTCAGATTTTACCCTGCAGGTGTGTTGGTGCAGTGAGTTTGGCAGTGCAGGTGGCTGGGAGGGTGGAAGTAGATGTTGGGCCGGACCTGCTCAGAGCTTCCCACATAGGCAGTGAGGGGGTCTCCAGGAAGCATACCTGGGATTCCAGCTGAGACCAGCCACCTGCTCCCAGCCCTGCTCTGCCTTGCTTTGCCACTGAGCTCTGGGGCAGGGCTTATAGCCTTCCCCTCCTCCCTGCTGTTTGTCGTGTGTCAGTGACACCAGGAAGGGAGATGCATCCTCAGCTGCTGCTTGTCATCTGCACCTGCATGGTGTGTATGGAAGGCTTCCCTCCGAGAAGACCAGGACCCTGGCTTCCTAGGCTGGTCCCCAGTCTGGCAGGGCAACAGTGCAGGTAAGATAGTGACAGTGCTGCTTGCTGAGGGTTTTCTTGGGTTTACTTCCTTTCCTTCTCATGACAATGTTCCAGGTAGGTGTTATTAAACCTGTTTTTTTTTTTGTGTGTGTGTGTGGGTACCGGGGGGTCGACCTCAGGACCTCGTGCGCCAGCAGGCGCCCATGCCTCTGAGCGATATCACCGGCCCCTTTTTCGTATGTGGGTTCTGGGAGTCGAACTCGGGCCCTCGCGCTTGCCAGGCAGGCGCTTAAGCCGCGGAGCCATCTCACTGGCCCCTAAACCTGTTTTAAGATAAAGAAACTGAAGCACAGAAAAGAGAAGTGGCTTGCTCTAGGTCACGCAGCGAGTCTAGGTGTGGCCCCAGGAGTGTCTAATGCTGGGACCCCCACTAAGCTGACCAGCCTCAGGAGCCCAGACCTCATATCCTATAGGTCCCAGGCCAACTGCTTTGTGACATGGCACTGAATTTTCACAACCACCTCTGCTATCATCTACTGTCTTGGAGATGGGGTCTGGGGTACACAAAGGTAAAGCCACCTACCTGTTTAAGGTCACACAGCTTGTAAGTGGCAGAGCCAGGAGCCAGCTGTAAGTAGTCAGGTTTATGAAGAGTCCTGGCTCTTCACCGCCATGTGGAAGAAGTGTACCAGTCGACTGGACTGCCATGGGTCCAGGGTCCAGGCCTGCAAGAGGCCAGAGCAGTTACCTTTCCCCTTTGGGAGATCCTTGCTTCCTCAGGGTCCCCTCTGACCTGGCCAGAGGAAAGAGAAAGACACTCTGGGAGGCCTGGCAGTGGGAGACTGAGGGGAGAGAGGAGAGAACTGAGTGGGCTGCAGGACTCCTGCAGCTGCCTTTTGGGGTGTCGCCAGGCCTCTGCAGTCCTGGCTGTTTGGAAGCCCTGTCCTCCTGTCTGGGACTGCGGAGACCCCTCACTTTATGGCATGAGCAGCAGGAAGGATAGTATAGCTATTACTTCCTGAGCACTTACACGTGCCTGGCACTGCCCCAAGAGCCAGGTCCTGGGGAAGCTGAGCCGTCACGACAGAGGCAAGGGCGGGGGTGAAGGCCCATCTCACCAGCTAGCAAGTAGAGAGCCAAAGACTGGACTCCTGCTTTTGCTCTCTGCACCCCAGACCCTACACTGCTGGAGAAACCAAGGCCCAGGGAGAAGAAAGGGTTCACCCCAGTCTCCTAGCACTTGAATCTAAGAGCTACCACCAAAATGCTGGGCACCATCAATGCTGGGGAGAAGATGGTGAGGCCCTGTGTTGTGTACAATTTCCTTTGGCTCCCTGGCCTTGGTTTCCCCAACTGTAAAATGGAAATGTTAATAGCACCTGCCTCATAGGATCAATTTGAAGATTAAATGAATGAGTATATATATGTATTTATAGATATTATTCAGCTATAAAGAAGAACAATATCATTTTCAGGAAAATAGATGGAACTGGAGGACATCATATTAAGTAAAATAAGCCAGGCTCAGAAAGACAAGTATTGCATATTTTCTCCATAGATGGAAATAGAAAGAAGAGGAGGAGGAAGAGGAAGAGAAGGAGGAGGAGGAGGAGGATACAAAAGTAGAAGGGAGACCACTGGGGACTAGGAATTATGGGGTAGGGCAGGAGAGGGCAGCAGAAGGGAAGGTAGACATGATCAATGTATGGTATGTATGGAAGTGACACAATAAAACTCAAGAATTTGTACTATTAATGTGTTAGTAATTATAATATCTTTTCAAAAGCATGTGGAACAGTGGTCAGCATGTGGTAGGTGCATAGTAAAGCCAGCTGTTGCGGTGATGGCAATAACTTGCAGGGACTGGGCCTGCAAAGTTTCATGGTGGTCCAGTTGGCTGGTACACTTGCCTCAGTTTGTAGACAAGCACACTGAGGCTGGGGCTAGGGGTGGAGATGGCCTGAGGTCCCCAAGCTGGGAACATAAGCAGTGGGTGCAGATGGTGGCCTGGTAGGGAAAGGACAGTACCTTGGACACTTGGGGTGCCCTTTGGTGGGTAGGAGCCATCTAGCAGCAACTTTCTCTGCTTATGGTTGAGGTCCCTACCCAGTTTACTGACCGACAAGCCAACAGCAGTGGGCCAGGTGCTCCATGGCCCCGTGGTGATGCCAGACCCATCCTCCCTGCCTTACACCTGCTTGTCCCGACTCAGCCTCTCCTGGAGGTGGGGAACTGTGCTGGCGGCAAAGCCCTCAGAGGGACAGCAGTGAGGGCTGGCTGTCCCCAGTGAGGGCACCGAGGTTACTGGGGAACTCAGGCACAAAAGGTGATGAGCTGGGAAAAAGTAGAACCAGGATGAGAACCCAGGCCCCGCAGCCCCAGAGGCTGTGGAAGTCGCCGCAGCACCACCAGCCTCATGGTGCCTCCTTGAACCCTGCTTATCCTTTGCTGGACTCCACTCCCACACCCCAACCTTCAGCTTGCCTGAGTCACCTCATGTATTCTGCTATGTCCTTGCAGACGTGGGTGACTTTGGGTGGGATGGTGACCTCCCCAGCCCTCAGGCTGCCCAGCTAAGCAATGACCTTGAAGTCTGTCTAAGGAGGCCAGGGGCTCCATGCAGGCTCTGGTGCTACCTGGCTCCCTGCCACCCCTCGCTCTTCTGTGTCCTTCCAGGCCTGGTCTTAGAAGCATTCATGGGGTATTGGGCTTCTCCTGGGGACCCTGTGTGGCCTCACCATGAACCTTGGAAACACTGCTGGCCATGTGGGGTGTGGACAGGACACCCCTCCTGTCCCCTGCCACCTGCCTGGGCCTGGGCACAGGGCTCTAGAACTGGAGTCAGGGATTTGGGGTGCATCCCACCCCTCCCCTGCCTGCCTCAGGCCCTTCTCCTCCCTTTGAACTGTCTGTCTTGCTGCGGAGGAAGCTATTCATAGCCAAGATGATGTAAAATTTATAACGTGTGGCTGGTAGGGCTGAATCTGCCCCAAGCATGGCCACACTGCCCCCGCCCCCGCCCCTGGCTCTTCCTAGGGGTGTGTGTGTGTGTGTGTGTGTGTGTGTGTGTGTGAGGTATGAGAGTGAGTGTGAGGGGGTGTGTGGGGTTAGGAACACTTCACTGTGTCGGCTGCTGTGGTATTAGTGAGTTTTTCTTTTCTTTCTTTTTTTTTTTTCTTTTGAGGTAAGATTCATGTAACATAAAATCACCTACCTTAAAATCTACCAGTCCAGTGGCGTTTAGGGTATTCGCCATGTTGTGCTCCGCGCCCCGTCCAGTCCCCAGTCATTCTCATCATCCCAAATGGAAATCCATCCCCAGTAACAGTCCCTCCCCATAGCCCTTCCCCAGCTCCTGGAACTCTCTCATCTACTTTATGTCTCTATGGATTTGCCAGTTTTGAACTCTTCCAGAAACGGAATTGCACAGGAAGTGGCCTTTTGTGCTTGGTTTTGTTCACTTAGCAACATGTTTTCAAGGGTCATTTATGTTATAGCAAGATCAATGTTTCATTCCTTTTTTTTAAAATAGTATCATATTTTACTCCAGTTTTTAAAGTGCTTGCTCATGGATTTTTAAAAGCTTTATTATTATTGCTATTACTTGCGGTGCTGGGGATTAAACCCAGGGCCTTGTGCATGGTAGGCAAACACTACTCCTGAGCTACCCTCCCAGTCCACTGTTTTTTTTTTATTTTTTTATGTGGGTACCGGGAGTCGAACTCAGGACCTTGCACTTGCCAGGCAGGCGCTTATGCCGCTGAGCTATCTCACCAGCCCTCCACTGTTTATTTTAATTGACAAGTAAAAATTGCTTATATAGGATTTACTGTGTATGTGTTGTTTTGAAGTACATATGCATTGTGGAATGGCTAAATCAAGTTAACATAAACATTATCTCATGTTCTTAGCATCTTTGTGGGTGCAGCAGGCACACTCCTTGCTCCTTTTCAAGGCTGAATAATACGCTGTGGGATGGATAGATCACATTTTATTTGTCCTTTCATGCACAAATGGACATCGCTTGTTTCCACCTTTCGCTGCTTTGTGTGCTGTAGTTAATGTTCTTGTATACACTTTCTTTGAATGTGAGTTTCAGTCCCTTTGGGCAGAGACCTCCGAGCGGAACTTCTGGCTCATCCTGTCTGGTGTTGCGGGGATGTGTTTTCTTGCTGACTGAGGCCTTGCCTCAGCTCCCTTGCCCTGTAGAGCCGGAAGCCCCACTCCCCTAACTGATCCTGGATGTGCTTCCCCCCCTCCTGCACACAGCTCTCCGTCTGTCCCCCAGCCTGGACTTTGATGCTTCTTCCATATTACTAGGAGCTCTGGCTGGGCCCTAGGGTTCCTTGGAACAGGTTCCAGATGGGGAAATCAAGGCCCACAGGGGATAAGGGTCTGGCCTGGTGAGTTGGAGCCGAGCTGGGATTGGACCCCAGACTCATCGGGCACAAAGCTCTGGCTCTGTGCACCTTAACTGTGTGTCTCTGACAAGGACATTCACTCTGAGAAAGCCAGGCAAGCACCTATCTTCCTAGGACATTGGCTTTCCTGGGAGGTCCAGGCAGGATATGTGCAAATGACACCATGGGGACTCTGCAGGCGAGTGCGGACCTCACACCAATTGCAGCCCTCGGAAGGACAGTGGGACGTGTCCTGGAAATCTCAGGGCTCAATGGACCAAGATGTGTTCCCTCCCAAACTCCAGCCCCTGGATGCTCAATGACACAGATGTGGTCACAGCTCTCAGTAGCCTCCCAGGGTAGAGTATGAATTCGCAAGGGCTCTTTACCACCCATCCTTTCCTCTCCTGAAGAGAGATAGCAACTTTCCCAGCTGCCTGGCTCCCTTGAGCCTCCCCCTTCAGCCTCTCTCAATCCCACAAAGCCACAGGAAACCAGCTGATCTAGGAAGGCCTGGGAAGCCTGAGCAGCCCCTTCTGCTGCCAGCTCTGGGCATCCATTGGGCTGTGGCCTTTGTTTTTCCATGCTCTAGGATTTCTGGTTCCTTAGTTTGCAGCCTTTTTGGTCCCTTTGAGAGCAGCCGTGAACACTCAATAAATATTGAACGGATGGATCAATCTGTCTCCCTGACCTGGCTGATGTAGCTGGCAGTGGTGGCCCTCTTGGGCCCCAGGGAGTCACTGTGCAGGTGGGGAAATGGAGGCTTCCAGTGGGTCAAGCTTCCCAGGGTTCCCCACTCAGGCTGTGGGTTGGGGATTGATTGAAGCCAGCTCACCTGACTCCTGCTTGACGTCCACTCCACTTCCTTTTTTTTTTTTTTTTTGGTACCAGGGATCGAACTCACGACCTCACGACCTCACATTTGCCAGGCAGGCACTATGCCACTGAGCTATATCCCTGGCCCACTCCACTTTCTTGAAGCAGCCCCCAGGCCCAATGCCACTGTACTCTGTAGTCCTGGATCCTGGCTATCTCCAAAGCCATGTCCCAGGATCCTGAGGTGCTTTAAACACCTGGCTGACAAATGTTGACCTAGTGTCTCATCCGGGCTCGGCAGGGATGCTCAGGACAGGAGCCCTGCCCTCATGGTGTGCCGATGTTCTCACCATGGCAACAGACAATATGAAATGTCAGGTGGAGGTGAGTAGCCCAAGGAAGTACAAAACAGGGTGATGGCAAGGAGGAGGTTGGGGGAGGCCTCTTGAAGGAGAACACATTTGACCAGACTCCTGGAGAAAGTGAGAATCCTAGAGGTAGAGCTTCCCTGGCAGGGAGCAGCAAGTACAAAGACCCTGGGGTCAGCAATGCTCTGTTCCTTCAAGTAATTGCCTAAGAACTGGCAGAGAACGTAGGCCTGATCCAACCTGCAGATACACTGTTTGCCCTTTGGTGAACTAGCTCTCAGGAGAGTTTTAAAATTTTGAATTAGTGGCCAATCTTTTAAAATCTGAGTTTTTTTTTTTTTTTTTTTTTTTTCACTCAAAAGTCCACATTTCCAGGCTCTCACAAGAAATGGAAGCACCAGCAAACCTGGTCCTCATTCTTGGAAATCTCCGTGGCAGAGATAGAGGGAGAGATGCACTCTCTTCCTGACCTCCAAGCTCAGAAGCCAGAGGGCAAGGGATGCTGGGAAAGGAAGCAAGGAGTGCAGTGGAGCTGGTGGGGCTTGGATCAGGGCCTGCACAGAGAGATGGGGCAGGAGGACCACAGCGAGGCTTCCAGTTGGCTTTCCCAGGCTGGTCTTGAACTTAGATCTCCTCCTCAGCCTCCCAAGTAGCCGGGGTTACAGGCATGTGGCACTGTACCCCATTAGAGGAACTGTTTCTTGGCTTCAACTCTGCATCCTGGACCTGTGGTTGAGCAGCCCCCTGCCAGGGTCTTGCACCAGCAGCTCCAGGAATCCTGGGAGGTCGCAGCCTCTGCACTCATGCAGCCTATGCCTGCTGTCTACTCTACAGTCTGGGAAAGACAGCCCAGAGAGGCTGAGCCACTTGCCAGCAGTCACCCAGCATGGGCCCCTGGCTATGCTTGTCTCCCAACCCCTGCCAGGCCCTCACTCCTTCTGCCTACCCTTCTTTACCAAAAGCTTGGTACATGGGGGCCTGTTCTGCCAATGGGGAAAGCAAGACCACGCCGAGGGAGCGCGGGAAGGCAGCGCAGCAGGGATTCAAGCCAGAGTGATCCACTGCTTCCGCTGGCCAAGTCCTAGGTGGCTGAGGGGGGCGCAAGAGGACTGACTGTGGAAGGAGGGTCTGTACGTGGGAGGTAGGGTGACATGTCCCTGGTTCTGTCTGTCCCCACTACTTGCTTCTCTTTGTGGGGTGCAACCAGGTGGCATAGCCAGCATGTGCTTCTGAGGGTCGGGGGTGGGCGGCAGGGATCCCTGTGTCTCTGAGCCTAAGGGGGGGGCAGTTAAGGGGAGTTGAAGTTCTTGCCTGGCACTGCCAAGTAGCATTTCTCCTGGAGCCCAGGCCTGTACCAGGGACAGCCATGACTAGCCACGGCCTTGCCTGGGGGATCCAGGAGGGAGGACACACCCAGACACTTAGGCACACACACACACACACACACACGCACGCACGCACGCACACACACGCATGCGCACATAGATGCATAGATACGTAGAGACATACACATATGTCCACAGCTGCACAGATGCACACAGAGACACACAACCATGCAAACCTAGATACATTTTGAGATGTAGATGGTCATCCCTCACTGTGGGTCATCCCTCAGATAGCAAGATCCAGGGATGCTCAAGTCCCTTATATAAATGGCATAGCATTTGTGTATAAACTATGCACATCCTCCCATATCCTCTAAATCATCTCTAGATTACTCCTAATACCTTCTACAATGTAAGTGCTCTGTAAATAGTTGTTACACTGCATTGTTTAGGGGATAATGACAAGGAAAAAAAAGCCTGTGTGTGCAGCACAGACGCAACCAGCAGAGGCCTAATTACACGGTACACAAGTGAGAGGCGAGGCCAACGCGCTCAGAGGAGGTCTGCGGGGTGCTGGAGGCTCCCATGGGGAGGGTCCTCGCATCACTTGGAGTGCGTGGGTGGAATCAGCATGGTGCTCCGCACCCGGGAAATTCAAGTTTTGCTAACTTTCTGGACTCTTTTTCTGAATTTTTTTTTTTTTTTTTTTTTTTTTTTGTACCAGGAATCAAACTCAGGACCTCTCACTTGCCAGGCAGGTGCTGCGCCACTGAGCTAAATCCCCTGCCCTTTCTGAATATTTTTGATCTGTGTTTGTGGAATACGTAGATCTGGAGGGCCTATTGTATTTGCATACACACACACACACACACACACACACACACACACTGCTACCTACACCTCATGCAGCCAGGCCATGCAGAGGGGAAGGGGTCATGGGGTTCCTGACTGCCTAACAGGAAGTCCCTTTGCCTCACCAGCAATACACATCTGAAAAACACCAGGACAGCAGCAGGGAGAGACCAGAACCCACCGTGCTCTGCCTTGTTGACACCTGGACACTTCCCTGGGTCCCCCCTCCACATGTTGAGCCCGTGCTGCCGGGGCCCTCCAGGGTGCCTTCCATGTGGAGGGCTGGGTGGCTGCTGCAGGCCCCAATGGGTATGTGCTGGTCGTGGGACCACTGTCACGGCTCAGCCATGAGGACAATGCTGCCATGGCATTCCTGAAGTGATGACCCCCATGTTTCCTAATGGCTTTCGCAGGTTTCATGTTTTGTCATAAAAGGCTGGTTCTGAGGGGCAGTCAGTTTGGTCTTTATTTTAATGGACACTGTATGCACAAGGTCCAAATTCTGAGGCGAGTCAGGGTGTAAAGTACACGTTCCCCTCCCATCCTCTCCCCATCTCTGTTTCTCTTCAGACAGCCACTGGCTTTCTGTGGCCCTCCCAGGTATTCCACACACAGCACAGCTGTAAAACCTTTCCTGTGGCTCTTGCTTTAGACGAAGGCAGTATGTGTGAACATGGCTCCTGCTTCCTTCCAAGCTGGCGCATCCTGAAATGTCTTCCATGGGGGCCGCTGAGCTGCCTATTGCTCTCCACTCTGTACCATGTTGCAGTGTAGACTGGGTGTCACCCCAGTGTGCATATCTGCACCCCGTGAGCTGGTCACTTCAGGAAGGCTTGCCTAGCAGCCCTCTATGTTGGCCACTCAGCCAGTGTGGAATATGGGGTCCATACCCATGCTTCACTGGGGTCCTTGACAGTGTGGTGGGTGGACAGTGTTCCTCCAGGTACTGTAGATGGAGTTTGGTTTGCACTAGAGCAGGGCAGAGTGGGCTTGGAGTGGAGGGTTAGTGGCAGGCTGGGTAGGGAGTTGTCACATAGCAGGAGATAGCACTAACCATGCTCAAGGTGGGTAAGGGCCCCCCAAGACCCAGGCTGAGCTGCCTGAAAGGTGTACTCCCCTGGGCCTCAGGTGAGGGAGGATTTCCCCACAGGGGAGGGAAGGGCATTTGGGCAGATGGAACAGTGCAAGCGAAGGCAGGGAGGTGTGAAATGAGGGCTGACTTAGGGAGCAGGAGGGTTGCCAGCTTGGCAGGAGGCGACAGTGACGGGCCATCTTGCTCAGAGCCTTGTGTGTCCTCTGGACATCAGGGAGCCAAGAGAGTAGAAAGTAGAGGGAAGGCTAAGGGCCAGGGTCTTCTCCATCTCAAGAAGGAGGAGATGGGCAGAGGTGACCGTAACATACGAGACTCGTCCCCCTTAGCAAATAATGAACCCAGAATGGAGTGGAGGCCAATGTTTTATTCATGGCCGGCGCAGAGCGATCAATTATGGGCTCCTGCCACCCAGCCAGGCACTGCCTCCATCATCCTGCCAACCAGGCTATTTTGGGCTTGGGCTTTGCCTCACCTCCCCCGATCCAGGCCCTCTCCCTGCCTGGGGTGGGGGGCACTCGCTGTGGCTTGGGTGACAGGCCAGAAGGAGCAGAGATGCCATGGGTCTGTTCCCACAGAGTATTTGGGTAAACTGAGACTCAGAGAGATGTGACCGCACCGACGGGCTCCCATGGTCACAGAGGACCAGGGCTTACTTCCTCCTGTGCAGCTGCTAAGGCAGGTGGGCAGGGGGACCCTCATTCCCAGCCACTCCCTGGACTTTGTCTCCACCTGGACCTCCTGGCTGTGTGACCTTGGCAGTGCCCCCTCTCTGGGCAGCCAGTGCTGGAGAAAGCCTTTCCTGGGGACGCTGAGGAAGCTGGCGTCACTGGAGAGGATGCTGTCCCCCCACCCTGTCAACCCCACACTGGGCGCGAGTCAGTCCTTGCCTTTGAGCTGCCCTGGAGGAAGCTATGCATGGGTCTCCACATCCCCGACCAGGCAGAAGCAGGAGGGGCTGCGAGACTGGACAGTCTCTCACTCCAACCCCAGAGCCTCAGTCTTCCCATCTGAGAGAAGGGTTTCTCTGAGTGGGAGTGGGAAGCATGTGCTGTGCCAGCTGATCACCTGGGCCCTTTGTCCTGCCTTGTCTCCTCCCAGCCTTGGCCCCAACTCCGGCCACTGCCTGCTTTGTCCAGTTTTCCAAGGGTGCACTGGTATGTGTATCATGTGCCTTCCCCTCTGCAGTGTGGTCTCCAAGAGGACAGGGTCTCGTTCATCCCCAGTGAGAACAGTGCCTGGCACGTAGCATGTGCTCAACGAACATTTGCTGAATGAGGGCCGGTGAGATGGCTCAGCAGCTTAAGCGCCTGCCTGGCAAGCGCGAGGGCCCGAGTTCGACTCCCGGATCCCACATACAAAAAAGGGGCCGGTGATATCGCTCAGCGGTACGGGCGCCTGCTGGCGCATGAGGTCCTGAGGTCGACCCCCCGGTACCCACAAAAAAAAACAAACAAAAACATTTGCTGAATGAATGGACTGGATGAATGAATGGTTGTCAGTTCTCTACTCAATGATTTTCAGTCTTTAAACCCATTCTTGCCTTCCCTATTCCATAATACTTATTTAATGCCTATTGTGTGCCAGGAATGGGCTAGTGGAAATGGGCTTTCTTTTGGGGTGATGAAGTGTTTGGAAACTAGATAGAGATTGTGTTTGAACAACGTTGCACATATACTAAATGCCACTGAATTGTCTTTTAGAATGGCTAATTTTTTATGAAAATGGTAACAAAACAACAAAACCAAACTAAACTAGATAGACCAGTGGTGGTGAATTTATGGCATATGTGGGGCAGCGGGCTGTTTGTGTTATTGAAAGCTCTAAAATGTTCGCTATCACTGAGACAGATCATTTGATCTCTGCTTAAAACTTTTTAACTTCTCCCCATGGCACAAAAAATAAAATCCAAGGCCAGACGAGGTGGTGCATGCCCATAATCCCAGCTACTAGGGAGGCTGAGGTGGGAGGATCACAAGTTTGAGTCCACCTTGGGCAACTTAGGGAGACTCTGTCTCAAAAGGAAATAAAGGCTGGGTGTGGTGGAGCACATCTGTAATCCTAGCTCTTAGGAGGCTGATGCAGGAGAATCACTGCAAGTTCAAGGACGGGCCTGGGCTACAAAGTGAGTTCAAGGCCAGCCTGAACTGTATAGCAAGACCCTGTCTCAAAAAGACAGAAAAAAAAAAAAAAAAAAAAAAAAGAAGGGAAATAGAAAGGGCTGGGGTGTAGCTCAGTGATAGAGTGCTTGCCTAGCATGTGCAAGGCCCTGGGTTTAAATCCCAGAACCACAAAAAATTAAATAAAATTGTAATGGTTGATACATTGTGTCAACTTAAGAAGTTTAGAAGTTTAACTGAGGGACTCAGCAAGGGGCCAGGGGCCTCACTTTGTAAATATCTTTGTCCTGTGGAAGAGGAGGGCAGGGAAATGGCATGAGTGCTACACCCGCCCTAGGGGTTGGTAGCCTGCTTACGGTATGAAGGAGGAGAAGAAGCTTGCTCCCCTCCTTTTGCTGTCTTCTGCCGCCTTGAACTGTTGCCCCTCACCGTGCCACTCTGCCTTGGAGCCCGCTGATTGCGGACTGAAAATTCCACAAACCATGAGCTAAATAAACCTTTCCTTCCTTAATTTTGGGTGTTGGGTATTTTGTCCCAGCAATAAGAGAAAAGTAACTAAGACAAAAATCCAAACTCCTCGCTGGTTAGCAAGGTCCACTGTTTGGCCAGTGCCCTCCTTCCTCCGGGCCAGTGCTCTACTTCCCAGGGCTTCTTTCCTCAAATACCAGGCTGAGTCCTGTCTCCTGGCCTTTGCACATGCCACTACCCGCTCTTCGGCCACACTGCCTCCCCCTGCCCCTGTTAAATATCCCTCATGGGGTCACCTTGGCTGACCCCAGGCGAAAGCAGCTGCTGAGCGCCACCGCCCGCCCTTATCACGGACGAAACTTCTCCCCAGTCAGCCCAGCTCCACTGTTGTGCTCTGACTTCTATCTAGGGCCATCGGCTGCACAAGTCCAGGACTTTTAGTTCTCTTTTGGTCACCACTGTGCTCTCAATGCCCAGATCAGGAAGTGATGCATTGAAGGTGCTCAACAAAGGAAGGAAGGGAGGCAGGACAGGTGTCCGTTCCCACCTCTGCAGCCCCTCCACCCACCGCTGCTGCTGCTTCTCTTCGCACGGTGGATTTCCTGCCCTGCAGTGCACAGGACCCCCTTGGTGGGGGGGGTCCACAGCTTTTGCTTTGGCACCGAAGGCCCTCACCAGCGGGACCATCTCTCCTTGCTCACCACCCTCTGTACCTTCCCCACCCCACACTGGCCCCCACAGACATGCCCCCTCCAGGCCCATTCCAGACAAGTCCCTCTGCCTGCTATAGGCTGCTCAGCTGCCGAGGGTGCAGCCAGATTGACAGCGGGTGCTATAGTTTGCACCTTGGATGTTCCCCAGAGGCCCATGTGCTGAAGGCTTGGTTTTCGGCCTGGGGTGCTGTGGGGGAGGGGTAGGACTTTGAGGAGGTGGGGCCTAGGGGGAGGAAGTTAGGTCGCTGGAGGCAGGAGCTTGAAGTGGATCCTGGGACCTTGGCTTCTCTGCCTCTGCTTCTGCCCCTGCCCCTGCCCTGCCTCTGCCCTGCCCCTGCCCCTGCCCCTGCCCCTGTCCCTGCCTCTGCCTTCCTCTCTTTCCTCCTTCCTGGCAGCCATGAAGTGAACAGGCCTCTTCTGTTGTGGGCTCCTGCCATGGTGTCTCGTGCTACCACAGGACTGAAACAACAGAGCCAAGTGACTATGGATTGAAAGCTCCGAAACCATGAACCAAAACAAATCCTTCCTTCTTTTAACCTCATTATCTCAGGTGTTTTGTCACAGTCACAGGAAGCTGACTCGCCCACCAGGTCTCCTCAGCTCCAGCTCCTCCCCTGGACCCTGCTGCCAGGGGAGTCAAGAAACTTTTGGGGAAGGGGACACAAATGATGACAATTGTGGATGTTTCCATGGGCACCGGGGTGTCCATTAATCATGATCCTTCTCCACATCTGGTTGAGTGATCATGAACCTTATTTTTCAGGTGAAAAAAAATATGGAGGCTCAGAGAGATTAAAGAAATTCTCCAAGGTCACAGAGCTGGGAAAGGGCAGAACAGCTTGGCTGTCCAGCTGTACTTTTGTTCATGATGGCAGTCTTTTGATTGCTATTGCTATCTCTGCTGTGGTCCCTGCTCTGTCCCTGGGGGGCTTTGCCTTCTGCCCCTTGTGCATCCAAAGCCCACTTTCTTTGGGCAGGGATCTGGAGGCTGAGTAAGGCTATACCCACTGAGCAGGGGCTACTTACTGGCTGTACCTCAGTCTCCTCATCTCCCTGTGGAGAGAAAATGGGACCAGGGCTCACTGTCTGGGAACCCAGGCCAGTCTGGGGCGGATTCCTGGAGGAGGGAAGGGTGGGAGATTGGGTTCTAGAGAGAGTGTCCCAGGCACAAGAAATGGCCTGAGCACACGGCTAGGGGGAGGGAGATGAGAACACAGGTTGTCAGGGGAGGGCTTCCAGGCCATCCTTGGAGACACAGGATGACTTCCAGCCACCCAGAGAACTACTGCCCTCATGAATCTCTTCCTCCACAAAATATACTAAAAATTATACTCTATGACTACATTGGTATGAAGGTAAATATAATGTATTTGTTACCCACTCCTCCCCCACCCACTTGTCCGTCCATCCATCCCTCTAAGTCTATTTGTTTATCTAGCCACCCATCCTTTCATCCATCTACCAATCCATCCACCTACCCACCCACTCATCCATCCATCCATCTACGCTTCTACCCCTCCACCCACTTATTCATCTGTCCATCTATCAAGTCACCCATCTACCCATCCACTCATCCATACATTCATCCCTTCATCCATCCATCCACCCATCTGTCTCTGTCCCTCGTAACTACAGTCCACGTCCCCACACGTGCACTCACCTCTGCCCGCTCATCCCCTAGATTCCTTTCTTCATCAGCCTCTGAATTCACTTTCTGCATCCAGAGACTGCTAGCGTCTGACCCCACCTTCTCATCATAAGCTCCCTTCTTGTCCCTCACTGCTGATAGATCCAAGTGCAAACTTCACAGTAGCTGGGTTTATGGGGTCCTGGTGTGCTGTCCTGTCTCTCCCTTTGCTGCTCTTGCTGATGCTCCGAGCAGCCATGCAGGCCTGGACACCGTGCCTGCTGTGGCAAGGGATGCCTCAACCCAGCCCTCTCCCTCCATCCATGTGGAAGCTGGGGTTTGTGACTGGTGCCTGAGTGCAGAGAGGAGAGAGGAGCCAGGAGCAAGGGGGTGGGAGTGGAGGAGGTGAATGAGACCAGGTTCATGCCTGGGCCACAGTTTCCCCATCTGTAATGAGGAATGCAGTGGTGATGTCCTCCCTCACATTCTGAGCTCCATGCTAGGCTCCCCAAGCTGCCTCCAGAGCCTGAGGGGCAGAGATTGCAGAGGAGGACAGGTGGGGATTGTGGAGGAGGGTACACATTCTTCTTTCTCCCTGCCACTTACCCACTTAGCCTGATGACCCTGTGCCAGGAGGGAAGGGCTGCTGCTGGAGGGCAGTCCCATTAGCACTGTTACTGGACCCTGGGGAGCCAGGGTCATGGGCTCAGCTGCAGGCCATTAGCAGCCATTAGTCCCATCCCCCCAGTCTCCACTCCAGGCTCAGGACCTGTCCTCCACTTCCGGGCAGAGCTCCTGTCCCTAACACCAGCCCCCAGGCCTCAGAGGGTCCCTCACCACCAAGGCTGGCCAGCCTGTGCAGGGCTGGGCTGACCCTTGTAGGCTGCAGAAGATGAGGGTCGGGTTGTGGAGGGGAAGCCTGGGAGTGTGAGTAGAGCATCACCAGGCTCCATGTCAGAGGAGATGCAGGCCCAGGGGTGTGGGCCATGGGGCCAGCCAGTCAGCCCGAGGATGCATCTGTCACTTTTGCCCAAGACTGCAGTGGTTGCCTGTCCCTGCTGCTGGCTACACTCTTTCAGAAATTATTCTTTTACAGGTTCACTGTGTTTCCCCCATCAGAATGTTTCTTTTGCCGCTGCATCCAGGGCTTGGCATAAGCTGGCTACACGACAAATATTTGCTCATGAATGAATACGCTTTGTAATTTGGAGAGCCTAACATCTTTGTCCACTAGCCCCAGGTCTGATACTTTATTAGCTCAGTGAATGATTGTTGACTGACTGGCTGCTCTGACACAGCTCTTCCTGCATAGAAGGTGATTTGCATGCCCTGGGGAGAGAGCACACAATCTCTTTTGGGCAACGCCTGCCACGTGCCACTGTGCTGCTCCTCCTGAGGACTCGATGGGAGGGCGCCATTGTAGTCCTAGTTTCCTAGATGAAGAAACTGAGGCTCAGAGATCCTGCTGAGAGGGAGGGGGCTACCCAGGGTGGGGACAGGCAGGGACAGGCGAGGCACTTTGGAAGGAGCAGAGCCGCAGAAGGTATTTTTAGCCACTGCCAGCCCAGCATGTGAGGGGAGGGGCCCACGCCACTCTTCAGGGCGAGGAGCGTAAAGTGATGTCTTAATTGGGATCCTTGAGGAGAAAAACTGTTACAAGTGTTCAATTATTTTATAATGAGCCCACCAGTGTGTGACGAGAGCCACAAACACTTTCAAAGCTGGAGTGAGCGTTGGGGAGGCTCTGCCGTGGGGTCGGGGGAGGGACAGAGGCTCTGCCCTGGTGGCCAGGAGGAGAAATCAGCCCCTGCCTGAGCCTTGAAGGTCCTCCTGTCCTGTGCATCACTCTCCTGATGAGCCACTCATGGAGGAATTTCAGGAGGGACACTTTGGTAAAGAAAGACTCCAGGGCCGGTGAGATGCTCAGTGGCATAAGCGCCTGTCTGGCAAGCACAAGGTCCTGAGTTTGACTCCCGGTACCCACATAAAGGAAAAAAAAAGGCCGGTGATATCGCTCAGCGGCACAAGCGCTTGCTGGCAAGCGTGAGGTCCTGAGTTTGACTCCCAGTACCCACATTAAAAAAAAAAAAAAAAAAAGAAAGGCTCCAGAAGCGGGGAGGCCCTCTCTCTCTTTGCCCGGGCTGGGGGGAGGGGAGCACTACAGCTGTGGGGTGGCTTCAGTCAGGGAAGGAGAGGGCCCACCTGTGACTGAGTCTGGGACACTGTCCAGCTGATTACCCTCCATGGTTCCTACTTCCTTCGTGATAAGGTCGTGGCTCCCATAGCCCCAGTGATCCCCGGTGACCCCGTTTCGTCCCCTTCCCTTTCCCACTAGGAACCACTCTGGTTCCAAGGGCAGGCTGCAGATCCTGTCATCTGGACACCACCTTTGCTCTTTTCAGATCTGAAAAATTATTCTTTCCTGGCCTAGTTCAATGACTTCTATCCAGGAAAGCCCTCTTATTTATTATCACCAGTAGGCAGGGGTCTTCAGTCATCCCCGGTTAAATCTGCACATCTATTTCATGTGGGGTCCACATAAAATTCTGGAATTCTGGGGTGTTCTGGGCAGAGCTCTGCACCTCAACAGGGCCTGACCCTGAGTGGAAGAAAAATAGAAAATGACATTATTGTTTCTGTTTACATTAAACAAATTTAAATTTCAGACTCATTTTTATAAATGTGATTTTGACTTCACAATCATGTCTAAAGACGGAACAGTGGCTGGACAGGGGCCAACAGAGCTGGATGGAGAATTATTGCTGGGACGCGGGCTCAGGAACCAACCCCAGGCCTCACCTCCTCTGTGAAACAGATGTTAATTGTCCCTAGGTCCTGGGCTGGGTTGGGGCCACCAGAGAGGACTGAGATCCCATTACATGGACTCGGTGAAAACCAAGAATGGCCTTAATGACATGAGGGACAGGGGCAGGGTGAGAACAGCCAGAGACTGGGCCTCGTGGTGGGGGCTGCTCAGAGGCCTCCCCATCATCTAACCCCACTCCCCCCAGCGCACGCAGTGGCTCAGCAGGGAGCTGAACTCCCTCACCATGGGCCATAAAAGCTTAGGGCTGGCATCTGAGGCTGGGGAGTGGTTCATTGCCCCATCTTACAGAAAAGGAAGAGCAGAGAGCCCAGGCTTTGCCCTCCCTCCCCCATTCCATCTTTGCTTTGGTCATTTATTCTCATGTCCCTGTAGTCCCTCCTTCTCCCCATCACTGTTTCTCCCTGTCTCTCCCCTTTTCTCCTCCGCTACCCCTGGCCAGACCCCATGCCGAGTGCCCAGGCACAGCTGCTCATGGGCTTTGCAGTAGGCGCCTCAGGTCACATCCAGAGATTGTGCAAGAGAATCCACAGTTACAGCCCCAGCAACCCCCAGGGTCCTGAGGGGTTGGGGTCCTGTGCTGGTTACAGGAATCACAGGATTCTCCTGTCTCTCTTTTGAAACCCAAGTCAGCTCAGGTCACATCTTTGCTCAAAACTTTCCCATGGGTCCCTGCTTTTCAGGGAAAAAAGCAATAATTTCCCAAAACTTCAAGGCTCCTACCTGCTTCCCCCTGCTCCCTCTGTTCAGCCACAGGACTTCTGAAACTCACCAGACTAAGCCCACCTCAGGGCCTTAAGCTGGTGCTGTTCATTTACCTGGATCCTTCAGGTCCTTCTTGATACAGTCTTTGGTGGCCCAACAAAAAACCACAGCCCCTTCCCCACCCTAACCTATTCTCTCCATAGCACCAGGCATGCTAATTCCTCATTCAATTTGTTTGCTATCTGTTACCTACACTAGAACTTCAGCTGCACAAGGGCAAGGTTCTGGTTTGCTCAGTGCCCTGACCCTGGCAGCTGGCACAGTGCTGGCACATGGTGAGTGCCTGACAGATATTACTTCAATGATTGATTGATTGACTGATTGATAGACTGATTGCTCACAGGGCACCCTGCCTACTCCCAGGTTGCCAGGCGGGCCTTGCTGGAGAAGAGTACAGTGGGCTGAGGGTGGACTGCTGCCTCCTCTCCTCTGTCTTCCTCTCCACTGTGTGGGCCTGGAAGTGTCCATTGGGGCCAGTGAGAAGGTGGCAACCTGGTGAAGTTTAAAGTTTGGATTTGACCCTGTTAGCAGTAAAAGGCAGAGGGGGCTCTATACAGGGAAGGTTGGGGTCAGATGCTAGCAAATTCTCTGAAAGTGAGAGATGAGAAAGAGATCTGACGCCTGTAAATGAAGAAAGGAAATGGATAGATAAGTGAAGGACAGAGGAAGGGATGGATGAGTGGAAAGATGGAGGGAGGGAGGGAGGGAGGGACAAATGAGTGGATGATAGATGAGGGTGAATGCATGGATGAGGGACCAGTCATTGACTGGATGGTGGAGAGATGGCTAGGATGATGGCGAGGATGACAGTGAGTACTTCCTGTGTGTCCTGACTGCCCTTTTCACAATCCACTTCATTTAAAATTCTCAGCTCAACCTTATAAGGGAGCCATTTCTGTCCCCATTTTAGAAATGGAAAAACAGTCCTAGAGACATGAAATGACCTCACAGCTGAGGAAAGGCTGAGGCCAGATTAGTGCTCAGGGATGCTTAACCCTAGGCTGTCTTGCTGTTGGAGGTGGGGTGTCCACCCCATGAGCAGGTACCCTCTGGGGCCAGTACTCCCATCTGGGCACCTCTGAATTGTCACTAGCTGACCCCCGGGGTAGGGTGAGGCTCTGTGAAGATCTGTGGGCTCCACTCTGATGTTTACAGCTACATTTGGTAGCAGAGGAGTGAGGCGCCTTCCTCCATGGAGCTCTGAGTGGGATGCGTGGGAGACAAAATGAGCCCATGTCAGAGCCCCTGTGTTCCTGTGCTCCAGACGAGGGCAGCAGAGCTGAGGCCCGGGGCCTGTCAAGGCCACCAGGTGAAGAATGAAGCAGCATCCTGATCCCCAGCCTGATCGGAACACTGGGCGGCACCCTGGGATGGTGAGGGAAGCACTGGCCACATAGCAGGTGCACAGCTTCTCCTGAGGATGATCACATTGGCTCTGCTTGTGTTTGTGGGGACCCCAGGCAAGTCCTTTCCTCCAAAGCCTTTCTTTCCTTTTAAATGGAGACGTGGATGTCCACCTTGGAGTTTCATCGAGATGACTGATTCTTCGAGCAACCTGCTCTCCTCTCCCCTCACTGTTTAAGTGTTAAGGACACAGCAGGCAGTAAAACAGACAAACATTCCTGCTTAGGGGAGCTGGCAGTTAACGCGGTGAATGAGGAAATTATACATCAGGTCATGGGGGATTAGGAAAATTGAGTAAAATGAGTTTGGGGAAGTGACGATAGGGTGGAGAGGGTTGTGACGTATGCAGAAGAGTCACATCCCTGAGAAGAGATGTTTGAATGAGAAGCGACCTGAAAAGGTGAACCATGCAGAGATCTGGAGGGAGAGTATCCAATGAGGGAGCAGCAAGTGTAAAGGTCCTGGGGTAGGCAGCACCTAGTGTGTTCAGCAATAGCCAGGAGGTATAAGAGGGAGGGGGTAAGAGATAAGACCTGAGAGGAACTGGGAGTCAAAGGAGGGTGTGGAACCGAAGATTTTGTGGTCCTGGGGATGGAACCCAGGGTCTGTGCATGCTAGGCAACCACTGTGCCACTGAGCCACACCCTAGCCCCTTGGAGCCAAGGGTTCTAACAGGCTCTCCCAGCTGTCATGTGTGAGGAAGGGGCTGCGTGTCTGACAGTGGAGCAGCCCCTCTCCTGGACACTTGGGGGCTGAGCCCTGCCTCACCTTCCATCCTCTTGGGTTCCCTGGTGTGTGTGTGGGTGGTGGCAGAGAGCTGATCACAGTCATCCCCAGCCTGGGCTCCAGGCTTTGTAGGGTGGGCATGAAGGCTTTCACCAGGAAGTGGCCACCCTACCCCTGCAGGCACGGAGCCCTCGTCACTGTCCCCATCTACAGCCTGTGGTTTGAGTTTGTCCTCCAGCAGAAGCCCTGAGGATGGGCACAGCACAGCCAGGCACAAACTGGGTTTGTGCAGAAGAGAAATGTCCACAGCCCTCCCCACGATGCTGGGTGGAGCAGTGATGGGGTCACTGAGAGAGGCCCAGTGGGAAGGGACTGGGTAGGATGGGCAGCCAGTCTCACCCACACCCAGCGGGAGCTATGTGCTGACACAAAGCCCCAAATTCCCCATCTCGCCTCTCTGACTGCACTCATTTTGCGTCTAAGCCCTGGCTCGGCTGAAGGCCCAGGATGGATCCGAGGACAATGGTGCCCAGCTCTGGGTACTGACCTCATGGCCGAGCCTGATCTCAGCATTGCCCCCCACCCTGTCCTCCCAAGTTAAGCTGACCAGAACCTCTGCACAGACATCTCAGGCCTGCTGCTCAGGGACAGTGTCCTGGCTACTTGCATGCTTCTTGTGAAGCAGTGCTCACTACCTCCCAGGGCAGCGATGCCTGGCTTTAAGCTACTAGGATCATAGGAAAAGTTGTTCTTTCTTCTGCATCAGCAGCAGAAAGAGGCTGAGCTTGGCTTTCTAGAGCCCTGACCACATGGCCCTCTGGGTTCCCACTGCCTGCATCCTGTCCTCATCTCTTCTGCCCTGCATGCCTCCCCTCCATTCTTGCTGTAATGTTGGGCCTTTAGACACCAGAGAACTGGGAACCTTGAGCCCTGAAACTTATCTCCTCCAGAAAGGGAGTCTGGTCAGCCCTCTGCATCCAGGGGACCCACATCCTTGGGCCCAACAAATGGCAATCAGAAATAGTTTTTAAAAACTGCATTTGTATTGAACTTGTACAGGCACATTTCCTTGTCATTATTCCCTAAACAATACTGCATAACAATTATTTACATAGCATTTACACTATATTAGGTATTATGGAGATAATTTATATTATAGAGGTGTATGGGTATCTAGAGATGATTTAAAGTACATGGGAAGCCGGGTGTGGCGGTGCATGTCTGTAAACCCAGCACTCAGGAGGCCGAGGCGGGGGGAATCATGTGAGTTCGAGGCCAGCCTGGGCTACAAAGTGAGTTCAAGCCCAGCCTGAAATGCATAGTGAAACCCTGTCTAAAAAAAGACCAAAAAAAACAGTGCATGAGAGGATATATGTAGATTATATGCAAATACTACATTGTATATAAGGGACTTGAGTACTCATAGATTTTGGCATTCAGCGAGAACTCTGGAAGCAGTTCTCTGCAGATATTGAGCGGTGACTGTACAGGGAAGTAGTTATAAGCGTGCTCTTGGAGCGAGTTAGCTACTTCATTGCTATGTCATCCTGGACTTAATGTCTCTGTTGCCTCAGTTTCCCTTATATGTAAAATGGAAAAAGTGCTCTAGGTAGGGAAATGGAGACCTGGCTACCCGTAGAAATCAGCCCACTGGCGGCAAGAATGAGTTTAGACACCCTGAGGTTGAGTGGCTTCCCTAAGAGGCAGGGGTTCTGGGCCCCCATGCAGCCCAGCAAGGAGGGGCTGCTTTTTCCACATCACTCCTGTCTCACACCAGAGCACTTTGCTCTGGGCCGCCCCAGCCCTCACCTCCTGCCACCCGACCTGGGAAGCCTGACTGGGAGGGGCTCACCCACCCTGCTCTTCTTCTTCATCTTCTGCGTGCCTGTTTCAGGGGCTGGAGATGGTGGCATTGGAGGGGATTCTGGGGTGGGTAGGGACATGAGAAGCCTCAGTCGAGATGGAGGGAGAAAGGGAACCCTCCAGGGGGGTGAGGGCCCCCTGGGCAGACTTGGAAACTAAGGTTCTGGGGTTGAGAGCCTTCAGTCTCCCTGGGGCACAAGGAGGGAAGAGGCACCCTGACCACCACCTGCCTGCTTGGCCCTCATGCTGTCCTGGGCTCAGGCACCCTGCTAGACCTGAGCTCCCTGAAGATCATGGTGATTCTGGCACTTGTTCAGATGTGACCGTGGGTTGCAGAGAGGCAGGGCTGGCCTGTGGGGCCAGGACCAGGGCAGGAGTGGAGGCGCCTTAGCCAGAGGGGACTGTGATCAGCAGGTCCAGCACCATCCTGGTGCCATCCCTCTGGGACAATCTGGCCCCCTGAGTGCTATGGACCCTTCTTCAGGGTCCTGGTTCTAATGCACCCCAGAACGCAAGGAGTCCCTGGGAAGCTGGGAGTCACAAAGTCAGGAAATGTGTGTGGAAGGGCAGTTTGCTCCCGCGCTGTGGCCCTGGGTATTAGACTGAGTGGCAGGTGTAAGCCCAGCTGTAACTTTGAAATTAACATGAGTGACATCTGGAGATGTCTTCCAGGCCTGGAGTGGGATGTGACTTTGATTGGTGACAAAGTCTCAGGCAGTGCTGACACTGCCAGTGTTTGTGGTCTGAAGTCACAGCGGAAGGAAACAATAAATTTGAGCTGCAGGTTGGTAGAAATGATATTTCTCTCCATGCAGACACATGCATCCCTGGACTCCACTCCATGTGCCCCCAGCTCTAGGGCTGCCAGGAACAGGAGAAAGGCAACACCACGTGCACTAAATGACAGTAACAAGGCCCTCCCCCCAAAAAAAACAGTCGTCAGTCTTCATGGAGGGCTTGCTTTGTGCTAGACTCTGGACCAAGTTCTTCCCTTCATCTGATCCTCACCCCAGCCCAGTGAGGCCGGCACTGGGGTAGTCCCAATTTTGCAGAGAAAAAAATCGAGGCACAGAGAGGCTAAGGTCACATAGCTCGTGAACAATGGCATCAGGATTTGAACTCCAGTCTGTCTGACCCCAAAGTCTGTGCTGTCCCCCCCACCTACTAGAATGGCTGGCACACATGGGGTTTAATAGATGTTTGACCCATTTAAAGGGTCATTGCTGAATCCTGTGTTTACGGAGGGACATTCCCTGGGGCTAGGCTGGGCTCTGTGGACTTACAATGGATTCTATATTTATCATCCCCAGTCCTAGTCAGCCTAATGGATTCTAAGTGGAGTCGATATTAGTTGCCCCCATGTTATGGAGGGGCCAGCCTTGGGGGAGGGTTTCCTCCAGCTCCGGGCCCAAATTCCTGAGCAGGCAACGCCTCTTTGGACCTACAGGGAGTGGCAAGGCACTGAGCAAGAAAATAACCTGGGCAAAGACGCAGGGGGACCTCTGGACCTACTGGGAAAACCTTCACATGTGCCTGGGAGCAGCAAGCCCTGGTCCGGGGGTGTGAGGACACCTTGCTCTCTGCCTCTGTGAGATCCGGGTCATCACGGGCGTGTTTATTAATCACCACAGACAGGATGGGGTCGCCCACTTGCCAGGTCCCCCAGGGCATCAGAGTGGGAGGGAACTGGACTGGCCAGGGAAGAGCGGAGGGAGGTGCAGTCTGGAGTTGGGGCAGCAGATAGGACAACCTCCTCCCACAGATGGGGTCCCTCTCCCTCAACTTCAGCTCTTTTTAAAAGTAATTATTTGGAGGGCACATGGGATCACTGAATATGGTTTGAAGATACAAAAGACTTTTAGAAAACGGCTTTCCTCCCTCTTCCTCCTCCAACTTCCCAGGTTCCCTCCCACTAGCCAGTTTCTTTCATCTCCAGAATATTCTACCAAACACACCCATGTGTGCACGTATGTACATATTCCGCTTTTTAAAAATATCTCAGTGGTGGCATCAGACGCCCTCTCTTCTGCATTGTTTCCACTGTGTCTTAAAGTACTTTTGCTACTAGATACAGTTAACAAATATTTACTGAGTACCTACTAAGTACCAGGTAATGCTGTCATGTGGTCAGCTGGTGCCACTGCACTGATGCAGGCCACATTCCCTTCCCTGGAGAGACTGTGCAGGGCATCCTGGTACAAAGTGAGCAAGCCTAGAGGTGCATCTTGGTATTCATATGCCAGTGCATCAATGGGATAAATTCCTACATGCGGAATTCTGGAATTCCAGAAGGAGACACAGAACTGGGAGGGACCACGGCCCTGGGGAGCTGTGATGGAGAAGCCCAGGAGGCTATGGGTGCCCAGGAGGAGGCTCATGACCTGGCTAGTAGGATGGGGCCTCTAGGGAGGCTAGCAGGAGGAGTCCTCTTCACTAAGCCCTGCTGTGTGCTGGGCTGGGTGTCGCCGCTTGGGAGCTCTGTGTCATACATTCGATCATCACTCACTAAGCATGAGAGCCCTGGGGCTGAGGCAGCTGGTGGAGAGGGCAGCACGCCCACTCTGCAGCTGAGGAGCCCGCGGTCTTACAGGAGAAGACAAAGGCTTAGACTGCAGACTACCTCCTTTCCCCCAAGCCCCTGACAACTGCCGGGCAGAGTACAACTTCCAGACCCCACTGCCTCCTGGGATTGGGCCCACAGGGCGTGATGCCGGATGGCTGGGCTCTTACAACAAGATTGCAGTGACGTCCACTCTGCCCTGGCCAGCTTTCCAGCTCTGCCCTGTGACTCCATGCCTCTGGGACCAAGATGGTTTGGCTGATCTCCAGCGCATGGGTGTGTGCGTGGGGAGGAGCACCGCCTCTCCCTTCCTCAGAAGGCCAGACCCTGGCACACTGGGGCTGTTTCACAAGCCTGAAGAATGAGACCCAGAGGGTTGCTCTGGGGTAGGGGGCCGCTCAGCCTCATAGCAGACAAGGTTAAGCTAGCAGCCAGCTAGTCTGCACTCCACACAGAACTGCAAATCCCTGTGAAGCCGGAGACTCAGCTAAAGCTTTCCTGTCTCGGGAAACTCAGCTAAAGATGTTCTGAGCCCATCCCTCCATCGGGCAGGTGGGAGAGCAGAGGCCTTGAGAGAGCCAGCTGGGGGCAACAGGGCCATAGGGCAGCTCCACAAGGCTGGCTTCCCACCTGCCCAGCCACCAGAAGCCTTGTTCTTCTTCATTGCCCAGTCATCAGGCTTTATTTCATTTACAGAATAAACTTGACTTTAGAAAGTTGCTGAAGCAATAAATGCTTTCTGGGCCAAATTCAAACGAGACAGCCTGGAGCTGTCCAATGTGTCCACGTGCCTCTCAACCAAGCAAGGCCAAGGAGGCGAACCCAGAGAGAAGCGGGGCTCCCACTAGGTGGATCTGAGTCCAGAGCCCTTTGGGAGTGAGCCTAAAGGCATTAAGTAAGTGAGGTAAATGTCCCCTCCCAGAAGGACACAATCACCAAAGGTTTTGTCTCCCCAAACTTCCAGATATTTCAGGTTGCTAATGCAAGTGTACTTGTAGTTTTGCTTACCATGGACAGGATCACCAAAAAGTCCCTAATCTGCCTCTTGATTCCTTTTTTAGGGGAGAGCAGCACATTTTGGACAATTCACTCTCCAAGGTCAGGACCTCTTTGTACAGTATTTCAGAATCAGGCCTTACTCACTCGAGGGCCTGAGGGCACAGAGGGCAGCCCTGCCTCCTGCTGAGGAAGGCGGGAGGGGCCCCAGTCTGGGGCAGAAGCCCCTGTCTGAGGACTGATGGCCCCATGCAGTGATAGGGACACAGGGAGGAGGCAGGCAGTGCCCACCAGGGTGGAGAGGGGCTGGGTAATTGGCCGGATTATCCCAGCAGGGAGGCCTCCTTGGGGGAAGCTATTTTTAACTCTGAGAGACTGAAGCCACTTCCCTTCCTCCCTTTATTGCCCTTTCTGCCTGTCCTCTTGGGGCCTGAAGGCCTTGCCCGCCTTCCTGGAAGCTTGTCCCTTAGAAGAAGAGTGAGTACAAGGGAGGGAGGAGAGAACGCCCACCATATTCCACCCTCCCAAGCAGGGCACAAGTTCCCAATTTCAGAAGAGGAAAGAGATTCAGAAAGCGCAAGGGACCTTTTGGAGCCTTTGCTGTTTTTTTTTTTACACATCTATGACCTCCACCAGCAGCCCCTTGAGGCTGCTGGAAGTATCTTAAATTAAAAATGGGGGCAGGTGTGGTGGTGCACGCCTGTAATCCCAGCACTCTGAGAGGCTGAGGCAGGATAATAGCAAGTCTGGGCAATTTAGTGACTTAGCGAGACCGCCTCTCAAACAACAAACAAACCATAAATCAAAATGAGATTGGCTTGACTCACAATCATAAATCCAGGGGTGAGTCTATGGGGCTCAAAAGACCTGTCTTGAAATTTGTTTCTCTCAATATCCTGGCTCTGCTTCCTCTGGGTACTGGTCATTTCAGGTGGGCTCACTCCATATGGGGCAGAAGTTTCCCCAGTATGTCCCTCCTTCCAGCCTTGGGAAAGAAAGCAGCACCTTTTCCAGTGGATTAGTCAAAATCCTAGGGCTCATTTTCATTGGTTGGCTTTGATCACATGTCCATCTCTCCACCAATCACTACATGCTCACTGCCAGGTCAGTGGGTTACTTTCCATTTCTGGGCCCTGGGGATGATGGCCCAGGTCCACAGGAAACATGTGATGGAAGGTATGGGGTGGGAGTGGGTGAGACACCCCATCCCCGTGGCAAGAATCAGGTTCTCAGCAGTAGGGCAGGAACATCAGGACTTGGACTAATGATATCCCTGAAGGTTGCACAGCCTGGACAGAGACGTGGAAAGTGGAACCTGGCTGCTCGATGCTCAGGAGATGCAGATGGAGCTCCACAGGAAGCCGGGCCTTCAGCCTGGCCCATGCCGCCCTCCTGGCCACAGCCATGCAGCGCATCCTTCTCACAGCTGCAGCTCCAGGGGAATCTGGAGGAGGGGCACGGGGTGTCAGAGCCTTGCACAAGGGAAATCAGTCAGCCCAGCTCCCAGTGTGCTGATCAATGCCTGCTTCCTGAAGGATGTTGGGAGGGGTGAAAGGCACTCAGTGTCCTGTTCCCAGGGCAGCCATTGGTCTTGAAGTTCAGCAAGCCTCGGATCAATGCTTCAGGGTCAGCCAGGGGCCTGCAGGCTTCAGGCACTGGCTGGGGAGAAGTGAGTGTGTGTGTGACTGCCTACCAGGGGCCAGCCACCCCCCCCAGCACCTCTGGGGACAGGCCCTTCTCCTCCCTGGGCATCACTGCCACCTATCTGGGCATCTTTCCATCTCCTGATGGGTTAGTTTCCATCTGACTATCGTCTGTGCACAGCTGACACTGGCTGCTATCACCATCACTGTTACAGTTTTATCATCCAAGACGAATGGTGTTAAGTAAAGACACCAGGCAGAGGGTGATACTTCTGGGCCTGACCTCTGCTCTGACGCAAGCTGGCTGTGGAGTGGGCTTAGGTGAAGCACAGCCCTGCACCTCTGGTCTTACCACTGGCACTGCAGTGGGGCAAGTGCAGTTAGGTGGCCTGTGGCTGCAGGCACCATGCAGAGCAGGAGGCTCCAGTCATCACTGAAATGCTCTCATGTTTGTCCATCTTTCTCGGTATGCAGACATTACTCACTCTGGGCCCTGGGCTGCACCCCTCGTCTCTGTCCTCAAGGAGCTGACAAGTTGGTGCAAGAGGTAGACATTAAGATACCACAGAGAGTGACTAGCTTGGGAAAAACCAAAGCAGGAAGCTGGGTAGCGTGGTGAACACCTTTGATCCCAGCACTCTGGAAGGCTGAGACAGGAGGATTGCAAGTTTGAGTCCGGCCTGGGCAATTTAGCAAGACTATGTGTCAAAATAAAAAAATTTTAAAAAGGGCTGGGGATGTAACTCAATGTGAAATGCCCTGGATTCAATTCCCAGTACTGAGAAAAACAAACAAATGACAACAACAACAAAACAGGGGAAGGGCAGTGAGTCCTACAGTGGGCAGGCCTCTCCCTGAAGAAAGAGGAGACACTGTACTTGACTACGGGGTCAGCAACAGGGTCAGTCTGCTGGCAGACCTGTGTTGCCAGCCAGAGGGTCAGAAGGGGGAGGCCCAGGGAGGTGGGTGTCGTGAGAAGCCTGAGGGATTTGCTTCTCTCACCCATTTTGCATTTGGATGGGACTTGGCCTGGAGAGGCCCTGAGGACTGAAGCTGGGTCAAGGTCTAGGGTGGGCAGGAGAAATCCTGGCAGCTCTCCAGCGGTGTTCCTGGGGAGCATCAGGTGCAGCTGCCTGCCAGGCCAGGCAAAGACATCAGGGAGGGGCTGTTGATTGATTTATACCTAAATGTTGATGATCGATTTATGCCAAGCACAGGACACTGTATTAAGATGTGATTGCTACAAGAGTGGGTAGCTGCTACATAGAGAGGTTGAAGTTCTGAGCCTGCTGCCTGTAGGGATGGCAAACTGCAGCCTTCAGGACACTCTCCCTGTTATATAAGGGGGCCTCACTGTCCTCAAAACGAAGGAAGGATTCTGGATGGGCCAAGCCTCCCACCCCAGCCCACCCCGGCCTCCCTGGCCTGTGGCTCTGAGAATGCTCAAGTCTGTGTATGGTTCTCGATCATCAGCCCAGGGTTGGAAGGGACAGGGCTCCAGATGAGCCTCAGCCACATCCTTGTCCTGAAGAAGGTCCTTGCTGGAAGGGAAGAAAGAGAACTGCAGGTTGAGGAACAGCTGAGTGCAGGGTCATATGGAGGGTGTCGGGAATGTCTCTGTTATGGGACACCTGACTTGGGCTCATCTCTGGCTTTTCCCATGGCCACGCAAGGGTAAGGTGCGTTTTATTCCAGGAGCTATTATTATCCCCTTTTTCCAGAGGAGGAAATGGAACCCAAGCAAGGGAGGCACCCAAGGGCCCTCTGCTAGGGAGGGGCAACCTTGGGGTGTGGGTCACCCTCCCCTGCTGGGTCCACTGGGACACTTCTGAACACTCTCATCTCAACAGTGGAGGGAGGCAGGATACCTCCATCCTCTGGGGGCAGGGAGGGCATGAGCCCCCTTTTCCAGCACAGAGAGTCTGGGTAGGTGTATAAACTGGTCATAGAGGGACCTGCCCACATGTCTGACCCCCTGTCCTCAGTCCCTACATCTGGAGCATGGGTGTGTCCCCACAGGGAAGCTGGCACTCCTGTGCCTTGCAAAGGACCAACCACTGAGGGCCCAGGACAACCTCAAAAGGGACATGATTATGGTTAAGAATTGAACCCTGGGAGCTGGAGGTGTAGCTCAGTGGTAGAGTGCTCAAGTAGCATTTGCAAGGCCCTTGGTTTGATCCCTAGCACAACAAAACAAAACAAGACAAAACAAAGCAAAACAAAACAAAACAAAACATCAGACTCTGGAAGCAGGTTGAGAAGAGGGATGTGAGGCCTACAGCACAGGGCTTGGGCAGCCAGGCCTACTTCTTGGCTGAGACATTCTTGGCTGTGTAACATCATTCTGTGAAATGGGTCTGATCGTAGGGCCCAGGAAGAAGAACTGTTGGTTTCATACAAGCCATCCTGGTGGGCAACTGGGTGGGGGCTATGTGTATGTGGGTGCTCCAGGCTTCAGGATGCCCTAGATTGGTGATGGCGAACCTTTTAGAGCTTTCAACGATAACAAACATCTGGGTGTGGCACACATGCCCTAGATTCACCCTCTTTTGCTGGAGCTGTCAGAATCCTGGATCCAGAGTTCGGTGGTATTCCTGTCCATTCCCTTGTCCCCCAGATGAGGGGATGCCAAAGGACTCCTTTAGGCACCCATGGTGGGTCTGAATGAGAGGGCTGACTCAGGCCTGTTCCTGCGGGGACACCTGAGAAGTCTCTTAGGATGGGGAAGGGGGACTTGAGGGCTGCTTCCTTCGTTCCTGCCTTCAGCTTCTGTCTTCTGGGCATAGGGGCAGCAGAGAGTGGGGAGCTGAGGCATTTCCCATCTTGGTTACTTGGAGGGAGAAGGAGGAAATTTTTCTAGGGAGCTTTTGGTCCCCTGAGAGGCTGGTCTCCCAGAAGGAGGAAGGAAAGGAGGAAGAGGAGGAGGAGAAGGAGGAGGAAACCAGGACATTGTGTGCCTACGCAGGGCAGGCATGGGGGCATTGGGGTGGACTGCCCTTGACATTCCTTTTTCTTTTTATTGTAGTTTTAATACACTCCTCGCCAGGCAGGGAGGCAGAGTTCTCATCCTAGGGACACACCTGGTTCTAAGTCCTGGCTCCACCATCCAGTGGCTTTGTGACTAGGCAAGTGACCACCATTCTCTGTGCCTTGATTTCTTTATTTGTAAAATGGGCCAATGAGTGTATTTACTCCAGAGGGTCATAGTGACAGCTAGTCACTTTAGCCAAGTCCTTAGCACACAGCTGAGCATGTAGCGAATGCCCAGTAGTCAGCTGTTTTACCCAGCCCAGAGCCCTGCTAAGAGCCTTAGGTATACTCATTGCATTTAACCAGCAGTATAGCTCTATGAAGTAGGAATCTCCGCTAACTCTTTGACCACAGGGAAACTGAGGCATTGAGTGATGAAGGAACTTGCCTCCACAGTTGCTCAGGAGAGGAGGTGGGATTTTCAAACTCAGTACAACCTGAGGTTGGTTGAGTGTTCTGGGTGACCCTGGGGCCTGGGGCAGTTGCCTGGGGCCTGGAACCCGGGGCTGGCAGGGCCTGCAGAGGGCTCTGTGCTAAGCTGCCAGTGATCTGGGCCGCAGCCAGAGCTGTCCTCCTTGGTTAGAATCCTGCAGCCAGCCTCCCTGCTGTGCAGACACATAATTATATTTCACATTAAAGGGGAAGCAGAGGCCAAGGGGGCCGGAGAGCCCTTTGAGGCTCATGCTCTGGGCATAGATCTGCCTCCTCAGTCCAATTCCGTGGCCCTAGGGCTGAACTGGGGTTCAGGCCAGTGATAAAATGGGGTTTCCCTGGGTCAGGGCTGAGCTGGGTTGGTCTGTCTGCCAGGATGAAAGGCCTCAGCCCTGTGGGAGGCAGAGAAATGTGAGGCCCAGACAATACACCCCAGGAGGCTGGAAGAGCAGGGCACTTGGGGACAGGCTGGGAGGAAGCCTGAGCCTTAGACAGGGGTGAGCAAGAGAAGGGAGTCACAGGGGGGTCAAGTTAGCAGAGAGAGGAAGGGGGAGGAACAGAGGAGAAAGCAGGAGATGGGAGAAGCCAGAGCACAAGATGGGGAAGAGAGATGTGCTGTTAAGGGATGTGTGTGTACGTGTGTGTGTGTGTGTGTCCCCATGCGAGTGTGTGTGCTTAGTGTGCAAGGGGAAATGATTCTGAGGGAATGCACAAGCTTAGATGTGGGCATTTGTGCACAAGTCAGATACCACCCTGCACGTGCACGTATGAACCTGTGCACCTGCAACCATCGTGCTTGTCAGGGCATGTATTTTGTATGTGCGGATGAGATGCTGAGCCTGTGTAGCCAGCTATGTGCACGCATGTCCAAGATTTCCTTGCCTGTGTGTGTATGCCTGTGTGTATCCTCGCCATGCACCTGTGTGCGTGCGTGTCCCCGGGAGGATGTGCCTGTGCGTGCGAGTATGTGTGTGTGTATGTGAATGTGTATGTGTGTGTGTACGCGCGGGCGCGCGCGCGCCCCAGTGAGCAAGTGGCTGGCAGGGTGTGTGGGGGGGTGGCCCGGGGCTAGAAGGGGGCGCCGGCCGGGTCAGGGCCGCGGTGGGCGGGGGCAGCGGCGGCGCGGAGCGGGCGTGCTCTCGGCGGAGAGTTAGACGAGTTGCGGAGCTGGGCAACGGTGGCAGCGGGGCGCGGAGCTGGGTGCGCGCCGAGCTTCTACCTCCCGCCGCCTCCTCGCCTCCATTCCTCGCTGTCTTCCCCCGGCCACACCGCCTCCCTGGGAACGGTAGCCGGGGGGAAGGGGCCTGGCGCGGCCGAAACCCGCGGGGAGGCGCCCGGGACCCGGGCGTGGGGGAGCGCTCCGGGCCCTGCCCGGGATCAGATAACAGCCGGAGGGGGAGGGGGAGGGCCGGCTGCGCTCACAGCGGGACCGAGGGACCAGCGCCAGCCGCACCAGCCGGAGCGAGCGCCCAGCGGCCGGGGGCGCCGTCCAGGCGCGCCCCCGACCCGTGGCTGGACCGGGGCAATCCGCTCCTGGGCCAACGCGACCCTGGGCATGGAGCGCCTCCGGGGGCTGTCCTGAAGCGGCGGCGGCGGCGGCGGCGGCGGCGGCGGCGATGCAGTCAGTGCAGCGGCTGCCGGGGCCAGAATCCGCCGCCCGGAGCTCGGAGGACGCGGAGAGCGCCGCGCCCCTGCCACTGACCAAGGTAAGAGCGCGGCTGCCGGCGCACGGACCCCGGGGGCCGAGCCCCAGCTACACTTAGGCGGCCTCCCAGACCCCTAGTGCGCGCGAGGTGGTGCAGCAACAGGGAAGGTGGGGCAGGAGGGCTTTTTCTTGCTCGCATCCCCCCCCTTCGGTGAACCATCCGAGGAAATGCTGACTGCGAGCTTTTCTTCCGCTGCCATGTCTACGGCTACCGCCACCAGGGAACTTTACTCCAAGCTAACCTTCGTCGGGGGGTGCTTCGGGAAACTTTGAGAAGCCCTAAGTCCCCCTCTGCTCTGTTTGCATGAGGGGGCTCGGGAGGGAGCCGGCGAGAGCTACTTTGCGCGCGGCATCGGTCCTAGGCGTGACCTTCTCCGATACCCCTCGATCAAGCTGCGGGTACCGAGGGGCGTTTGGGCTTTGTGAGAGGGCCCAAAAAAGACCCCGGTCCGAGGCCTGCGGGTGTTTGGGGGTGTTTCTCTTCTCCACCTCCTGTGTTCTAGTGGAGTAAAAATATTCTGGAAATGGTTCTCAGCCAGCGAGCCAGCAGACAAGTCCAGCGGCTTCTTTTTGCTTTTTAAAAGTCGGCCTTGTGAAGCCCGCAGGGGCTCAGGGCGGGTGGTCCCCCAGGTGCTCACAAGTCTGCTTTGAGTGTCCTGAGGGGGGAGCTGGAAGGCGATCAGGGCTTTTGGAAGTGGCGGCTGGGGTGGGGAACTCCTGGAGGGGGTGCTTCAGATGAGAGTGGAGGCCCATGCCTATCTGTCTTGTTCACGTGTCATGTGCATGTCTTAAAAGCAGTGTTTGGAATGGAGCCATCTGATAGTGTTCTTTGGTGGTGGTCTCTGGTTCTGAGCGGTCCTGCCTCCCCTAAGACTGGATGCTCAGGGAGCAGGGCTACCCCCTCCCCATTTCCAAGGGGGCGTACCCATCCTGCAGTTTCGTTATGCCTGTGGCCATTTCTAGTTTCTTCTTCATTCCCCCGTGCCCAGACCTGAGCCCTGCATCAAAGCACTGGGGACTTCCTGCCCCCTGCATCTGCCTCCTAGAACCCGGTTCCCAGGCTCTGTCTCCTG
The DNA here is from genome assembly GCA_028451465.1 of Erethizon dorsatum. Lineage (NCBI taxonomy): Eukaryota > Metazoa > Chordata > Mammalia > Rodentia > Erethizontidae > Erethizon > Erethizon dorsatum. The sequence goes on from CM051826.1 coordinate 22,099,588, forward strand.
GGAGCGCCGAGGCGCCCACACGCCGCTGAAATCGGCAGCCGCCTCCTTGAAGGTGCCAACCCAGAAGGCGTTAGCCTCTGGCCTACCCTTCGCCCCCTCCTCGAGATGCCAGTGAAGGCCAGCCCCTGGCTGCTGTTCTACCTGGACTGGACCCCAGCCTCACCTGCCCTAGGCTGTGAGGCCGAGGCCCCTCCTCTCAAAGCTCCGCCCTGGACTGCCGCCATGTGGCAGAAGAGCGCCGGAGGAGAGGTACAGCTCAGCACCAAAGGCTCTGAGGAGTCTTTCCTAGGAGGCTTCCCTCCTGTGTTCTGAAAAGAGCCCCCCTCACCCCTGTGTCTCCCAGGGGCCCCCAAAGAGATTTCCAGCAAAATCTGTCCCTCAGCTTTCTGGTGGCTCCTCTAACCAGCTTGGGGATCCAAGGTTGGCTGCTCCAGGAGGGGACCCTGTATCAGGTGGGGTCAAGTCTGAGATAGAGCAGGTCTGAAGCAGGAAGTACCTGAGCACCCCTGGGACAAAGAGGAAGGTTTCACTGTGCTGGACAGCAGGGCCAGACCCTCTTCTCCACTGGAACACTGCTGAGCACATACAGTAGGCACTCTGTAAACGCTGACTGTTGCCACGGCGTGGCAGGCATGTGCACAGTTGAGGGATATTAGGAGCTGAACTGTTCGAGGAGGAAGATGTGCCTGGAAGAGGTATTGCCCAAGGTCACATGGCGGGCAGCTGGGCTGAAACGGAAGCTTCGCCTAGCTTTCCCCAGGCGAGGGGGCTATCCCTGCCAGCCTTGCTGCCCAGGGTTACTGCATCCTTTTCCCTAGGTCTGCAGCAAAGGGCACAAGGAACACTGGGTTGTTCCATAATAATGGAACATAATAATGACGACAGCAATAATAGTAGTAACAGTACCAGTGACAGTACTGCCCTGCGTTTCTGCAGTGCAGAAACTGGGACCAGTGCACCAGTACTGGGACCAGTGCAGAGTGTGGGCAGTTTCCTCTGGCCTAGCATTCCTTTGGTGTCCTGGGCCATGGTTGGCAGCACCAAGGGTGGCACTAGAGGCCTTGGCACACAGCTGGGGTGGAAATGACTGTTGTCACTCCCAGCAACGTCTATGGTTCTCACCTACCCCCAACCCTCATCCCCTGGCAGGGGCTACCGGTGCCTGAGCAGTAGTCACCCTCAGCCCCTGCTCCTAGCCTGGCTCTGGCCTGGGCCGTCCCTCTGACAGGTGCAGCTGGTGCTGTGGATGGGCCTCAGCCAGGGCTTTACTGTGAGTGACGTGTGGACACACCTGCCCCGCCCCTTGGGCCTGCCACTGGAGCCCCGCCATGGGCTGGCATCAAGGAGAGGCCAGAAAGGGTAGCTGATGGGCAGCAGGAGGGGTGGAGGCTGGGCCAGCCATGAGGAAGGAGTGGTGGGCGTGGGCTCAGCCCCATGAAGGAGGCTGCTTTGGGGAAGAGCTGTGCTTTGGGGAGCCAGCAGCAGCAGGGAAAGGCTGCAGATGAAAGTGAGCTGCTCAAAACTGGGCCGCAGGCAGGGCGCCTGAGGCTTCACAGGAGTTGTGGGGGTGGGGTGGGGTGCTCAGCAGGGACAGGTGGGTTTTCCAGAGGAGCTGGGCCCAGGGCAGGACCAGAGCCCTAGCTGGGCACTGGCCGAGGGCCCAGTTCTCTGCCAGCTTATTTAATTTCCTAATGGCCTGCCAGAGCAGAGGGCGGCATTAGCTCCATCATACAGACAGAACTTGGAGGCGGAGGGAGGCTCTGGAAGGGCCACAGCCTGAGTGCTTCCAACTCAGAGCCTTGGAGCTTTCCCTGGGACAGATCACACCCTCCCTTGCACCACAGACACTCTGCCCTAGGTATTTCTGTGCCAGGTTGCTTGGACTCCATGTGCCTGCCTGCATTCCAGCTCCCAGGGAGCTGCATCCTTAGGACCCGGTGAAGGCCTGGCATGCAGTAGGTGCTCAGTAGATGCTCCGTGAGGCTTCAGTGGTAGCTCTGGGTCTGCTGTGCTGGTACAAGCTGTGGTGGGCATGAGCGCTGGGGATGGAGACCCTGGCAGTCCACTTTGAAGCGTCCTGCTTATAGAAGTGCTGAATGAATGGCCATTGAATCAATGGATATCACTGTGTGGGAGGAGACCTGAGGTCAGACAAGCAGTGCCAGGGAGGTAGTGGTGCCAATGGGACAGTCACTGCTGGCCTCAGTTTCTTGTCTGTGAAGTGGGACTGAAGCCCCAGGATGGGGGAAGTGGAAATGTGAACCTTATGATATGTTTCTGGGAGGCATGCAAAAAGGGTCTTTGGGTGTGCAAAGGGTGCCCTGGGAAGAGGGGGGTATGAACATTTGTGGTGTCAGAGCCGTGGGAGTCTGTCACTCCAGCCTGGCCTTCCCTTGGCCATGGGGGAAACAGGCCCAGAGAAGGGGAGGCAGTTGGTTGTAGCAGAAGTAGCCTCAAATGTGGCCTCTCTCCCAGTGTGCCCTCCATCTCTAGCCACTGCTCCCTCTGCCACCCCCTCTGATGTTACCAGCTCAAGCTGTCCTCTTTGGCTGCTGAGTGGCAGCTGCTGAGGCAGCATGAGGCTGTGGGGACCCTAGAGACCCCAGCCCAGCCCCCTCATTAGCCTGCAGTCCTACAGTGCAGCCAGCCATGGTGGGGGCCCTTTCTGTCCCAGTTGGGCATTAGTGCTGCTCTTAGTCAGTGAGCACAGCTTCCTGGAACCTGTCAGGGACCCCTAACCGTCCTTCCAGATCTTTGGCAGCTGGAATCTCCCCTCTGCCCCTCACCTGTGGCCCGGGCCTCTTTGAAGGACAGGCTTGGAGAGAAGCCAAGGAACAAACAGTAACGCTTAGGGAGCCGCAGGCTTCCATTGTAGGCATTGTTGCTTGAGTACCTACTGTGTACTCAACACGCTGTGAGTGTCAGGGCCCTCCCACAGCTCTAGGCTGGCCTCGCTCCCCTGTCTCACTCCGTCCTCTCTGGCCACCCCACCTGCCCTCCCTGTTGTACTTCCTGTAGACCGGGCCTGCTCCTGCCTCAGGACCTTGGCATGTGACACTCCCCTTGCCTGGACTGCTCTTTCCAGATCCCCACACAGCCTCTCGCTCACCACTTTCAGATCTTGCCTAGATGCCACCTCCTTTCTGAGGCCTGTTTGACTCCCCTGTAAAACACTGTGTCCACCCTTGCAGGACTTTCACTCTCTCCTGCTTGATTTTTCCATGAGCTTGTATATCTGCTGCAGAGTATTTTATTTGTTTGTTTATTGTCTGTCTCCCCTTGAAGTATAAACTCCTTTATATTTGCAGAGTTTTGGTCCTGTTCTGCCACAGCTGTATCCTCTGGGCCTACAGCAGTAGACAGTGTATAGTAGGTGCTCAGTAAACGTATGGGGCATGAATGGGTTGCTTTGGCCGTGGGTATTGCCTGTTCAGAGCACGTGTGCAGCAGCAGTCATAGCCAACATTATTATCCATTCTGCAGATGAGTATACTGAGCTTCAGAAGGCTGATGTCATTGTCCCAGAATTGTGGGGCTCGTTGAGAGCGGAGCTGGGATTCAGACTTTTCTGCTGAGCCTTTGGTCAGCCATCTGTCTGGCCAAGGGGAAAGGAGTTGGAATTTATGTCAGGTCCCTCCTCTGTATTGAGCTCTTTATGTAGCTCTCACCTGCTGGAAGCTCTGAGCCTGGCTGTGTCCCAGCTCTGGAGGTCCCCACTCCAACCTGCAAATGTTGAAAGCTGGTCCATTGTAGAGCTGAGCAAATTGAGGCCCAGGGAGTCGAGCTTCAGCTCTCCACTGACCCCTTTAAATTGAAGAGTCTGGTCACCTTCCTTCCTTTGATGGACGCGTATGGGGGCAGTGGCCTTAGGAGGTGGTGTGGTGGGGGTATCTTCATTTCTTGCCCAGTTAAGCATTTTCAGACCCCACTGGCTGCTTGTGTTTTATGTCAGTGTATTTCACTTCCCTTTTCTGATCTCCTGGCATCCAAGTTTTATATATACTTCTAACTTTTAAAATTTTGTTGTGATCACTTTTAGCAGTTCCCTTAGTTGTCAAGAGAGCCTGGTGCTTTCTGGTTGGCCTGCTTTGATCTGAGCCTCAGCAGACAGGATTGGGGCTGGGGCCACTCAGCTTGTCTATGCCAGGTGAGCAGGCATAGGGCCCTTGCTTCTAAGGTCACCTGAGGCAGAAGAGGGACTAGGTACCCGGAGACCTGGAGCCCTTTGCAGCTGCTCTGCTCCCACCCAGAGGGGTACATTGGGGTGTGTGTGTGTGACTGTGTGTACGCTGTGACAACCCCATTGTGGGAGTGGGGACCCTGACACTAGGGAGGGGCAAAGCCCTGCCCCCAGGTCCAGTAGCTCTTTAGATGCACGGAGTGGGGAGCAGCGCAGGGAGGGAGGGCAGCTCTGTGCTCTGAAAACTACTTGCAGCTGTCTGAAGACTTGAGGGGGCAGGAGGAGGGAGCACATGGAGACGGATGTTGGGCTGTGTGTGATGGAGGCTGAGAGGACAGGGTGAGGGCGATCAAGGAGGAGCCATGGGGCCCAGTGAGGTGAGCCCTCACCCCTGCCCACCTCCCCCTTTCTCCAGCTGCAGCCTGAGCCCCTCAAGTGCTGGCTCCAGCCCTGCAATTCTCTGGCACTTAAAGCAAAAATAAATCACTGCCAGCAGCTGGCGTTCTGGGTGGCAGCAGCCGCGCCGTCCCCCGGCCCGACCCTCTGCCTTGGGGCTCCTGGTTCCAGGCCAAAGCCCAACACTGAGGCCGTGAGGGTAGGGGGGCATGGGAGCTTGGCGTGGCCCAGCAAGTGGTGGGGACTGAGTGGGTCATGGAGGGCAGAGGCAGGTGGGTACCTGGGACTACAAGAGTGTAGGGCCCAAGCCAGGTGGGGTGCTCAGGAATGGGACTTCCAAGCTAGATGTGGGGGCACATGCCTGTAATCCAGCACTCAGGAAGCTGAGGCAGGAGGATCAAAATTTCTAGGCCACCCTGGGCTACTTAGTGAAACCCTGTCTCAATAAAAGGGCTTCCTGGAGGTCCAGGCCTCAGCCTTGTGGAACTAGATCTGGGCAGGGCTGGGGCATTGCGAACTCAGAGGGACATGGACATCTGTACCCCTCTTACATACCTCCTTCAGTCCCAGCCCTGGGCTTCTCTTTTCTTTCTGGCCTCTCCCTTCCCTTCTCAGAGAATCCTAGTGGTCTTGACTTGTCAAGTGTTGGTGATACAGCCCTGACAATGTCAAATTTGACATCACTCATGCTTTCAGCAAATAGCTGATGAGCATGTCCATGTGCTTTGCCTGAGCCAGGAGGCTGGGGACACAGCAGTGCGCAAAACTTCCCCTCATGGGGTTGACACCTCAGTGGGTGGGGGAGGATAGACGAGTACCCAGACACAGGAGGAACCGAAGCCTTGGTCGCGTTCCTTGTTAATTACGGTTTTTAAATACAAGATTGTTGCATACTCCTGGTGGCATATTAAACAGTTGTGAGGAAAACAATTTTTAACTCTTTAATACTTTACTCATGATAAAGAGTTAAACAATTGAAAGTACATCCTTCATTTTTAGGCTGTGTCCTTCCTCCACCCAAAAAGCTTTATGTTTTTGAGGTGGCTTGTTAGAGAACCCCTAGATTTTCTGAGTAAACGTTAATATGTGATTGTAACTGTTTTAGCAGGCTGACACCTATGGCTCCCTTCCTTCTTTCCTCCCTCCCTCCTGTCTTTTCTCCTGCAGGGTCACTCCATGCATGCCATGGTTTCCCCTGCACCAGGAGCCTGGCCGTGTGGTGTCCCAGTGTTTGCAGGACTCAGGGCTCTCGTCCTGTCTCCTCTGGACATAGATTGAGGGCTGCATCACCAAGTCTCTGGATCATAGAATCCTAGTGGTGGAGGCTTTGAATGTGCAGAACCACTGAAGTTCACACGTCATGGGTTCTTTGTAAAGTCTCAGCCGCTTTGAGACAGAGAACCTGGAATTGCAGAATTGGAGCATTTCAGCACCAGGAGAGCTGCTGAGCCCTTGCTGGTCCTTCCTTCCTGGGATTTCTCTGGCAGTTTAAATGGTCCAGAGTCCTGGCTCCATCCCAACTTCTGGTGCAGAGGCTCTGGGGTAAGCCTGGTGGCTTTGGATTTTAATCTCCCCCAATAGCCCAGCCCCTTTGGTGAGGGGGCTGCGCTGCTGCAGCCCCAACCCCCAGACAGGTTCCCATCTCCTCAAGGCAAGTCCGGCTCCCACTTAGGACAGAGCAGGTCCCACTTGGGTGCCGAAGGGGAGGTGCCCATCAGTTCTCTGGGTGGGGTCCTTGAGTCTCTGATGCCCTTTCCAGAGTCAGGCTCACTGGCTGCTTTGCAGCCCTCAGGTAAGGGCAGGCCCCTGCCAGGGAGAATCAGATATGTTTTTCTGCAAGTTCTGCATCCCAGTGCCCACTGCCTTCCTGGTCACCCTTTCATTCCTGCAATGGAGCTTGAGAATTATCGTGCCCCTGTTTAGATAGGATCTGATACCCTGATTCTGGGAGAGGTGATAATGACCTTGGTGCCTTCCTCCAAGCCTCATTTTCCCCATTTGTGAAATGGGCAGTAGATCCACTCCCATATCTGGGCATCCATTCTCTCCTGCCCTCTGTGCTTTGGCTCTGTAGTCAGGGCAGGGCAGGGCAGGGCAGGGCAGGGCAGCTTCCTCTCCTCCTGCTCCCCCTCTGCTGTGTGGCCGGAGGCTCAGCCTTGCCATTGTCTCTGCCTGCTGGGCCTCAAGCTGTCAGTAGCACCTGCCCAGTCAGAGCAGCCAGGCCCCTCCTAGGGCACTGGGAGACTTAGGGCCACCAGAGGAAGTGTCCCCAGGAGCCCCTGCTGCAGCCCCCAGGGCCTCGGCACATCTGGGAGGCTGTGTCTGACGGAGAACACCTGAACACCCGATTGCCCTCTTCCTTTCTTCCCTTAGGTGTGAGGATGTGAGCAGGCCTGGGCCTGGCCAGCCCAGCCTCAACCACTCAGGGGTCCTGGCCCTGACTCACAGCAGATGCCCTGGCCCTACAGTGCCGGGGCTTAATGACCAGGCTCTGGGTCTGTCTTGACCCAGCTGCAGCTGGCTGACGACACCCCAGATTGAGCACAGGTAGACATGGAAGAAATTAGGTGGACAGGAGCAATGGGGGGCAGGAGCTCTGGGAGATGTGGCCTGAGCCTGTACTTCAGTGTGCTGGCCTATGAAATGGGACTATTCGAGAAAATGAACTGAACAAATCCATACACCATGGCCTGTGGGGTTGTCACAGGACCACCCCCTGGGGACCTAAAACAGTACAGCTGAGCATCCATTGTCTAAAATACAGGAGCAGGCGTGTTTCAGATTTCAGAAAATTTGCATATGTATAAAGAAAGATACTAGAGATGGGACCCACATCTGAACATAAAACCCATTTACGTTTCATGTATACTTTAAACACACAGAGCCCAAAGGTAAGTTTATACAATATCTTTAATGATTTTGTGCAGGAAAATTTTGTGGTAGGGAATTTTCCACCTATGTCATCATCATGTCAGTGCTTAAAAGGTTTTGGAATTGGGAGCACTTTGGATTTCAGAGTTTGGGATTAGGAATGCTCAACTTGTTCACATTTATTGTCTCCTAGTTTCGGAGCCCAGGTGTCTGGAGTGAGGGTATCAGCAAGGCTGGTTCCCTGTGGAGGCTCTGAGGGGAATAGTTCCATGCCTGTCCTGGCTTCTGGCAGCCTTGGCATCCCTTGGCTTGGAGATGCCCCTCTGTGGTCTCTACCTCCAACTTCACATGGCCCCCTCCTTGTGGTCTCTCCCCCTCCCCCAGTACTTGTCATTGCATTTAGGGCATGCGCTAACCCAGCATGATCTTATCTCCAGAGCCTTCATTATATTTACAAAGGCCCGTTACTCAAATAAGGTCACCTTCACAGCTTCCAGGTGAACATGTCGCAGGGTCCACCTGGAAACACTGCTCTGTACCTTGACTTTTTCTTCTTTAAGAAAATTGTATGACTGGGTGTGTAGCTCAGTGGTAGGGCGCTTGCCTAGCGTGTGAGAGGTCCTGGGTCTCATCCCTTGAAATGACAAAAAGAACTATTAGAAAAGAAAACAAACAAACAAAAAAACAAAACAAAACAAAAAAAAGAAAACAAAATGTACTTGCTGAGGGGCAATGTACTTTGGAGACGTGTAGCACTGGGGTTTGGTTTTTTGGTCTGTGCTATTTACTCTCTGTGTGTCCTTGGGCAGATGATCTGTGTCTCTGATTCCTTATCTAAGGAATGGACATAGTAGTGGTTCTTCATCCAGAAGGGAATTTTGAGCAATCAGAGTTCATGGGCAGCCCTGGGACAAGGGAAGAAGGGAGACATCTTTTATGATTCTAGCAATCAGCAAAATGTAACGTCTGACTGGCGTTTCCCCCGAGAGGCAGAGTTTCCATTGAGCTGGGGCACTCACTCCTAAGTCTCTATCCAGCCCTCTGCTGCCATTGACACAGTGCTGCTGTAATATGGAGTCCTTAGGTGCTCCTGCCTGGGCTACCCAAACAGAAGTTTCTGGAAATGGCCCCACCAGGTTGGAGGGGCTGTACTTTTGTGACTTTGAGAGCCCTCCACAGAGTCATGCTGGTTCAAGGCCACCTCAGCAGAATTTGTGCGTGTTTTAGCCCCCACCCCCAGCCACCCAGGTTGCCAACACCACTGGTTTTTGCAGTGACGATCTGCATTTCCCTTGGTTTAGAGGGGGACCATCTTGCCATGTTAATGCATCTTCTTGTAGACTCCTTTCTGGCAGCTGCTGGCTCCCAGAAGGAGGGTATTTCCAGACCTTCATCCCCTTCTTAGATTGAGCCCTCAGGGAGTGGGGTGGGATGCCCTTGCCTGGTGAGGGTCTTTTCTTATGCTACTGGATCTTTGCAGCTGACCCCAGGGACAGGGAGTGGCTGCCCCATCTCACAGATGCCAAACAGAGTAGAGAGGACAGCCCAGACTATCTCCCAGCGTCCCTGCTGTGCCTGGGGACTGAAGGTGGGCTTCATGGACATCTGGGTTTCCCCAGAAGCTCACCGTCATCAGAAGGAGAGGCTGGATTTTGCTCCTGACAGTCTCCTACCTGGACCCTTCTCTGGGCCGCCAGCCAGCCATGTCCCCCTGGAGACAGCCAGTATATTGACGACTTGTGGTGCCTGGCCTGATGCTGGGTGTCTTCAGCCCCTCCCTTGGCACCTGGCCACTGTCAGGATATTTTGGGGGCTCCAGTACAGCACACAGCCTGGTGGTGTCACCGGGTGCCTTTGTTTCTCAGGAAGTGGCATGACGTCTCCCTGAAACTTGGCACCCAAATATAATAATGAGAATGACTGTTCACCTTGGGTCTGCTGGTGCCAGGAGCTGTGCTCAGAGCTTTCCCGAACATTATCTCATTTAATTCTCAAAATGTCCCAGCTGGATGAGGAGTGCAGTTTGTGAGAGGAGGCCATTGGCAGGTGGCTAAGCAAGATTTCCACCTGGGTCCAGAAGCCTCAAGGAGAGGCCTCAGCTCCCTGAAGAATGCCACAGGCCTTGCCAGGTTCTCCCCTAAGGGATGGTAGAAGCCCTGAGCCTAGGATGTCTTGTTCAGGGGGCGTTTCTGGCTTGGAGTGGCAGTGCTGGATATGAGCCAGGTGGCCTGCATTTAAATGGGGCTGCCCACCCCATTTGCTGTGTAACCAGAGGCTAGCTGTGTTACCTTTCTGAACCTCACTTCCCTACTCTGAGGAATGGGGATAAATCTTCCTCCTTTTAAACTGTGACCATGCTGGACATGTGCCAGGCCAGGGGCTAGGACTATTTGGGAATTCTAGAAGGCAGTGGGCTCCCTGAGTTCCATCCACTTTATGAGTGGAAAAACTGGGGTTCTCAGAAAGGGCTAGTCTGACAGAGCTGATGACCAGCATGAGTGACCAAGGCCTTCCCCTCTCTTTGAGCTCCGTGTCCAATGTGGACTGGCCCAGGTGGCCTCATTCTTGCTGTGGACCAGGCTGGGAGCTGGCAGACCCTGCTTAGCCCTTCTAAGCTGTGAGACTCATGCAGGGGAAGGTTGTGCCAAGGCCCTTTTGAATGCTCTAGGGTGGGGGACATGCTCTGTGTCTCTTTCCTAAATAGAGATGGGGCTGGCCTCTCCATCTGCCCTGTGCCCCAGCTGAGCCCCAGGCTCTGGGGAGGTAGATCTTTCTATAAGTATTGTGTGATGCCCCAGGAAGCCATGGGATTGCTTTGCTGCTTGGGGAGACCACTAAGTTGTTGGTCACTAAGTTGTTCATCCATTTAACTTTGGGGATCCTCAGTCCTGGGAGGAAGTAGCTGTGCCCATACATCCCCAAGTAGAAATCTTTGCAGAGGGCTGGGTGCTGAGCTAACAAGGCCTTCCAGGGAGGAGGCGGTAGACGCTGGCCCTGCAGTTGGCTGCTATGGAACCTGTGGCCCTCAGGAGGAGTGTCCAAGCCAGTGGAGTCCTCAGAGCCATCTCTGGGGCCCCAGGCAGAAAAGTTCTCAGCTACCTGCCTCCCCAGACCCTCTGGACTTGGGGAGCCAGAGTTAAAGGACACAAAGCCCCAAGCACAGTCGCAGTCTTTGTTGCTGAGGTGGCCCATCCATCAGCCTCATAGACCCTCTCTCACCACCAGGCCTGTGTCTGAGCTTGGGGTTCTCATCTAGACCCTCTTCTTCCTGCCCCATCCCAGATCTGCTCTCTCCTGGGCCTACCCCCAGGTACCCATGCCTGCCCTCCAGATTCTGAGGCCCAGCTCTCCCCACCCATGGTCCTGGACTCTCTTTCACTGAGAAAGATTAAAAAAGAAAATTTCCACTGGTTCCTGACATGGCTTCCCACTGCCCAACACCAGCCCCTCTCTTCCTGCAGATGGCCTGTTACCCCTTCTCCACAGGCCCTGTCTCCTCTCCTTCCGAGGCCATGGCTGTACCCAGGCTACCTCACACCACTGGATTCTCCTCTAGACTCTGGTCAGGAGTGATTCCTTCTGGAGGTGACCACTGAGAGCCCACTGGGGCTGGTACTGCTCCCCACGGCCACAAGACACTCCAGGGGACACAAGTCTGGCCCCATGGCGCTTATGTGCCAAGGGGAGACCGATTGTAGACTCTGTCCAGGCAGAGATCCACGTGGAGTCAGGGAGGGAGCCGGGGAAGGTCTGAAGGGGAGAGACCTGGTGGGTGGGCTGGGCCAGCCAGGGTGGCCAGAGACAGGGTAGGGAGCAACTCTGTGGGGCCTGGAGGCCACGGCACCTCTTCCGGCAGTATTTATTTATTTCTTACAGCAATGAACATTTCCTCCTACCCTGTGGTGTGGTCCATGGGGTGGCTGTGGCTCTGCAGAGCAGCTGGGAGATGCTGGACTTGGATCTGTGAGGCTGTGATTGGGTTCAGATCTGCTTTGTGTGTCTCCTCTCCAACTGGACTGAATGATGATTGATTGATTGATTGCGGTACTGGGGATTGAACCTTTGCACTGAGCTATATCCCCAGCCCATTTTTATTATTTTGACACAAGTTCTCCGTAAGTTGCTCAGGCTGGCCTTGACCTTACTATCCTCCTGCCTCAGTCTCTCGGAGTGCCAGGATTGCAGGTGTAGCCCTCCACACCCAGCTCTCAACATTTTTGTTTTGAGGTGAAACTCACATCCTATATAAAATGAACCATTAAAAGTGAACAATTCAGGGCCATCGAGGACACTCACAGTGCTATGCAAATGCCACCTCTATCTAGCACCAAATCATTTTCCCAGAAGGAAACCTGTCCTAATGAGCAGTCGCTTCCTGTTTCCTCCTCCCCCTGGACCTGAAGCCAACAGGCTGCTTTCTATCTGTGGATTTGCCTAATCTGGATGTTTCATACAAGTGAAATCATACAGCACATGGCCCTGTGTGCCTGGCTTCTTCACAGAGCATCCTGGTTTCAGGGTTCATGTCCTGTGTGGGCACACCCTCCACCCTTCCTCTGTGGTGGGCACTGTCCCACTGTATGGCGGGACCACATGGCATTACCCATTCTTCCACCGTCAGACAACAGGGCTGAATTCTTTGGCTGTGGGACCAGGGCTGCTGGGAACATTCCTGGGCATGGCTTTGTCTGAACACCTGTCTGCAGTTTCCTGCTGTACCCAGAAGTATGATTGCAGGGGCAAGTGGCAAGCCGTGATTTGCTTCTGAGGATCTGTCACCTTTGAAAGCTGTCTCCCAGCTCTAACGAGCACAGTCCTGACCTCCAGCCTCGCCTCCTCCCTCGGCTCCGGTGTCCACATCCCTTCTTGCAGGGTCCTTTCTTCCCTCAATTTCTCTTTCTTCACCCCTAGATGTCTCCAAAAATGTCCACAACAGGGCCATGGTGTCCTCCACAGTCAGCTCCATCTTTGCCCCAGTCACCAACCCCACTGGCCCACTGGAAACACAGTGCCAGGTGTGTGCCCACCTGGCGCCCAGCTCCCACCCCTCCACCGCCTTCTCCCTCCTTCTGGGATTCAGGCCTCTCATCCTCACTCCTCCCCTGTGCCTTGGTGAGCCCCGTGCCCTGCATCGTCCCTCCCCAAGCTCCGGCTGGTGTCTGGGCCAGGCATTGCCTCTCAGGCCAGGGCAGAGCTGGAAGCCGGAGCCACTGCTTGTGGAAGAGCCTCCCTGAGACACTCACAGTTCCCTCCTGGCAGGTCCACACTGCTCCCTGGGTGGGGAGGCCGAGCCTGGGAGGGAGCCCGCGATGGGCAGGGCAGCTCCTGGCCGTGGGCGTTGGTGGCCGCACTTCACCTGAAAGTGGCCCTAAGAGTAGCAGTCTCCCTCCTTGGGCTGTGGCTATGTTGACCCAGGATGACTTGTGCCCAGTGCTGGAAGTGTGGCCTGCTGGGTTCCTGGGCTGCAGTGACTCCCCCAGGGCATGCCGCCGAGCTCTCCTCTGCCTCAGTGTCCCCAGGTGGAAGCAGGAGTAATCAACTGCCCACACGAGGTTTGACTGGTGTGCGTTCAGGGTCCCTACGGGCCTGGCTACAGTCAGTGCTCGGTGTGTGCTCACTTGCTGGTCACGGACACAGGCGTGTGTGTGCCTGGTGGTGCCCGGTGCTCGGGCCTGGGCTTCCCAGGGAAGGGCAGGGGTGGCTGCTGTAATGGGACACTGAGGCAGACAGACGACAGATCACAGATGCCCCCAACTGGCTTCTCTCTCTGGGATCCACCCCAGCTGCAGCTGCTCCATACAGGGCTCCAGGCCCAGCTGATCCCCCACCCCCTAATCAGCCTGTCAGAGCTGAGGAATGGCAGGAGCCTACCCCCCCATCCGAGCTATGCCCAGAGGATGCATTGGAGGGGCTCCAAGCCACCTGCCCCTCAGCCTGGGGAGCTGCGGTGGGAGTGTGGGCTTCATGGACCCTCCTCTCCTCCCAACCCTGCATCCTCAGGGATAGAGCCTACACAAGTGGATTCAGAGAGTAGAGCCTGAGGCTAGCTGTGTAGACAGAGCCAGGCTGTCTCCACGGCAGACAGTGTAGACATTGGTGGCAGTGTGGACAGATGTGGACTGTGGAGATGGGGAACGGTTGGTGGGGATGGGGGCAGCACAGAGGGCCAGCCTGGGCTGTGTGTGTGCTGGGACCCCATGGGGGCCACAGGTAGTGTTGGTGTGTCTGGACCACATAGGCAGGGTGAGAGGCATGCTGTGTAGACACCTACACACTAATGGCTGTATATGAAAAGGCCAGTGTGGAAGGATGTGGACACTGCATGTGTATAGGCATATGAGCGTCCCGGTGGCCTCCCTCCCCTGGGCTCTGTTCTGACCCTTAGTGACTTCCACCCCCTCTCATGTAGCCACTGCTCTCTGAGGCCCTGGCTGGAATCTGAAGGCCACATGTCCCTTAGTCTCCTGGGACCCCCTTGTATCTGCTCTCCCAGTTCCCCATCCCACAGTCTGGAGGGGAGCAGCCCTGCTGGGGCCCGGGAGCATGTGGAGCAGGAGTTGCATGCTTAGAAGTTCATGCTGCTCAAGCATCACTATCACACGATGGCCCCAGATGCTGTGGGACACTTGTGTCCCCTTAGTGTGGATGAGGACACTGAGGTGCACAGAGGTTTAAGGGAACTTCCTGGGGCACCAGAAACTACCCTGAGCCGAGCTGAATGATCCAGCCTTCAGAAGGCCAACTTCAGGGCCCCAAAGCGGTCTGTCCCCGTATCTGGCTGCACCCCAGGGTTGGCCCTATTGACCTCGGCACTGCCATTCAGAACCTCACAGCTGAGGCAGTGTCACCCTACACAGCCTCGCCCTGCACAGCCTCACCCCTTGTACTGCATCACCCCACTGCACAGCCTCGCCCTGCACAGCCTCACCATGCACACAGCCTCCACAGCTCCTTGCCTTTGCTGAGCTGCTCTGCCTCATTGCCTTTCTCAGGCCCAGCACCGTCTGCTGCCCCGATTCTGCGGCCCTGTGCTGCCCCTATAGGGCTGGGGCTGGGCAGGCTCTGTGCAGTGAGGGCCCCTCCACTCCCTCATTCCACAGTTAATGGCCAAGCACCATTCTGTGTCAGAGGTTGACTTGTCCCACTCAGTCCCCTCTGTGCCCATTTAGCAGACAAAGCTACAGGGCTTGGAGTGCAACCCCATAGGACTGATGCTAGCCCTTTTGCCCCCAGTCCTCTGCCACCCACTCCATGCTGAGCAGTGGGGCAAATGCCTGTCCATAGCCCAAGCCTGGAAACATCTTCCCAGGGTCACTCATTTGAGCCCATGGTCCATAGAACATGGCTTCTTCAAGCATGGGAATGGGCTGACACACAGGGCCAAGGGTAACACCCACTGCAGGGCACCGCTGGTCAATAGTGGTGGCTTTTCCTATACCATCCACTGAACTGAGGAGAGAGGATGTATTGGAGCAGAGGAGGGGGGCAGAGCTCAGGCTGTGGTCTATCTGTAGTCCATAGTGTTTGAAGATCAACTCTCATGCTTCAGTTTCCTCACCTGTAAAACATAATATGTAGCTCATAGGGCTCTCATGAGGTTTAAATGAAAGAAACCAGGTATAGTATTTGGGGACAATAGACACAGTAAATGCTCAATAAAGGTAAGTCTCACTGTACATTATTGCTGCTATGCAAACATGTGGAGCCCGTGCTCTGCCTGCCCTGTGCTGAGTGACATGGGCTTCTGGAGAGGAGTCAGGACAGAGTCTCAGCTTGAGGCTAAGGGAAGGAAGGGTGAAGATATTGAATACCCAGTGTGGTCAGGCTGTGACACAGAGCCCCGAGCCCTTTGCATGCTAGGAACACAGATTGGGCTGAGGCTGGGAGACAGCGGCTGCGGGGAGTTTGGTGTGGCCAGCAGGTAAACCATCAGAAAATGCCCATTTGTTTCCTTTCCAGAAACTCTCTGTGGCCTTGTTGGGCCCACAGCAGGGGTGCTGGTTGTGCCAGAGGACTCTTGAGGCTGGCAGCTTGGTCACGGGCCACAACCACATGTGCCATCAGTACTGGATCGGCAGCTTCTCCGTGTGGTGACCCCCATGCCTGGCACAGGAATGGTGGCCCCTGGGATGATGATCCGTATTTCTCTGTGCCAGGTCTGGCTCTAAGCTCACCGATTCTCACAACAATCCCGTCTTATTGCCCCATGTTACAGATGGGCAAAGGGAGGCAGAAGAGGGGAAATGACCTGCCTGGGCTCTCACTGCGACTGAGCAGCAGAGCTTGGGCAGAGGTTGTGCACTGGCCCAGGGTGTGCTGGGTTCAGCCAAGGAGCGGTGGGAGCCTCTCCAATTGGTGACCAGGGCCACTCCCAGTGTGGCCCACCCTGTCCTGCTGTGTGGCCCAGGCATGGTCAGCCCTCCCTGAGTCCCTGGGTCTCTGAAGCTAGTCCTACCATCCCTTGACTTCTCAGGTGTACATGGGTCCCTGCTAGGCCTGGCATGCAGCTGCTGTGGTTTGCTGGAGGGTGGGCAGGGGCTAGGGCTCTTGCAAGGTACCAACTGCCCTGGCAGGGAGCTGGAATGGGGCTAGAGGGCTTGAGGCCAGAGCTGAGGGCTGCACAAACCTGGACATTTGTTTTCCCAGGGTTATGTGAGAAATCCTCAGCTAACAGCAGAGAAACTGAGGCTCAGAGATGCTCCCTGGGATTGCACGGCCAAGGAGTCACACAGCCAGCTGCTATAGAGCCTATCACATGCTCTGCTTCTTGGTCTGCAGTGTGCACACTGGCCATAGTGGCTACTGCTGGGTGGTGACTCTTTGCAGGTCCTGCTCTGGGATTGGGTCCTTGAGGGACCCTCAGCTGTCAGAGGGACTGTTAGGACCCACCTTACAGATGAAGACATCGAGGCCCAAGGAGACTTGCCCAGGCAGAGGCCAGCCTTCTAGCACCTGTCCTTACTGGACTCAGGAGAAACCATTGGTTCTCGGATCCCTGGAGGTAGACAAGGGCTCCCCAGAGGCCCCTAGACCAGGGTTGATGTGGAGGGCCTGTCCTGGCCGGGGTGAGGGGCTGGCTCCTTCTCTGAGCCAGACATTAGTGCTGTGATTCAAAGGCCTCACACACTTGTCACTGTCCTGACTACTGGGCCCTGGAGTCCCTGCACTGGCCAAGCTGGGCCTCCATGTGGCACCTGGGAGTGGTGAGTGTTGCGGCAGATATCCCTGGCAGGTGTAGGGGCTCAGGCAGCAGGGAGGCTGACTATCCTGGACCATTCTCACCTGCGGGCAGGTGTTTGGGAGGCTCTGGCCCTGGGTCATAATTTGGGGGTCACCCAGGCCCCAGATGGGAGTATATTGTCTCTCAAGGTCATATGTCCATTCCAGGCCATGTGACCCTGAGCAAGTCTCTGGCTCTCAGCCTCCGTTTTGTCATCTGTGAAACGGGAGTCATGATGATCCCCCATAGGGCTGCTCTGGGATCCATTTAGGGAGGCCAAATGATGTGGCAGGCAAGGCATAGGCTCTGCCTCTCACAGTCTGTGTGGCCTTGGTAAGGCACTTGGCCTTCCTGACCATTAGTTTCCTCATCTATCAAATGAGGATAGCAGCTGAATCTTCCCTAGAGGGCTTTCTCAGGACACAGTGAGGCAGCCCAGGTAAAGTCCCCAGAACTGTGATCAAAGTTCCTGCACCAGCTCTCCAGCAAGGGCCACCCCAAAGGGTGCAGGAAACCTCAGCTTCTCAGGCCTGAGAGCAAGAATCTTTGTCCCAGCCGCGTCCAAGTGGGGGTTGCAGCTCACAGCAGCCGCGGGGAGCGGATCACCAGCGGTTCCATCCCGAGCACTCTTGTCTGATGGAATATAAATAGCATGCAATGTTTTCGAGCATGGCTAGGAAAGCTTCTGTGGGTCGGGCCCAGCCCTTCCTCCCCACCCAGTAAAGGGAACTGAGGCCGATGAGCTGGCCCCGGGGACCGGAGTGAGACAAGAGCTTGTGAATAAATCATGTGACCTGAGCTAATGTACTGGCCACAGGCAGTGTGTGCAATTAGTGCATTAATTGTCCAGAGAGGGTGACTTTTGTGTGGGCGTGGCCCAGCATCCCTAGGTTTGCCATGTGCCTGCTGTCTGGGTGCCCATTTTGGGGTCTTGGTGACTCTGGTCACCTCCAGCAGTGTTGCCCCCTACCATGGGCATCCTTGCAGGCTGTCCCCTGAGTGGCCTTCCTGGGCCTCTGAAGGGACCTGGTGCCTGGGGACTCAGCCAGTCAGGCCTCACACAGACCTGAGGCCTGTGCTCTGACTCTGGCAGCCCTCAGCTGGGGCAGGGCTGAGCAGCCAGGAGGGGTCAGGAGCTGTGTGCAGAGATGGGGGTTGAGCGTTGCCCCCTCCCACCCCCCTTTCTTCCTTCAGCCTTTTTGTATTCAGTGGTTGGCTTTTTATTTTCTTTTGAAGTAAGGCTGTCCCAGACTAACCTGCTCCTGCCCTGTTGCCAAGGTGACCAGACCATCTTCGCCACCCTGTGGCCATTGCCAGAGTTGGGTGAGGGACTGTGGTGCATGCACATGCATGTAGGCCTGGACACGGGTGTGTGGACACGGGTGCACGTGTGTGCATGCTGTGTACACATGTGTACAAGGACAGATGTGGAGATGCCTCTTCGCATGTACACAGACCCACTGTCTGGGGACAGACACAGCTCCCATCTGTGCACCCACTGACACACACGGGGGAACAGGCGCGCACACAGACATGGGCCCCGAGGCTGAGCCAGGTACCTTCCCTAGCACTGGAACCGCCTGTGCAGCAACCATGGGAATGAACGTACCAACCCCACCAGGCCAGACTTCCGCCCCTGCCACCCTACAGCACCCAGAGGTCCTTCCATGGGCCGCTGAGGGGAGAGCTCTGCCGAGTAGTCTGTGCTCAGGGCAGAAGTCTGGGTGCCCAAGTCCTGACCCACACCCAATCCATCCGTCACTGGCGCTGTCCTCTTAGGTCTGACATTTCCCAGGGTCACCTCCTGAGATAAACTTCCTGCTCCCAAATCCTTTACTCAAGGCCTGTTTCTAGGGAGGGCCTAAAAGAGCATGTCTTACCTGGGATGTGTATGCATGCAGGCGTGGGTGTGTCACTAGCAGAGGTATTGCACGGTGGTGAGAGCAGGGGCCTGGGTGCTGGACCTATGCCAGGCACTTAGTGTAGACAAATGCTGTGACTCTTCAGCAGCCCTTGGGCCAATTATAAAGATGTGGAGATTCAGGCGGGATTAACCACATAAATGCTGCCCACTGGTGGATATAGGCAAGCGGATGCAGGAGCTTCCAGGGCCCAGCCAGCATCTGTCTGCCTCTCTCTGGGTGCCGGCTTGAGGTTGGAGGGGGCAGCCCACCATCTTTACAGCTGGCAGAGCCTCCCTGGCAGCATTCGCCATGTCCCAGGGGCCTTTCCAAGGTGCCCCCAGGCACCAGCTACCTATGCCACCGGGGGCATTAGAGTTCCTGTCTGAGCCTGTTTTTTCCTCTTGGAGCAGGGAGAGTCCCAGCTGACGTCTCATAAAATTGTTGAGAGGTGTACACAGCAGGTACAAAATAAAATCTCTTTTCTTCCTGACAGACAGGAGGAGAAATTCTCAGTGGCTGCCCTTGCTGCTCTCAGGCAGAGGTCTGGTCACACCCCCGCTCCCCTGAGCAGACCTTGTCCTCCCGGGGCTGGGCTCAGAGCAGGGCAGCAGCCCACAATCACACAGTGCTACGGACCCCACAGGCCCCACCCGCTGTGGGTTCCCAAACCCTGCTCGTCACAGCACCAACTACCTGCTACCCAAGAGCAGGCAAACCATGTAGTGAGGGAAGGCTTCCTGTAGGAGGTGGTGCTCAGCCAGCCTGTGACTGATTTCTGTGAGAGACAGCAGGGCTGGCAGTGGTTCCTGGGTCTCTGTTCCTACAGTTCTGGAAGTCTTGGGTTCCTATCGCTTACTCTGCCATGGACTGGCTGTGTGGCCCTGGGCATGGTGCTTGGCCTCTCCCAGCCCCAGTTTCTTGCCCCCGTAAGGAGCAGCAATAGCAGGAAGAGAAGTGGTGTGTGTGTCACGGTGCTGGGTATTCCTGATGTGCAGAATGTGTGCAGAACCAGATTATGGGGTTGCAAAAGCCTGTGAGGCATTAAGAGGTCAGAGCCATGGCTGTGGGGTCAGAATGGCCTCAGGGGACCTTCTGGGTGCCCTCCAGCTTTGGGGTCCCCCAGGCTCCTGGTAGTGAAGTGGGGCCACAAGAGCTGTACCTCACCCAGGATTAGATGAAAGAATGCCTAGCAGGCTGGTGCTGTCCATACCTTCTGGAAACTTCCTCAGCTTCACATTCTGGACCTGGATCTCTGGCCCAGGTAGGGCTTTCAAGCCCCAGGAACTGAGGTTTGACTTGAGTGGGGAAAGTGGCTGTACCCACAGAGGCTCCTTGGGTGGGGAAGGGGCATGCGCTGGCCCCGCCCAGGCCTCTCAGCTGCCCTTCTGCCCCATCTTCTCAGCCCTCCCCTTCCTCTCTTCCCCTTGCTCTCCTGCAGGCTCTACCGCTTGTCCTGGCCTCAGAGCCTTTGTACTTGCTACCTCTGCCTGGAGCCCTGTTTCCTGCTTCAAGCCCTGGCTCTCTCCTGGCTGGCCTTGAATCTTACTATCCTGGTGGCCAGATGGCGTCTCTTGCATCCTGCGTTTTCTTCTGGGATGTCTGTCTCTATCTGTTAGGACACCCAGGGGCACAACCTTCCACCTGTTCATGCCACACTGTGCACAGAGCCAGTGCTCAAAAAGGGTGTGTCTGAAAAATGAATAGGCAAACGAATGCAGGAGAAGGCAGGCTGCCCTGCCATTCTTTGGGTGTGACCCTGGTCTCCACCCAGTCAAGACCCAGCCCTTCCCTTTTTTGGTGTGCTGCGGCTGCTTTTGACATCCACTTTCTCGGGACCTTTCTGTATGCATGAGAGAACCCACCTTGGACCACGCAGGATCCAGACACTTTGAGCTACTTATCCAAACAGTATCTCTGAATGCGCTGCTTTGTAATTAGCATCTGTTGCCTGATAACGCCTCAGCCAGTGGGACCTGCCGGAGGCTCCAACACCAGCTGCGCTCCAGGCAGGAGGGAGCAGGTGCGGCCCTGGCTGCCTGCATGGTCCCCTGCATCACCATGTGCCTAGCAGGGAGCTGCTGTGGGCCACTGTGCCTCCACATTGCAGAGGGACCCACACAGCACCCAGTTTGCAGAGAGGCTGGGGAAGTTCCAGTTGCCGCTTCTTCCCTCAGTTCACAGACTGCCTGGCAACCCCTGGGCTCCATGCAGAAGACAGGGCACCCAAAGGGGTCAGTGGTTCCTTTCCTGCATGCCTCAGGGGTCCCACGAGTTACCAGTAGTGTCCTCTGAGTGCCTTCATGGGTCACTAAATCCATCAAAGGACAAAACTGCAATCATTTAGTTTGAAGATCTTACTTAGCTTTCTTTTTTATTCTAGAGTCAGGCTATTTTTCAGTCTATAAAATAGAATAAGTATTCTATGAACCAGGAAGAGGAGGTTGGTTTTATAGGCAGGAAAATATCAAAGAAAGCAGAAAAAACCAAAAAACAGATTGGTCATTTCAAAGTGACTTTTCTTGTAAGGCAGGGACAGGAAGACAGAACAATAGAAAAATAACTGAATAGTTAACATCAGACTACTTCAGATTATATTTTTTTGTGGAAGGATGAAGGCAAAGGAAACTTCGTTATTATACTGATTGAAAGTGGCCTGTCTGGGAAATTTTCTGTGACCTCTCATTTCTCCTGGTTTATTGGAAGGTCAGATAAAAAGCTCAGTTTCTGCTTGGTGACCTGGAACTTTAGCATGAGTGACTCCATTTTGGTTTTTAGCCTAGTCTGTGGAGCCCAGTGCAGGAGCTTAATCCAAAACAATGTCCTCATGCCAGGTGTGCTGGTGCAGACACGTAGTCCCAGCACTTGGGAGACTGAGGCAGGAGAATCGACATGAGTTCGAGCCCAGCCTGGGCTACATAGTGAGTTCAAGTCCAGCCTGAACTACACAGCGAGACCTTGTCTCAAAAACAAAAACAACCCCCCCCAACAATGTCTTCTTGTCATATTTACTTAACACCTCTATTCCATCCTTAAATCCAGCTTGGCACCCACCAGAGCCTGTCCCTGTCCTGCACGGCTTCTGTTCTGCCCCATCTCCTTGGACAACCCTTCTGCGGCCTAGAGACATAAGAACTGCGTCCTAGGTTCTGTGCATTAGTTTTCCAAACTTGGTGAGGTCAGAGCAGCTGCACCCAGGGCCATCCGCCTGGCTACTGTGGGAGAAATACCCAAGCCAGGCCTTGGGACTCTCCCAGCAGGGTCAGAGGGCCCAGAGGACCCCAGATGCCCCCAGGCTTGGCCCAGAGTCCCCTGCTGGCCAGGCAGGAAGCTGACATTTCCTGCCCCAGAGACAGCGGGGGTTTGAGAATGACAATCTTGCCCCTCCCTGTTGGGGCTCCCTGCTGTGAACAGTTAATAGGAGAGAGTGGTGGGAGACTGCCACCACCTTCTCCCTGTGACAAGATGAACAGGACCCTGAGGGACCTTTCAGTTGACAATGGCAAAACTGAGGCCAGAGTCGAGTGGTGACAGGGAAGGTCCCACAGCAAGGTACAGGAAGTGGCTCTAGAACAGGCAGCAGCCCTGCCTGCCTTCTGGTGTTGCAGGTCTCAAGGGCATTGTTGGAGGGCACAAGGGTGCATCATGATTCTTAATCCCCTCCTCTGCCTCCCCTCAGAACTAGGCCCCATGTCAGGGTCCCTCAGGGCAGTCAAATCCAGACCTCATGCTTGGGGCTCTGGCCTGGAGGCAGAGACTCAGAAGGAGAGATAATAGCTCCCAGGGAAGCACAAAGGATGGGAGATTGGAATTGGGTGTTGAAGGATGTGTAGGAGTTTGAGGGAGAGTGGAGAAGAAAGGGCATTGGGTAGGGGCTCTGGCATGTGGTAAGAGAAGGGGTAGGAAGCAGTTCTTTGAAGTGCCTTTTCTGTGGAGTTACCTCCAGGCATTCGCATCTGCCCAGCTGGCTGGGTGTCCTCGGCCATCCCTCTCCACTCCTGAGCCGCTATCGTCTCGTCCTGCCGTCCATCTGTGCGGTCTCTGCCCCATCCTCTTTCCCTGGCAAGCTCAGGTCCAGGTCCTCTGCCTTCCTTGGGCAAGTTACTGCCCAACCTTGGGGCCTTTGTCTGAGGTCCCCACGCACTGTCCTCATTCAGGTCTCAAGTGCTGTCTCCTTAGAGATGTCCTCTGACCTCTGGGAAGTCCTCCACCAATCTCTGGAAGTATGCAGGTCCTTTTCCTCCCTGTGTGCTTTGTCTCTCTTGCCCACTGGAGCAAGGGCCCCAGCTCGAGCTCAGGACACAGCAGAGGCTCTGAAAGTGCCACTGGCTGGCTGGGTGGATGCTGAGGGGGCTTGGGCAGCAGGTGGAGTATGCCTGCTTGGTCTGGGCCTGGCCGGGTGCTCAGGTCCCGGCTGTGGAGTGGCCCTGGGATGCAGTGACAGCCCTCTGCAGGCCCCTCCCTTCCTGGACTCCACCTCCACGAGCTCAGCCTCTGCCCAGGCCAGTGTAAACCCCTGGCCTCTGGAGATCTGCCAGACCCTCCTAGGAATTGTCTGTTCTGGAAATAAGGACAGACATACCAAACAGGGAAGAAAGAAAGTGAAGAAAACAACCATCATGGTGTTCCGCCAGCACAGAGTGGTTGAGCTATGGGTGGGCCTGAGACCCTGATCTGGCAGGGTTTCCTCCTCCATCAGCGGCAGGGGCCATCCCACCTAGAACATTCTCTGATGCAGTGAGCAGAAGCCAGGCACTTCATTGCAGGGGCCCAAGAAACACTGCTTGGGGAGGAGCAGCAGAGGAGCCGGGGAAACCTCGGAAGCTTCATGGAGGAGGTATCCTTTGAGCTTAGAGAATGCATTGAGTCCTGAAAGGCAGAGAAAGGCATCCCATTGCATGCCATGGTGAGGGGCCAGTTCACACTCAGGCGGATGTCCCTGAGCTGTCGCGGGCCATGTGATCCCCAGTGGGGAGCTCAGCCTCAGCCCTCTGCTCACATTTCCTGCATCCTGCTTTCTCGTTGATTTGTAAGAACTCTTTATATATTGAATATATGAATCCTTTTTATAACAAATACCTATCATTAACATTTTATTTATGATGGGTTTGGATAAGCAACACCATAAATATTCTTATATTGGCCATTCCTCAGTCTTCTTTGATGGGCGTTCTGGTTCCAGGCTGCTTCGTGTTTCTGTAGTTCGAGTTCTCACTGTGCTGTGCACATGCCAGGTGCTCAGAAAATGCCTCAGACTCGAATTCGGCTGAAGCTTGAACAAACAGCTGCAGGAGAAACAAGCTGTACTGCCTCTGCCCACGGAGGTCCCTCCTCTGGGCATTTGCTCACTTCTCCCTGCCTGGATGAGGTCCCGCCAAGGCCCTGGTGAGCTCTGAGCTCCCTCTGGAGTGAGGTAGGGGCTTCAAGATGGGACGGGGGGGCCGGTGAGATGGCTCAGCGGCTTAAGCGCCTGCCCGGCAAGCACGAGGGCCCGAGTTCGACTCCCGGAACCCACATACGAAAAAGGGGCCGGTGATATCGCTCAGCGACACGGGTGCCTCCTGGCCCACGAGGTCCTGAGGTCGACCCCCCGGTACCCACAAAAAAAAAAAAAAAAAAGATGGGACGGGGACAGGAAGTTCCCAGCTGGACAATGTCCATGTGCTAACTCAGGCTCATGAGATGAGTACTGTTATTAGTCTTATCTTACGGTTGAGAAACATGGAATGCAAGAAGGTTCTATGAGTTGCCCAAGGCCACAGAGGAAGGGACAGATAGAATCCGAGTGCAGGGCATAATGCCCCAGAGCTCTTATATTTTCAGACTCTCCTGTGGCCCTTGAGAACCCGTAGCTCCTGGGATCAAGTCCAAACTTGTTAATATTGACATCCAAGACTTCTCATGCCTCAGTTTCTCACCTAGTTCAGTGAAGCATCTTGGTCCCCAGCTGGGCACTTTGTGTACACATTCACCTTCTCTGTTCTTAAGTGACAACATGTGCCCTGGTTGTCTCTTCACTTGCCCTCAGCCCCAGATCTCCTTGTATGCACCAGAGGGTGCCTGGTTGGGAGGGTGCTGTGGTCCATTGCCCCCCCTTGGTTTTCACACAGGAGCAGTGAAATTCAGAGTCAGGGAGAGCCCTCCCCAGGCCCAGTGGTGAGGAACAGAGCTGGGATCTGCTCCCAGGTCTGCAGGACTCCAAGGGCCTTCATGACGGCCTGGGGCGATTGGAAGTGTGGCTCCTCCCGGGCACTGTGGTCCAAACCAGGCTGAGCTCTCTCCACTCCCTCTTTCCACTCCTGAGCTCACTGAAACCCCTGGAAGCTTCCCTGGCCCCCTCCCACCCACCTCCCACCGGGTTCCCAAGGGCTGTGATGTGGTTGTGGTTGCGTTGTGATTCCTGGCTTCTTTGCTGGCTGCCTATCTAGGTAGGGCATCCCATGAAGGCAGGTGCCTGCTGGCTTCTCTGCAAGTTTCTAGTGCCCAGCGCTGAGTCTGACATTGGGCAGACCCTCAGGAAAGACAAACTGCAAGAGGAAGGCCCAGAGAGGGACAGAGACCTGCCGCAGGTCACAGCATGTTGGAGCAGAACCCAGAGCCCCATGAACCCCCATGTGCCACCTGCTCCTGTGTTGCCACAAAGCCTAGGGATGGGGCACTGCCATCCTAATGGAGGGCGCCAGGGGCCTCTATCCCTTGTTGCTTCCAAGGGCCTGGGGCCAAGGACATCCTGTCTCCTTTCTGTCCTCCCTCTAAAGGATGTTCTCAAGATAAAAATACTACCAGAGCATTCCCTGGTGTCTGGTATAAGTGTCTTCCAAACTGGTGGGGTCAGAGCCTCTTGCCCTGGCCTCACCTCAGGACCCACAGGGTGGATGTCCTCCCCTCCCGGCTGTGCGGTATGGCCTGACGCTGAGGTCAGTTGTCCACTCCACCCTCCAGGTTGCAGGAGGCAGGGATCACCTGGGCATGTCCTGGGCACCAAGGACCAAGGGGAGCCAGGTGCCTGCCCATGGAGCTGCTGGGGTATCTTCTTGAGGGTGGTCAGGGACACATTAGCTCTTCTTTGGCTGTGGATTTGCACTTGTACTCTTAACTCTGCCTGAGAGGGTGTCATGTCCCAGAACCACTCTAGGAGGGCCCACACTTAGTGTGTGTCTGCTGTGTGCTTGGTTTGCCCCTTGAAAGTCTTGAGGCATATAGGGTCTCCTCATTTTGCAGCAGAGGGGGCCAGAGTCTAAGGATGGGCCACAGTGAGCCAGGGTAGCCAGGTCCCCTGGAGGGCTGCTGCTGCTGCCTCCGGAGCCCTGTTGGTGCCAGGGCCTGTCCCTGGCCCTGTGCCTGGCCATACCTCCCATCCCCACCTTAAGTTTCCCAGGCACATCCGCTGGGAGGCCAGGGAAGCTGTCATCATCACCCCCATTTTCTGGAGAAGGAAGCTGAGCCTCAGGAAGAGGAAGTGCCCTGCCCTATCCCCTGGGGTAGTTTCAGCCTTGTCCTTGCTGGCAAGGTTTGGCACTGGGAGAGTTTAGCCCTGCCCTTACTGCGGGCCAGGCAGGCCTGCCTCAGTCCCTCTGTCCAGTGGAAGAACTGGGCACACCCAGTCTCCCCCACCTAGGATGGTGACCACAACCCAGGAAAGCGTTTGGTGAACTTGTGAGGGTTGGCTCACACTGTGGGCTGCTCAGCTGCTGGAGACTGGGAGGAGGAACCTGGACATGGCCTCTAGAGACCTGGGTTCTTATCACCATGCCAGCACTCACCAACTCTGTGGTGAGTTGGTGACTGTGGGCAAGTCACTTTTCTGCTCCAAGCCCCGGTTTCCCTCTGTGTAGAGTGAAGGTAATCATAGGTGAGAACAAATTAGGGCTAGATTTGTAGGTTTGGAGGAAGCCCTTGCCAGGGGAAATAGGGAGTCAGGAATGAGGCTGAGAGAGTATATGGCAGACCAAGGGCCCAACAGGAAGTTGGGGGAGAACTCTTCTCACCCTTGCTTTTTCTTCTGAATCTTCTTTGGCTCCCCATTGCCGACTCTAGGTGACCAACCTCTTTCAACTTTAATTTCGACTGTCAGCTGTGTGACACTGGTCTGTGATGGAGCCTTCCCAGGACTCAGCTTTCCCGCCAGTTTTGAGAATGGAAGAGCTGAGAGAAAAAGAGCGGGCATGACAGATACTCAGGGACTGACGGGGGATTGGGAAGCAGGGGCTGAGAACTGAGAGGCTTACTGAGGGGAGGTGACTCACCCAAAGTCATACACCTTGTGACGGGCAGAACTAGGATTTGAACCCATGTCCATGCACCTCTAAACCTATCACTATCACCTGTCCCAGAGGCTTATGATGTGGAGGTGACTCACTAACCATTCCCTTAATCCCAACCAGAAAAGCCAGTGTGACAGGGTGATAAACCAGACTCCCTGTACCATTGGAAAGGGCAGGGCTCCATGGACCCAGTGCCTGAGAGGTGGGAGCCATCTCACCTGGCTGACCCCTGGAAACTCACAGAGCCTCTTCCCACCACCCTCTCCCATGAGCCTCACAGAAGGAAAGGCAGGGGCCCTTTGACAGATAGGAAATTGATGTTGGGGGATTGCAGACCCAATATGGGTGTGTATGTGGCCAATGCAAGTCCCTGGCAGATTACTAAGTTCTACCCACCTGTATAGTAATCAGTTTACCCATTCATTCCTCTGCTTATTCACCTATCCCACCTGCCCAAACACCCTATCCACCCACCCATTCATCTATCCACCTGCCCATCTACCATCCATCCATCCACTCATCCATCCATCTAAAATTCATCTGTCTGCCCATCCATCCATCCATCCATCTTTCATCCACGCATCTGTCCATCCAGCTCTCCATCTATGTACCCATCCATCCACCCACCCACACATCCACCCATCTGTCTGTCCACCTGTCCATCCATCTATTCATCCATCCTTCCTTCATCCACTCACCCACCCGTCTGCCCTTCAGCTCCCCATCTATCCATCTGTGTATTCACGCACCCATCCTTCCAGCTGCCCCAGGGGTGCCATTGGGAAGGCTTGGCAGGTGGTAGCTAGGAGCACAGTCTGGGGCTAGAGTTCTCTTGTGACTCTAGGACAGTGGTGGCAAACCCATGGCACATGTGCCACAGCAGGTTGTTTGTGATAACTGAAAGCTCTAAAAGGTTCACTATCACTGGTCTAGGAGAATCACCACATTACCTACTTCTCTGGAATGGAACAGCAATAGCTCCAACCTTGTGGGGTTGTGAGGATTACAGGAGATGATAAAACTTTTACCATGGTATCTGGCATGCAGTAGGCACTAATGTCAGCTGATATTTTCTCTGGGGACCCATCTTACGCTTCCCTTGTCTGGTTCTAGACAGTTGCCTTGGACAGGGCTTGAATGATGTGAAAGTGTGGGTGCATTAGAGGTGTAGGCTGGAGGCCCCCTCCACCTCCCATGGGGCTTTCGAGGAAGTGAGCAGAAATGTGGGTTCATGTAGAAAGCTCTGAGCCCCTCTGAGGAGAGCATGCATGTGTGCAGTAACTTGGCTTTGCTCTGTTCATTTTAGGATCTACAGGTGACTGGATTCTTCCCAGCTGGGGCCTGGAAAATGGCAGCTGCTGCTAATTCAGCCCTGAAGACAGTCACTTGCCCACTCAGCACCATAACTTAGAAGATAAGATTTAAGAGGTGAGATTAAGGTTCCTGACGTGCACCTGTGCTGCTCAGCGTCCGTCTGCCAGACAGCACTGGTGCCCCCACCCACCCACTCGTATGTCTCTTCTTCTGCCCATCCACCCACCTATCTGACCCCCCATTCGCCTGCCATCCATCCAGTAGCTTCATCTGCCATGCATCCACCTATCATCCTCCTATCCATTCATCTACCCACCCTTCCATCCGCCCATCTATTCATCCACCCACTGACCTGCCCATCCACTCATCCACTCACTAATCCATCCACCTGCCCACCCTATCCATTCATTACTCATTTCCCCAACCCATTCATCTGCTTAACCATCCACCTACCCACCTCTCCACCCACCTAACCCATCCATCTATTTGGTCAGCCCTATCTATCCACCCTCCCACCTGTCAGCCTGATTTATCTATCCATCTGCTCAACCACCCACCTGTATATATATATGTATCTGTCTCCTCATTCATGGTTCCATCACCTCCTCATCCATCCCTCTATTCACTGCTTATGCCTTGTCCTTTTCATTTGGGCCAGGAGCATTTCCCGAGCCTCCTCTGTGCCAGGCTTGCACCAGCCTCTCTGGCCTCTGAGGTCTATCAGAAATGGGGCCAGGCAGATCATCTCTTATGCAAGGGTG
Source organism: Erethizon dorsatum (assembly GCA_028451465.1). Classification (NCBI taxonomy): domain Eukaryota; kingdom Metazoa; phylum Chordata; class Mammalia; order Rodentia; family Erethizontidae; genus Erethizon; species Erethizon dorsatum. Next base: position 22,128,495 of record CM051826.1, read on the forward strand.
CAAAGTAGAAAGTGGCTTCTGGCCCTTGCAGAAAAATTCCAGGACTAGAGAATCCAAAAAGACTTCATGATGAAGGAGGAGGAGAAGCAGGAAGAAGAGGAGGAGGAGGAGGAGGGAGGAGGAGGAAGAGGGCTTAGAGAAGAGGTGCCATATTGGCCACGTGGTGTTATGGGTGCCAAGGAGGGGAGTCTGGTTTTGGAGCCTTTGTGGGGTAGAAACTGCTGGAGGCCCCAGAAGACACAGGTCCCAGTGCAAGCAGTTTAGTGGGCAGTAAACTGTGGGCATGCCAGAAGGCAGTGAGGGGGTGAGACAAGGAAGAGAAGGGGCCAACCAAAGGAGCGTTATTGATGTACAGCAGTGACTGCAGGGACAACTGGTATTCCATCCAGCGGGGCAGCCAGGCGGAGACCTGCCGTCCACAGTCAGAGATTTGGAGTGTTTCTCCTGCTCCTGGTGGCATCAGCTGCCCTGTGCCCATGTAGAGTGTGCTCCAGGGGCCAGAGGGAGTTTCCAGGCAAGTAGACAATGGTGGCTATTGGGGTCAGGGGAGGTGGGCCCTGTGGTGGTAAAGGCTTAGGGATATAAGAGCTACCCTGCCCACCTCCTTGCTGCAGTACATCCTGATTTATGGTGACCATTCCTGTCCTGGGCCTCATGGGCTTGAACACAGAAGGCCTGTACCTCACTGACCCCAATGTCTGCAGGCTGTGGGTGAGCACAGGGCCAAGACTGCCAGAGCATCTGGCAGTGCAGCCATGCCGGGACAGGTGGTTGGGCGTGAGAGATCATCTTCTTCCAGAAGTGTCAGCTCCCTACCAACTCTTCATCTCCCCCCACACCATGCTTAGTTCTCACGAGACAGCCTCAGCCACCTCGCTGGTCCTCCAGCTCCTGGATCCGTCCATGCCCCCACCAGGAATACCCCTCCTCACTGTCCCACATTGCCAATCTGGCTCCACTGTGGTTCTACTCGCTGCACAAGGCCTGGCATGAGAGAGAACTCTGCACACCCAGCCTGCCTGGCCCCTGATTTCCTGTGTGATAGCCTGGGGGCCTTCTTGGAGCCTCTTAGTCTAAGCCTGATGGATAGTGACTGGATTAGGAAAGATTCTGGGGTCATCCTGGATGCAATGGAAAGTTCTGTGATTGATTAGTGATGTCTGTCACAGGCCAGAGGTGGTAGAAGGGGGGAGGAGGAGGGGGAGGAGGCACCAGTACATGTAGGCTACCCACTGCCTTTCCCTGCGTGGAGTATTTTTAAGGAATCTTCATGAGGTAATAAGTGTCCAATCCCTGGATGTTCCAAACCAGGGCAGGTGGCCATGGGTCAGTGCTGATGGGGGTTCCAAAACCTCTGCTTGTGGGTGTGGGTCTGGGGCTGTTTGTATGTCTTGTCCCCAAATGGAAGTGCAGGGTCTACAGGACTGAGGAGGATATAGCACTGCACCAGGGCCTGCAGTGACAGGGTGGTATTTCGTCCCCACCCCTAGAAGCTCTACTCCTCCAAGGTGACCTCTGTGAGTTTCAGTTTCCTCACTAGGAAATAGAGATAATACTTAGTCACAGTGTTATTATAGGGATTAAGTGAGTGAGTTTGTTAGAACTTTTACAAGAGCATCTAGAAGAGGGTAAGTGGTTTATACATTTTGACCACTGTGTTCATAGCACTGCAGGTCTAGGCAGCCAGGGGCTCTGCTGGAGGTTCTGACATGCCCTTCCAGGAGCCCCGAGCCTGTCCCTCCCATCAGTGCTTCCCTGGCACTGGGAATGTGGACCCAGGCCCTGTCTTGGCTCCTCCTGGATGTTACAGAAACCTGAGGTGCCCAGAACCTCAGGGACTGGCATGGAATGTCCTGCTCCATCCGGAGGCCCCTCCCGGTGACTCTCAGGCCCCACCCTTGGGTCGGGTGGCAGCTGCAGTGTGGCATCCTCTCTATAAGCTCCAGCCCAAGTCCCAGCTGGTGCTCCCAGCACGCCGGACGATGGGAGGCTGCATTTGCAGGCACTGTGACTGGCAAGAAGCGGGTGGCAAGGCTGAAGCTCTGGGGCGACTTCACCACTGCTTGTTGAGTCTGTCCCTTCAGCCCTGAACTCTGCCTGCTCGGCTGGCTTTGAACCTCCCCAGTGTGGAACTGCCCTGTCCAGCTCAGGTAGTGCCCAGCATCCCTCTCTTCCCTCTGCCAGTGAGGCCTGCGAGCCCCACTGGCCACCTAGCTCTTCCTAGAGTGGTCTTAACTTGTCTTGACCTGGGACAAGTCTCTCTTTCTCTTGGCTTTGGTTTTCACATCTATAAAATGCAGAGCTGGCCTCCTTGCTTGCTAAGACCTCTTGCAGCAAAACAAATTCTCTGATTCCTTTTCTTATCTGATTTCACCATTTGCATCCCATTGAGCCAAGAGCCAAAAAGACCTGCACATCTCTGGCTAAGGGAACTGACCTACATTTCTTAAAGGGAACTCTTAAAGACCGCACAGTTGTGTAACCTTGTTGCCATGCCTGTGTTTTGTGAGAGTGTCCTTGGAACATTGGGCAAGCTTGGCTTGTGGTGCTGAGTTTCTGCTCATGAGTCTCTTCTGGATCTTTGTGGCTCTATGTTAATTTAACTAGCGCCCATTGAGGGGACTTCCCATACCTGTAGTTTGTCTGTCACACACGCACACGCACACGCACACACACACACACACGCACAATAGAAGAGGGCTGTAAGAGGCCGAGGACTGATGCTCTGGGCTGCGACTGTGTCTCTGTCTCTGCTACTCCTTTCTCAGTTTCTGGGTGTTTTTGGACAGGTGACTTTACTCCAGGTCAGTTTATGGCTCTGGAAAATGGAGGGGCAGGTGTGAACTTGACCTTGTTGATTTTCTCTATGTGGTTTTAGGAGGAATGTCAACAGAAGTAGGAGTTCCCGGGCGTGTCTGTCACTGTCTAGGTGGGTCCCAGGTGCCCAGCCCTGGTAGAGATGCCAGGAGCCATTGCAGCACCCTCGCCCACTGGTGGCTGGCCAGAGGCAAGGCCACCAGGGTGTAGGAACAGGGTGCCGGGCTGGGCTCTCTGGTCTTTGATTCTCATGATTCTGTTCTCTGCAGGCTTTGAGCTGCTCAGAGCACAAGCTGGAGCAGACATGACCCGCTGGATGACCCTCCAGGCCTCTAGGCCACGCAAACCCACCCCCTGGGATGTGGTAGCCTCTCGCCGGCGCCTGAGTGCACCGACCCTGGCCGCCTGCCCCAGGAGGGCCCCAGAATCTGGGGCTGAACCATGTTCCCGGTGCAGCCCCCAGGTTCCCCAGCCCTGCCAGCTCCCTGACTCCTGGCCCAGGCAGAAGCAGCAGCCGCCATTACGGCATCAGGCCTCAGCTCCTCAGACCCATGGTGAGGTGGTCAGCTGGGGCATCTGTGGGGGGACAGTGGCAAAGTGGGGACAGATGTTTCTGCGGAGCTGGAGTCCCCCCAGAGGGAGACTTTGCATTGGACGCAAGTGGTTTGGATCTCAGCTTTCCTGCTGTTTTTGGTTGTGTGGCTTGGTGGGAGTGGAGGCCCTTTAACTTCTCTGAACCCTCATTCAGAGAGTAGAAGTGATGATGGTTGTGGGTTGCTAGAGGGTGATCTGAGGGCAGTGGCTGTGTCTGGCTCTTCCTGTGACTCTCAGGCTTCCGTAGCTGGGAACGCATGTATCTTCCAGGCTGTGGGCTCACAGCACAGTGATAGATCCCCACCTGGGAGTGCTTCCCAATCTGGCCAGTCATGTGGTCTCACTCTCATCTGGTGCTGGGAGCAGAGGTTGGAGGCCATGTCCCCTCTAAGACCCTGGTGCCCATGGACTTGCCCAGGAGCTATGCTGCACAGTTGGAGCTGAATCCTGGTCTTGCCACCTCCTGCCTGGGGCCTCAAGCAAATTTCTTCCAGTTGCTGAGTCTCCAGGTCCTTGTCTGCAAAATGGGGTGACCCACCCCTTCCTGGAGGGCCCTAGAGTTTGCGGCAACTCTGGGACTTTCTCCTGGAGGGCCTCAGTATCTCTTCCTGGTAATGTGGTGGCAGGTGACCAGGGCCCTGAGATTCTGTCTGGCTCTGACCTCATGGTGTGATGGGTGGGAATTGGGGGTGTGTAGGGTCCCCATGGCAGGGAGGCATGTGTCAAACTCCTCAGTGTTCTGCCCATACCAAGGAGCCCCAGCTGTGCCCTGGAGTCCAGCCTAGCCCAGCCCAGACAGGCTGAAGTCCTGATGGTGTGAGTAGCCGCAGGACCAGGCAGTGCCATGACCCTTAGCTCAGCCTGGCACCACTGGCCTGAGCGGAGCTTGTGGGGGCATTGGGGGAGGGGATACAACTGGGTGTTCCAGGCCTGAGAGCAGGGTTTGTTCTGCTTGCTGTGGTGCACTGAGAGGACTGTATGCATGAGTATGTGTGGAGCCAAATTACTCCATATGCCAGTGCACCAAGGGTAGTGATGGGAGCAGGTGACATTCTGCATGCTCCCATGTGCTGGGGCAGTGACCCTGTGGCCCTCATTTAGAGATGAAAGAAGCAGGGATCAGAGAGGCCCCGGGACTGAGGTTGGGGAAACCTTAAGTGACCCCTGATTGGGCCCCCACTCTAGGGCCACCCCTCACCATCACTAGGGACAGGGAGGTCACAGGCATGGCCTCTTGGTGCATAAGGGGGCACAGTAGGCAAGCTGTGTGGATGTCAGGAGTGTGGATGGGACCCCACTTGGTGTGTCTGAAGTGACAGGGGACCAGGCTGGCAGGCCCTGTTCTGCCCTGGGGATGAGGCAGTAACAACGAGCAGAAGAAGAAATGCCTGCTCTCGGGGCTGGGGCTGTCACCCTGGGGTCCCAGACCAGGCAACCCACTTGCATCATCATAGCTGTCACTGCTGTTGTTATTCCAATGGCGGCTCAGTGCCATGGAGTGACTGTAGGATGGGATGGGCAGTCCTCAGGCACAAAGAGGCCTCTGGGGATGGCACACTGGAGCCACGGTCTGAGGGCAGCAAGGCAGTGGGTGGCAGGAGGATGTGGAGTAGAGGGGTGTCCATCAGGGTGACCAGGGGGCTCAAGGTGATGCTGGAGGGTCATAGGTCCTGCCTGTGCAGGTCCTGCAGGTCCCAGAGGGCCTCTGGTTTTGAACAGAGAAGGGGCAGGATCTGATTCAGCCTGTGACTGCTGCAGGGATTGAGGGCCCGGGTCACATGCAGGGAGGTTGGCAAGGCAGCCCCTGGTCCAGCAAGGCAGTGACGGGGACTCAAGCCGTGAGGGTGGGAGAGGGGGTTTTAGTCTAAATATATTTTGAAAACAGAGCCCTGGGTACGGGAATCAGAGGAGTTGGGGGTGAATTGAGGTTTCTGACCTGAGCTGTTAGGAGGCCACTTTCCAAGTTGAGAAGGCATGGGGTGGAGGAAAGACATCTGGGTGGAAGGTGAATGGGGGTTCCAAGATCTGCTGGTCATGGCCGTGGGCACTGTTGGGGGCAGAGGAGGGGCCATCTTCTCTGCCCAGCAGACCCCTGTCCTTTCTGTTGCAGGAGCCTCCCTGCCTGGAGCCAGCCTGGGGCCAGGTCAGGGCCCTCTGGCCCCCGGGATGACAGCGGCCAGTCGGGCCAACCCCTACAGCATCGTGTCATCGGAGGAGGACGGTCTGCACTTGGTCACCATGTCGGGTGCCAATGGCTTTGGCAATGGCAAGGTGCATACTAGGCGCCGGTGCCGCAACCGCTTCGTCAAGAAGAATGGTCAGTGCAACATTGAGTTCGCCAACATGGACGAGAAGTCGCAGCGCTACCTGGCCGACATGTTCACCACCTGCGTGGACATCCGCTGGCGCTATATGTTGCTCATCTTTTCGCTGGCCTTCCTTGCCTCCTGGCTGCTGTTTGGCGTCATCTTCTGGGTCATTGCTGTGGCCCATGGTGACCTGGAGCCAGCCGAGAGTCGTGGCCGCACCCCCTGTGTGATGCAGGTCCATGGTTTCATGGCGGCCTTCCTTTTCTCCATTGAGACGCAGACCACCATTGGCTATGGGCTGCGCTGTGTGACTGAGGAGTGCCCAGTGGCTGTCTTCATGGTGGTGGCTCAGTCCATCGTGGGCTGCATCATTGACTCCTTCATGATCGGTGCCATCATGGCCAAGATGGCACGGCCCAAGAAGCGGGCACAGACGCTGCTGTTCAGCCACAATGCTGTGGTGGCGCTGCGTGACGGCAAGCTCTGCCTCATGTGGCGTGTGGGTAACCTGCGCAAGAGCCACATCGTGGAGGCCCATGTCCGGGCCCAGCTCATCAAGCCCCGGGTCACGGAGGAGGGCGAGTACATCCCACTGGACCAGATAGACATTGACGTGGGCTTCGACAAGGGCCTGGACCGCATCTTCCTGGTTTCGCCTATCACCATCCTGCATGAGATCGACGAGGCCAGCCCATTGTTCGGCATCAGCCGGCAGGACTTGGAGACAGACGACTTTGAGATCGTGGTGATCCTGGAGGGCATGGTGGAGGCCACAGCCATGACCACGCAGGCCCGCAGCTCCTACCTGGCCAACGAGATCCTATGGGGCCACCGTTTCGAGCCAGTGCTCTTTGAAGAGAAGAATCAGTACAAGATCGATTACTCACACTTCCACAAGACCTATGAGGTGCCCTCCACGCCCCGTTGCAGTGCCAAGGACCTGGTGGAGAATAAGTTCCTCTTGCCCAGCGCCAACTCCTTCTGCTATGAGAACGAGCTGGCCTTCCTGAGCCGTGATGAGGAGGACGAGGTAGAAGGAGACCAGGATGGCTGCAGTCGGGATGGCCTCAGTCCCCAGCCCCGGCACGACTTTGACAGGCTGCAGGCTGGTGGCGGTGCCCTTGAGCAGCGGCCCTACAGACGAGAGTCAGAGATCTGAGCCGCTGGTGGCTTAGTGCAGGGTTCACCCCGCCAGGGAGTGGCCCAGTGTCCTTCGGGGGCACTGGGTTTAAGCAGAGTGGGCCAGGTGCCCTGGGTTGCAGACTCAGTAGCGTTTTAGTCGTTTTATGTTTCTTCGCAATAGCCTTGGGAAGTTGGCGGGAGAGCGGGTGGCCAGAGCAGGCAGCCCACGGTCTCAGAAGCCGAGGTGGCACAGGGTCAGGGAAGTGGCCTCCTGGGGATCCAGCCATAGGAGCCAGGGGCTTCTGCCCAGAAAAGGAGCTGCAGCCTGCGCAGTCACCCTGCGGTGGCCCACCTCTGCAGTTACAGGCTGGCAGGCTGCAGGCACCTCGCTGATTTTTAACTTGGGGAGAAACACCAGATTTCAGCTTTCTCAACCTTAGCTTGGGTAAGACTGTTTACAAAAAAATAATAATAACATGCAACTGAAAAAAAATATTTTTAATTCATGGGGTTGTGGGGGAAGGACAGTAAGAATCCCATTGGTCTGCCGCAGTGCTAGCGGCTAGATGGATGGATGTTCCAGAAGGTTCCCTGAGGCTGGACTGACCTCTCCCCCATGTGTGCTAGTGCCCCCACAGTTCCTCACACTTAGGGGTGCATTAGGTTCTGTTTGTGACAGAAAAACCAAGACCATGTTAATGATCATAATAAAAGCTTTCAGATGCTATTGGGATGGGGTTGGGGAAGAAACTGGTTTGCTCTGAGTTTGATGTTGTACCTCAGAGGTGGTCTCAGGGCTGGGTGGGACCTGCCCTTAAGGGTCTCCTTGCCTCCATGCCCATGTTTTGCCTCTCTCTCCACTTTCTGCCAGGGTCTGCACCCCTTCAGATAAGGGGCAGCTGGGAAACATGGGAGGCTCCTCGGGAAGGGGGAAGGGAGGCCGGGTTCCCTCACCCAGTGGAAGCGGATCAGCCTTCCCACTGGGCCCACAGGGGGAATTGTGCCTTAAGAGACTTCAGGTTGTCTGACTTGAGTTGTTTATGTTTTTATTGGACTTGCCTGTCCCCCTTCCCTACCCCCTCTGTCTGCTCTGGGAAGGTGGCAGAGACTGCACTTCTGGCACATGGCCACACCCCTGCCTGTCCCCTCCCCTACATACCTCAGGCAGTACAGGCTAGCCCAGGAGGGTCCCAGCCATTTTGGAGTCTGCTGCCAAAGAGCAGAGGAAAGAAGGGAAGTAGAGGAATTGTCACCCCCCCCCATTACCTGGGGTCACATTCATTCAAAGATGAATTGAGAAAGTGCCATGGAACAAAGAATTCCTGCTTAGGCTTCAGGGACCTGGGATGGGGCTCCTTCCTCTTCCCTCTGTGTTTTCCCTAAGGGCAGGGGCCACAGAGAGTTCAGGTAGTGGCAATCACTTCCCTGCAAGATGCAGTGTTAGGGCCCAGAGGTACTTCAGCCCCCTTGCCCTGGGACAGGCCTCACTCCAGGTACCCTGATCAAGAAGAGGTGTGAGGCCCCTTGTCACGACCAAATTGGCTCTGCCTTGTTCTTCCAGCTTGTGGGGACAGGCCAGGTAGGAGCCCAGCCTTTCCTGGGGCTGCTGAGGAAACCTGTCTTCCCTGGCCAGCCCCTCAGGAAGGCAGTAATGGGAAAGCCCGTGTCTCTCACCTGCTTTCCCAGGCTGCTTCAACCCATGCCCCCAAGCTTGGGACAAGAAGGTAACAGGGACTCTGTGGCCCAAGTGGGAAAACTGAGGCTGAGAGTGGGAAAGGCGATGTACACGGTCACACAGGAGGGAGCAGGGAGTTAGGGAGAGTCTGGGTCCTGGGGCAGGGCTCCTGCCTCTTAGATCTTCCTCCCTGAGAATCAGGACCCATCAGCAGTTTAGACACAGGCTATCATTTCTCCGAAAGGTACCTGGCACCGGGCCCAAAGATAGCTCAGCCTCTCGCCCTGAGCTAGGCCAGACTCCAGGCACCTGTCCTAGCATCAGACCAGCCTGAATTTTTGGCCTAGAATATTTAGCCCTAGGCAGCTCTTTCCTCTCAGGTTCTTCCAGAGGGACCTCAGCTCCTCTGGGCTCCTGGGTCTGGCCCCCGGCTCTAAAGTCTGACTGGCTTTCCCAGCCTTAGCCTTGGTGTTCTGGGGATGGGGCTGGCAAGGGAGTGCTCAGTTCTTACCCATCCAGCCCAGACTGCCAGGTGAGGGACAGGAGTGGCCCCAGTCTCTGGGTACTGGGTGGTGGCCTGTGCCCTGCACTGCCCTTCCAGGCCTGCATGGGCAAGCCTTCTACTTTCTGCATCTTGAGCAGACCCAGGGGCCCCAGGTCCCTGCCACTTCAGTGGCCTGGTGCATTTGCCTCTCAGGCCTGTCCTCCCATGCCCACATCCACCAGAATGACCCAGCCCCAGAGCTCGAGGGAGGGCAGCCCGAGCTGCCTTTCATTTCTCGCCAAAGGCAGGCACATGCTGCGTTTTCAAATTCTTCTGTCCCCTTTTTTTCTTTCCCTGTATTTATTTATTTATTTATTTATTTATTGCTTGTGCTAAAGACCAAAATAGTTCCCCTTTTAGTGCACTTGACGCGTGAGGACAGCTATGAGGAGCCTCGAGTGCATGCAGGAGTGAGGGAGACTTGGCCCCTGGGGTGAGTGTGGGGAGGGGAAGGGGTGTGCACACACGTGTGCATACGTGTGTGTGCAGATGTGCACACGACTCCCCACATAGGTGACACTGAATTGATGATGTGGTTACTTGATATGTCCAGATGTGTGTGTCTACCCACTGGTGTGTGTGTGTGTGCGCATGTGTGTACACATGTGTGTGTGCTCATTTCCTCCTGGGGGCCTGGTTTAGCACTCACCAGGCCAGGGCTGGGTGCACACTGGTCACACTGGATGCTGACCTCAGACTTTGGCACTGCCTAACCTGAGAGCTCCCAGTCCTCTGCCCTGATCAGTCAGTGCCAGTGTGAGGCGTCGAAGGTGAGCATTTGCACCTGGATCACGTGTTGGAGACCATGGTATGTCTGTCTGTGTGGACACATGTATGTGTGTGTGTGTGTGTGTGCGTGGTCTTGGGGTGTGTGTGCACGTGTCGGTGGGGCGGTGTGTCTGTGCTGCTCAGAGCACGGACGGCTGCCCCCCAACCTCTGCTGGTGCTGTGCCGCCCAGTCCCCGCCCACCCAAGGGGCCTGGGGGTGGGGCGGAAGGAGCCACCTTCGGGAGGCCCCTGCGTGGGGTGTCTGCCCTGTGTGAGGTCATAGAATGTCAAATCTATTTTAAATGGTGAAACCGGAGAATTTTCATGTTATTTTCAATACATAGCGGTATCTAAAGACGTAGGTGATGAGACTAGACCACATTAAATGCATTTTGATCTCTTTGAGTGCTGCTGTGTTGAGATCTGTGTCTGACCGTCCCCTGCCTGGCTGCAGCGCGTGCTAGACGTCCACTGCTTCCCGAGCCCCTGAGTGCTGGCTATGGGGCTCCCTGGGGTCCATTTTCAGGGTGGGGGTGGGACACGGCAGCAACATCTTGATGAAGGATCAGAACCCAGCCTCCTTGCAGACCCAGGAGATCCTCCTGCTCAGCTGTGCTCTCATTCCCACGATGTCACACCCCCCAGGCAGCAGCCTTTTTCTCTCTGCCCTGTGTCTCCCTGCCCTTCCTCCTTTCTACAAAGAGGTGCCAGGTACATGGGTGTGCCCAGGGCAGCAGACCCTCCCAGGGCTTCTTTAGATGGGGGAGGCCAGCCCCAAGAATGGCAGCCCTGTTCCCACTGTAAGAAAAGAAAGGAAAGTGGTGGGACCCCAGGTCGTCCTACTACAGCCTGGAGCATGCAGAGGGCATGCTGATGTCACCTCTGCCCAGGTGACATGAAGCCAGGGTGTGGCTGGCAGTGGAGGATGGAAGGCAAACAAGGGCCCATGGCACATTTTTGCTGAATTAGACTTTGCGTGCAAGGGCTCAGATTCTGCTATCTCAATGGCCAGGCCTTTGGGAGCGAACCCCTTCTTTTGCCCAAACTGCTTCCATGAATGGAACATCTTCCCCCTTCTGCCCCAGTGAAGGGCCCCAGGGAAGCCCTCATTCTGCAGATTTAGGTGATTCCCTATGACCAGATAAGAAGCTCTAGGTCATTTTCAGGTGATGGCCTGTTTCCCTGTACTTGCTGTCTCCTCAGGGATGAAACAAGCCCAACTCAGAATCTACTTTTGGACAAGTGCAAGTGGGGCGGGTAGAGTCTAGTAAGGAGGGGAATCCAGCCTCATTGACTCAATGATTCAGGTCTTGAGGTCTGGAAGGCACTGAGGTTGATGCTGGACACCATCTCTAGGCAGGCCTGGGGACACTGTTACCTTGCTTCAGAAAAAATTGGTTCAGGGACTTTAGGGACTTGCCCAGGACCACAGGAGGGGAGGGAGTTACCCAAGCTGGGGTCGAGCCAGGCCTTATGCCCCCAGACCCCTTCATGTCAGGATGGTTCATGCAGACACCCCACTCTCTGGAGCATTTGACCCCTTAGGGCTTCTGCCTACCTGCTGGGACTCAACCCTTTGTCCATCTGGAAGTCAGTCTTCAGCAGGAAGCCCTGTGACTCCAGGGAATCGTGCATGGGTGTTTCCTCAGCCCCGAGAGGCCAGGTCTGAACTGCTGACATGCTTTCTGGCAACCTGGTGGCCTCCAAGGGCTCAGCCTATCCCTCTGGAGTCCACCCTCTTCCCAGCAGCAAAGCGGTCTTAAAATCAGAAGCAAGTTTGTAGGCCCCTGCCCAAAACTCTCTCAGGCTTCCCACCACACTGAAGATAAGAGTCCAGTTGTGTCCCCGCACCACTTCTCTGCCCCAGCCAGCTCCCTCACCCCACTCAGCTCTCCTTTCCTCCTGCTCCTTGGTTCAGGCCCTCTGCCTCCCTTTAGTTCTTTGAACTCCACATTTCTCTCTGTCCCGGGACCTTTGCACGAGCTGCTTCTGCTGCCCAACACTTTCCCCTTAGTTCTTATTAAATATAACTCCTCATCCTTGAGGTCTAGGCTTCCCCTAGCCAATGGCAGGGAGCTGGCTGGGATTCTCCCTCTCAAAATGATCACAGAAGTTGTTACTCCTTGGGCCCCACGGACACTGCGCAGGGCCCCGTGGCTGTCACACACGGCCCCTTGAACACTGTGCAGAGCTTGAACTTCTACCACACTCTTCCTGAGCCATCGCCACAGCATGGCTGCATCGCCCTCTCTGGAATGTCATTCTCTCAAGAGCAGGAACTTTTGTTCTTCCTCGTTCATGGCTGTGTCCATACAGAAGAGCAAGACCCATGTACCCAGGAGGTGCTCAATAAATCCTCGTGTGCTTCAGCGAGATGTAAAAGACTCTCAGGAGGTTAGAGGTCGTATATCCTTTCCCTGGGAAGGGCCTGGGGCTTGCCCGGGTGCGGTGTGTGGGGGGGTGATCATGGTGATCAGGAGCAGGGAGCAGCGAGACCCACAGGACATCCAGGAGGCCTCCCCTGCAAAGCCAGCAGCCCGAGGCACTGAGGGGTGGCTCCCCTGAAAACCCTAGCTGGAGATTAGTGGTCCACAGTCCAGGGCTTTAAAGTGCCCTGTGCCAGAGTAACATTTTGAAAGGGGTAACATCAAATAAAATACATCGGGTTTCAAAAGAAACTCACTTTATGGAAATGCAGCTACCATAAAATGAATGAATACATTTGTGATCTATGAATAGCTGCGTTTCTTCTCTGACCCACTGACTGGCAGGGCCTATCACCCTGATCTTGGCTTTCCTCAGGGGCAAGCTCAGTGTCCCAACAATGTCATGGGGGGAGGAAATGCCTCCTGCTCTATGGGTGACAGAATTACAGATACTGCTGCTGCCACCAGTTACCTCCATCGTTGAGGGACGCTGACTCCCCGGGAGGCTGGCACTTTCAGGCTGCGGTGCTTCACATCCAAGCGCACCCCCCCGAGCTTTGCTCCTCAACCCTGAGCCCACAGACCATAGGGGTGGCAGGGCTGGGCTCATCTCATTTCTCCCTCTTCCTTCCTCCCTCCTCCCTCTCTTCTTCCCGTCCTTCCTTCTTTCTTTCTTTCCTTCCTTCCTTCTTTTCTTCTCCTTCCTCTTCCTCCTCTCCCTCCTCCTCCTCCCCTCCCTCCCTTCTTCTCCTCTTCCTCTTTCTTTCTTTCTTTCTTTCTTTCTTTCTTTCTTTCTTTCTTTCTTCTCTTTCTTTCTTTTTGTCTTTTTCTTCTCCCTCCTTCTCTCTCTCCCTCCCGCCCTACCCTCCCTCTTTCCTTCTCCCTCTCTTTCTTCCTCTCCCCCTCTCTTCTCTTTCTTGGTATCAGGGATTGAAACTAGGGCCTCTGAGCTGAGCTACATCCCCAGCCATTTTTATTTTGAGACAGCGTCCACTAAGTTGCAGAGTTGCCCTGGCTGGGCTCTCACTACTTGCAGTCCTCCTGCCACAATCTCCCAGACTGTGGGATTCCTGGGGTTACAGGCATATTCTGGGAAGCAGAGGCAGAGCGACCTCCTCTGCCTACCTGGCCAGGTGGCCCCATGGAGCACCGGGAAAGTCTAGGTGCTCATCAACCCCAACTGCTGTTTGGAGGCAGATGAGGGCAGGGCTTTCCTTCTATGGCATTTAGGGGGCGTTTTTCCCACATGCTGTCCAGAAGTGATGAATACCATGGATGCTGTGAGGCAAGGAGATGGCAGAGAGCAAGTGTGTTTGGAGAGACCCTTGGGGTCACACTGGCCCTGAAGCCACCAGAGAGTGCGTCCAAAGCCCCTAAAGACATTCTCTGAGTGTGAGCCTGGCTCTACCTCTCCTCAACTCTTGCCCCAGCCCAGTGAACCAGCTTCTCTATTCCTCAGTCTTCTCCTCTGTGAAATAGGACTGATGACCACACAGTAATATGTGAAGAAATGTGGAAGAAACAGTGAAACTGCTTGTAAGGTGTCCTGCACACAGAGGAGCTGCCCAACTGCACGCTCTCATCGCAGGTGTCTGGGAGCCAAGCATGCCAGTCAGGGCAGCCCCAGGCTGGTGGTTGGTAAGCTGAGGAGCAGGTGGAAGACTAGTGTGGCTGGACCGCACAGAGCGGGCGATCAGACTGGGCGGAGGGCTGGCTTGGGCTGGGGTTGGGCTTGGCCAAAATGATGGCATCTCTGGATGTTTTAAGATGCCAAAAAATGGCACAGCTACCATGGAAGTCAGTTGAGCAGTTTCTTCTATTTCTCTCTTTCCACCACCCCCCGCTGGGGCTTGAACCCAGGGCCTTGTACATGCTAACCATATATGCTACCACTGAGCTACACCACTGGCCAGCAGTTTCTTAATAAAGTCAAACATATACTTCCGCACCATTCCGTAACAAGGTGTAACTCAAGAGAAATATCAACTTATGTTCACACAAAAACTTGTGAGTGTTTATAGAAGATTTATTTGTACTCACCAAAACCAGGAAGCAAGACCAGTGTCCCTCAGCTGGTGAATGGATATAGAGGATACTAATAATGACCTTTATCTGTTGACAATCTAAAGCAAGGTGGTTTGGTTGGGGTGTAGCTTAGTCATAGAGCAGTTGCCTTGCACGCATGAGGCTCAGGTTCAATCCTCAGCACTGAAAGAAAAGAAAACAAAGTGGGTTTGCTGGCTGGATCTGGTAAACAAATGAATACAGCGCAGATTAACATGAGAAAAGCATCTAATTTTAAATTTTATTTATTTTTTTTATGGTGCTAAGGATGGATCACAGGGCCTCACACACAAATGAGACAAATGGTCTACCACCGAGCTGCACCACCCCCAGCCCAAGCATCCACATTTTATTAATTGCACCTGAAAACGAGACCCTCATAAGAGGGTGAAGAGACAGTGAAATGGCCAGAGGAAGATGCTTTCATACCTTTTAGACTAAGAATGATGAATGTGTGCAGACCTGACAGGAGAGAGGGGTTCTGAGGCTAGGGGGAGTAAATTCCAGGGAAGTCACTAGGCGATGTCTGGGGGCGTGAAGCTGGCAAAGAAGGAGGTTTATTCATTCAGGTCTGCCGCAACCTGATTCCCAGTCTCTTGACACTAAAGACTCTTCTCTCACTGTGGTTTGGGGAAGACACCCTTCCTCCATAAAGATGAAATAGTCTCCACAGCAGGCCAGCCAGGATGACCCTCTGCAGCTCCAGTTTCTCCAGTATCCTCAGCTCAGTAGAGTCAGTCTACCAAGTCTGAGAATTTCACATTAGCACGTCCTTAACTCTTTCATGGGCAACAAAATCTTGCCCATCCCCACAAACGAATTCTGCTGAGCAACAAGAAGGAGTGGGTATCATATGGAGGCCCTCAAAGGTATTACACTGAGTGGAAAAAGCCAAACCCAACAGACTTCCTGCTGGGAGAACCCTTAATGACCTCAATAGGACATTCTGGAAAAGGCCAAATCATAGGTGTGGGGAACACACTGGATAAGGACAGAATGGTGGACTGTAGGAGCATGAAGGGATTTGGGGGTGGATGAAATGTGTCACGTCTTGGTTTAACGATGGTCACCTGGTTATGTGCACAGTGTCAAAACTCACAGGACTGCGCACAATGGATAAATATAGGTGAACTACACCTTTTATTATTATCATTATTATTTTTGAGACAGGGTCTCACACTGTAGTTCAGGCTGGCCTTAAACTCACTATGTAGCTCAGGCTGGCCTCGAACTCACAGCAATCCTCCTGTTTCAGCCTCCTGAGTGCTGGGATTACACACGTGGGCCACCATGCCCAGCTCTATACCTTTTATTTTTACAGGGGGAAAGAAAACGAAGTTGCCAATAAAACTCATACGTGAAGCCATCGGTGTGTATTTCAGAGGAGAGATCAGGTCTGAAAGCGGAGACTGGGGAGTCCCGGTGCGGGTGGAACAGAGGGATCAGGAGGTGTTACAGACTTCATTACGATTCCCAGCAGGATGAGGCGGGAGGACCCGAGAGTGACTGTGATGGAGGGTCCGGGCACCCACATGGCCACACAGCAGCTGGGGAGTGGCTCTGGAGGATGGAGGGAGCTGGGGGCTGGGTTGAATTTGAGGTCTCAGCATCTGCCTCTGGGTTTCTCTGCGTATCACTGACCCTATTTCTTCACTCCAACCTTCACCCGCCTCCCAGACACACACTAGGATCATGAAAACTACAGCCCTTTGAATCTTGGCCCTCCCAATATTCATGGCGGAATCATACTGTGTCCTTGTTGGAGCGAAGGGGTCAGTGTCCTGGATGAAGTGCTGCGGAGGTGGAGGGGATGAGGCCCAGGAAGCATCAACCAAGGCTGAACCCTTCCCTGGAAAAAAGGCCAAAGAGCGGGGGCTGGACTCTGGCCACCTACCTCAGGTCCCCTGGGGACACATTAAAAGAGACTGAAATCTGAGGGTGACCAAATAAATCAAGGTCCCAGTCAAGGCCTTTTGCAAATGAAAGGAGGCATGATTAATAATAACTGCATGGAGGGATACATGGGTGAAATGTGACCATCTCTGGCAGAGCAGCTGAAGTTACCCTGGCTGTCCA
This sequence comes from Erethizon dorsatum, assembly GCA_028451465.1. Classification (NCBI taxonomy): domain Eukaryota; kingdom Metazoa; phylum Chordata; class Mammalia; order Rodentia; family Erethizontidae; genus Erethizon; species Erethizon dorsatum. The sequence continues at coordinate 22,144,890 of CM051826.1, forward strand.
GGCAGGGATGGAGCTTCCTTAGCCTGGCCCTTTTGCTGCTACCTCCCATCCCTGCAGGGGACACACAGGAGCTGAAGTGTCTCAAAGCCACACATCACTAAGCATAGCAATACACATATATGCAGAAAGACGGAGACAGTTGGTACACGTAGATACAGAAGACAGACAAATGGACGATGCCGAGACATGCAGGCAGAAAGATGGACCAGTATGACTGAAAGATGAAAATACAGGCACACATAAAAATAGAAAGGTAGACATATAGATAAATGGACAGATAGAGGGTAAGACAGCTTCTCAGACAGGCACAGATAGGCGGAGGACAGGCAGGCAGGCAGGTGTCTTTGTGTAAGAGTGAATAAAAAGCACATCCTGATTTTTTTCCAGCGCTTTTAGATCTATTATCTGGCACTGACTGATTTCCTAGTTAGAACCAGTATGTGTACCAAAGAGGACTCCTCTGATTCAATATCCGGCTCCAAACTTACTTTAGACTCTGCCTGCTGATGAAGTTACTGCTGAGCCAGGCACGGTGGCACACACTTGTAATCCCAGCACTCTTGGAGGCTGAGGCAGGAGGTGCACAAGTTTGAGTCCAGCCTGGGCAACTTAGTCACTTACTGAGACTCTGTCTCAAAATAAAAATTTTTTTAAAAATAGCTCAGTGCAGGGCCGGTGAGATGGCTCAGCGGCTTAAGCGCCTGCCCGGCAAGCTCAAGGGCCCGAGTTCGACTCCCGGATCCCACATACGAAAAAGGGGCCGGTGATATCGCTCAGCGGCACGGGCGCCTGCTGGCGCGCAAGGTCCTGAGGTCGACCCCCCGGTACCCACATAAAAAAAATAAATAAAAAAATAAAAATAAAAATAGCTCAGTGCAAAGGCCCTGGGTTTCATCCCCTGTATGGGGGTTGTAGGGGGATGTGGGTATTAAAGCCAAATCTGTCCCTGAATGGATCTAGGGAACAGGGTGGGCTGGCGCTCCTCTGTGCCTCCCTTCTGTGCTGAATATGGGGCCCTCTCCAGGCGCCGTGTTTACATATGTCAATAGAGAGTTCCTGAATGCTGAGTGTGAACAGAGGAGAGGAGTTGACAACAAAACAGTGCCTTACGCGAGGAAGTAAGACCTGCATGGATTATGGATTAAGGGCTCATGTTCACTGTAATTCTTTAAAATGCACAAATGACTGTTTTTTGTTTTTTGGGTTTTTTTACTGACAACTCCTCACTTAAATAATTTTTTATTTTCAAAAGTTAAACTTCACCTGAGTTAGATAAAGCTGACAGTTGACCACTGTCTGCCTGAGGCCCCTCCAGCTGCGAGCAGCTGTCAGTTAGCCCATGGCTGAAGTGACCCGGATCCTGAGTCCCTACCTTCCGCTGATGATGTGGGAAGATTGGCCAGTAAAGAGCTGGGCATCCTCTTATCTGCAAGCTGTAGGAATGGGCATTTAAAAAACAAACACTTGGAGTCTGAATCACAGGCCCGGGCAGCTCTATCGGCTGTATGTCCCCTGCCCTGACAGGGCCTTCAGTGGGGGAACCCTGGACTGTGAAGATGGTGAGGGATGCTCGGGCCCGCACATCTGTCCACAGCCACAACTGTCCTAAGGGGATGCGCTCAAGGGAGCAAAGCAGAGAGACGCAGAGAGAAGAAGCTGGGAAAAGATGAGCTCCAAGTGAGCAGCATTTTATCATCAGGGTAACAGATAACTCTGAGCTGCGAGGAGTCCTCAGAGAGAGGGGGTTTGATGGTCCTGAAGTTGTTCTCAGGTCACCCACATGTATGTGTGTTTTCCTGTGTGTTTCTGTGCATGCCCCTCTGTGTGTTTGTTTTATTAGTTTACCGAACTAGTGAAAGCTCCTTGGTTTCAGCAAAATAAAACAAAAAGCATTTGAAATAGTAAGATACTGTCAGCTTGACTTATATTTGGATGTGTGGCGTGTTTGCATTCGTTCTGTTTTAGCAAAGGGTTTTTCTACGGGGGCTTGCCCTTGAGGCTCTCTGTTCAGAAAATGGCCCCAGGGACCTCACTCCCCAAAGGAGACATTGGTGAATTCTACTTGCAACTATGAATCTAATATTCTCTGCAAAACGTTGCAGTTTCAATGACCTTCCAACAACATAAGGAGCCATACCTTATATGAGATCAAAATACTTTCTGCTCTTTCACTGTTTGACTAAAAGTACACATCATTTAGTCTTTCGTACTTTATCTTTGTCTGTTCTGTATTTCAGAGGAAACTTACATGAAAATTCTACCCTGAGCCATTTTTCTGAAATGTACCGAAACAAGGGATTCCAGCTAGAACCAGTAGGGGGCAGAAAACCCCCAGTCACGGGAATACGTGGTTCAGTGTGTAGACAGTATTAAACTCCGGGCCTTCTGGTTCCTTGATTTCTGTACATTTGGTGTAGCTGGTCCACCCCCTCCCCTCTGAGTCAAGGTCTTGCTAAATTGCCTAGGCTGAGCTTGAACTTGCGATCCTCTGGCCTCAGCATCCTTAAGGAACATAGGTAAGTCTTTCGATTTTACTAGCACCCAGGCATCCAAATATCTTTTTTCAGCAATGATATAGCAGAGGATATGATCAGGTATCAAAGCAAAGTGGAAAAATAACAAGATTCATTTAAAATTATTTCTATGGACGGTCTTATGGGGTCAGATGAGATAGTAAATAACAATGATGATTGTTTTACCGAAATTACTAATCTTTCCCTTTATTTTTATTATTTACTAATTCTACATTTATAGAAATACATTTGCTGATTGAAGAGAATAATGTGTGGAAGGTAAGTGATCCAATTGTGTCTCAACTGATGCAATCCTTGATAGCACTGCCAGTAACATGACTTCTTTCAGCTGCCGGCAGCAATTACAGATCTCTTCATCAATATCTCATGTGCAAAAATAAAACTGTCACCCCAAACCACATATTCACATATAGGTAAATGTTTAAAAGTGCAGTCTTAATTTTAAGACTCCAAAGTAAGTGGAAATAGGCTGACACAAGAATCAGATCAAGCATGTTTCTTTTTAAACAAGGGAACTGAAAAAAGAAGTCTTCCCACTGACGTGAGTGGAGAGGCCAACCCTTCACTCCTAGTGAGCTGATGAAGGCAAGGACAGGAGGAGTCAGCACTCGTGATGTGCACATAGACACGGTTTTTTGGGTTAAAGGAAGCCTGTCTTAATGAAGTATAATATTCATGGCCCATGAAAATGACATAAGTTTCAAATGTCTGTGCCCTCTGGAACAGAACCAAACTAATTGGTTCATGGATTGTTGATGGCTGCTTTTGTACAATGATGACAGAATTTGATATTTGTGGCAGAGACCACATGGCTTGCAAAGCCTAAAATATTTACTATCTCACCATTTATAGAAAAAGTTTAGCAACCTCTGACGTAAGCTCAGAGAAGTGGCCAACTTCATCTCTTTTTTATACGGATGTATTCTAACTAACAAGGAAGTCATTTACAGAATGTATATGTAATGAGTGCATGGAGGAATGGATGCACGGATGGCTGCCTGAGTGGATGGGGTAGGGGTGGGTGGATGGGTGGGGTGGCTGGGGGAGGGGGTGGTTGGGGGACAGAAGTGATGATTTCCATGCAGTGTTGGAGCTGAACAGTGGTTGAAGTTGACCATGATTTTATGGTAGCAAAATTTACAGTCTGGTGGGAGTTTGTCCAATAGGTCCTAGGTCCTTGCTATGAAACAGGTATAGCAGAGATGGAAATTGGGGATCTCCCCAGGAAGAGCTGATGAAAGGGAAATGAGTGGGGTATTGATGAGTGTGGTTACTCATGCATTGTGAAGCCCACTGTAGTACAGAAGATGTGGAGACCAGAGGTGCTGCCAGACGAGAGAGTGCAGGGAACAGGAGAGGCCATGAGGGATCATCTTGTAGAGGACACGAGTTAGAAGTTTGGAATTTGAGGCCAAGGGTTGGATACTAGACTGCAGTCCCCAGAACACAGAGCACCTCCTGGGATTAGGCTGTAACCCAAACCTGACTTTCTGAATTGCATTTTCTCTCCTTTTCATCCGAATCATCCCCCATGTAACAAAGGGCTTTTCCACCCCTGGCTTTTCTTGGGCTAACCCACCAGAGATATACAAGCCAGTCTACCTCAGGCTATGGGCTGAACTATCCCCCTCTCTAAGTTCATATGGTAAAGTCCTAACCTCTGGTACTTCAGGATATGACTGTATCTGGAGATAAGGCCTTTCGAGTGGTGATTAAAGTGGTGAAATGAGGACATTTGAGTGGACCCCTAATCTGTCCTTATAAAATGAGGAGAATAGGACACAGACACACACAGAGGGACGGCCAAGTGAGGACAGGGAGAAGATACCATCTGTAAGCCAAGGAAATGCCTGACATGGCACCATTCCCCAGAGGCCAGATCAGGCTCCCCCATGGCAGATGATGGCGTTACATCACTTCCAGGGTGGAAGGGGAAGATATTCTCATGGGGGAAAGACACTCTGAGTACAGATTTATCTTTCATGCTTATAATGCTTCCCTGAGTTCCATTTGTGACTCACAGATGACCTTTTTGCCATCAAGGTATTCCACCAGCACTGCCCTGATGGAGGAAGCCGCTCCTCTGAGAGGAAGTGTGGCAATGGCCTGGCGCTCGTGGAATGCACCCATGCTGCCAGGTCCTGGATTTTCCAGAGCAGTTGATCTGAGAGGTCAGTGGCACAGAGAGTTTGTTCTCTCAAGCAAAGAAAACATGTTATCTTTACTTGACTATGAATTTTTCTCAGTAAAAGTCCCACACTGGCAAACACGGCAGATACTAATATACATGTATGACAAACAAATGATCTTTGCCATGGTAGTCAAGTGAGATCAGAGAAGACATATTGTGGTCAGCTGAGTAATAGTCCCTGAAATATCCAGACCCTCATCCCTGGAATCTATAAGTGCCCCTCATATGGGAAAGGGGGCTTTGCAGATGTGACTAAGTCAAGGGTCTTGAGATGGGAGATTATTATGGGTTTTCCTTGTGGTTTCAATGCAATCACAGGTGTCTTTCCAAGAGGAAGGCACAAGGAGATTTTACTATGGACAGAAGAGGAGGAAGCCTTGTGACTAGGGAGGAAGTAAGTGAGTGCTGTGGCCACAAGCCAAGGAAAGCCAGCAACCACTAGAAGCTGGAAGGGATAAGAACTGAATTCTCTGCTAGAGCCTTCTGAGGGAAGACAGCCCTGCCAAAAACTTGATTTCAGCCAGTGAAACTGATTTGGTACTTCCTTTTTTTTTTTTGTGGGTACTGGGGGTCAACCTCAGGATCTCGCGTGCCAGCAGGCACCCGTGCTGCTGAGCGATATCACCGGCCCTTTTTTCATATGTGGGTTCCAGGAGTCGAACTTGGGCCCTCGTGCTTGCCGGGCAGGCGCTTACGCCGCTGAGCCATCTCACCGGCCCCATGATTTGGTACTTCTGACCTCCAGAACTGTGAGAGAATAAATCTGTGTTGTTTCACACTTGTAATTTCCTATAGCAATCACAGGAAGCTAGTACATGCATGCCATGGTTAACATATGGATTCAATTTTATTCTACTTTCCAACATTAAAATAAAACCAAGTGCTTCCAAATTCTCTTCATACGTCTCTTCTTTGTGCTTTCATTTCAAAGAACTGAAATATTCAATAAATGTTAAATGTTCAGTAAGTGTTAAAAACGATAATAAGTTTGTAAAATTTAATACCAAATTATACAATACTGACCAGACCTAAGAGGGGGAATTTATCATTTTATGAAATAAATTATAACTCAAAGTCCATCAGCATTAATTTATGTTGTATTTTGTTTTGGATTTCCAAATACTCGAGGTGATTGGAAAAATAACACACACCAAATAGGAAAACTGGTATTCTAAATATATTTTCTTCATAGAACACATTTCTTGGGTGGATGTAATGAGAATTCAAAAATAAAAATTATGTCTATTCCTCCTTTTATTTCCAGAATTTAGGCATAAAACCAGTTCCAAAGGGAGTTAGATTGGCTTGGAGGACAAACAGGAGCCAAGTATGGCAGGCAGAAGTCTATGATGAGAGGACATGGCCTTGGCTCTTCTTCCATCTCCCCTCCTCAGCTCGCGACACGATGTCACTCCCATGACTAAGTTCATGACCTGGAGAAGGCAATTTCTGTAGATGCAGTTAATGCTACTTATCAGCTGTGTGTGTGTTAACAACATAGGCATTAACTGGATGGGCTGAAACTAATCGCATGAGCCCTCAAATCTGGGTGTACATTCTGAAATGGGGGAGCCAAAGATCTGAAGCCACGGAGACCTCCTGACAGCCCTAACAGAGCAAAGGCCATGCTGTGGAGAAGGCCACACTGGGTGGGAGTAGCATTCAGTCTTCTTTAAACATTTGGTAGCATCAATAGTGATGAATTTGCCTATTCTGACAATGCTATATAAGTGGAATGATCCAATACATGGCTTTTTGTGGCTGGCTTATGTCGCTCAACCTCATGTTCTCAACACTCATTTTTGCTGCAGTTTTTTTTTTTTGTTTTTTTTTTTTTGTGGGTACCGTGGGTCGAACTCAGGACCTTGCATGCCAGCAGGCACCCGTGCTGCTGAGCAATATCACCGGCCCTTTTTTTTGTATGTGGGTACTGGGAGTTGAACTCAGGACCTTGCGCTTGGCAGGCAAGCACTTATGCTGCTGAGCACTTTGCTGCAGTTTGCATCATCATGTCTCCCCTTTCATGGCTGAGTAAGAACCCATGGCAGGTAGACACCACATTTTGTTTCTATTCATTCATCTGTTGCTGGACTTGAGTTGTTCTCACCTTTTGCCTCTTATAAACAATGCGGCTGTGCACATCCGCATGAGAGTGTTTGTGCGAGTGCCTATTTTCAATTCTTCAGGGATCATGCCCAGGAGTAGAAATGCAGGGGCATATGGTAATTCTATGTTTAACTTTTGAGGAGCTGCCATGATGTTTCCCATAGCAGCTGTACCATTTTATATTTCTACCAGCAATGCACAAGAGTTCCAATTTCTCCACATGCTTGCCAACTCTTGTTATTTTCCATTAAAAAAATCATAGCTATCCTGGTAGGTGTGAAGTGCTATCTCATGGTTTTGATTTTCATTTCCTCAATGACTAACACTTCTGAGTATCTAGTGACCATGAGGGGACAGACCTGCGGGGCAGGAGAGTGGGGGAGGACTCTTGGGTTTGCCTACCTCCTCCCCCATCCTCCCCTGCTCCAGACCCTTTTGTGACTGTCCCATAGCTCTCTGATGCGGGCCTGGACCACTAGTCTGCCGAACACTTTCTCTGCTCAGGTGCATGAGGCAGCTACGACCTTCAGCTGATGAAAAGTAAAGGTTGGTATTTTGTGCATGTTAGTGAGCCTGGTTCTATCTATTTGGTTGTCCCATAGTTTTATTTGTATGGAGCTAGGATCTTGCTGCCATGTCATTGCATTCAGTCATGTCCATATTTGTCTATGTTTGGAAAAAACCATTGGCACAAATCAGTTAGTAGAACCCAAGGGCTTCTCACTAAAGAAGTAGATTTTTGTCTTCCCTTTCTGATTCTCTATTTTCTAGACTATGATTGGGATGGAGAGACCTCAGGGATGGGAACTCTCAGGAGATTCAGGCACAATCAATCTAGAACAGGTTAGGCAGGACAAGAGGCGGAGCAAGGGTAAGAGTTTGCATCCAAAATTCACAGACAATTTATCCTGGTGAGGTCCAAGATCCTGGGGTAGAAACCCCAACACCCTGGTTCAGGCCTGTGGGTTGGCCTATTAAGAAAGCTCAACCACCTTCCCTTCACAGACGTGTCTGGGCTGTGCCACCCCCTTTGTTGAAGGCTGAGCTGGACAGCAAAGCTGCCTCTTAAAACTGAGTGAGAACCCTAGGATCCGTCTGCAGGAGCCGGGTCCTAAAGGTATAGTCTGTGTGTGTGCCTGAGATCTGACATTCTGTGCCTAGAAAGAAGGCCATGTGGGAAAGAATCATTTGTTTGGGGTTGATGAGCATGGCCAGAAGAAAATATTTTTTATCAGTTTAAAAAATGAGGGGCCAGTGAGATGGCTCAGCGGCGTAAATGCCTGCCTGGCAAATGCGAGGTCCTGAGTTCGACTCCCGGTACCCACATTAAAAAAAAAAAATGAATGACACAGGGCTGGGCATGGTAGGGCACACCTGTAATCCCAGCGAGGCAGGAAGATTGAAAGTTTGAGCCAGCCTAGGAACTTTAGCCACTTGAGACCCTGACTCAAAATTTTAAAATTTTTAAAAAGAGTGGTGATGTAGCTCAGTGTAAAGACTCTAGGTTCAATCCCTAATACTGCAAAAATAAAGTAAAATAAAATAACGACACAGAAACATACATATCTTAATAAAATTCATAAAGGAGTATTAATTATATGTATTCTTGTCCCTTGATATCTCCAGGGATTGGTTTCCCAAAGGAACAAAAATTCATAGAAGCTCGAGTCCCTTATATAAAATGGTGTAGTATTTTCTCTAATCTATGCACATCTTCACATATATGCTTAAATCATCTTTAGATGACTTATGATACCTAAGACAATGTAAAAGCTGTATAAATAGTTGTTACACTATATTGATTAGGAAACAGTAACAAGAAAAAGTCTGTTACAGGTCAGACATAAATTTTCCCCCAGATATTTCTGATCTATAGTTGGTTTTAATCCTTGGATGTGGAACCCATAAATACACAGTGCTGACTACTTGTTAATCACATGATTAATAATGAACGGCTGGCTGCTTGGGGAAGAGAGAAGCCATGGCTCCCAAACTCTCATTTTCTTGTCTGGCACTAACAACACAGTTGGAGAAGGCACAAAGTAGGAGCCCTGGAAGATAATCTTGCCATCCTGTCCTTACTTGAGTCCCGATCCCCTCTGGGAAGTCCCTATTCTGGGAGCTGGTGATGTCAGTTCCCAAAGAAGGTGTCAAAAGCATCCTCAGAAGAGGGGCTCACAGGCAGGGAGCTGGGCCCCGGGCCCCTTCCTTCCTATCTCTCTGCTCAGCCTCTTCAGGGAACTAAACGCTGATGGAGCTGAGCAAAGGGCTCACCCGCTGGGGGCGGCGTGCGGTGCAGCAGAAATTCCCCTACAGCGCAGACCCCTCCTTCAGAGAACACCGGGCTGGCCCGCTGCAGGGGTCTGCACGCTTCCGTCTTTCCATGCAGCAAAATTCATATGTTGATATCCCAGCTTCCAAGGTGAGGGTGATAGGAGGTGGGGTCTTTGGGGAGTGAGCAGGTTGTGAGGGTGGAGACCTCATGAATGAGATTAGTGCTTTTCTGAAAAAGGCCCTAGAGAAGCAGCTTGCCCCTTCCATCATGTGAGGACGCGGTGAGCAGGCACTGTTTATGAGCCAGGAAAAAGGCCTGCACCAGACACCGGACTTCAAATCTGCCGGCACCTTGAGCGTGGCCTTCCGGACTCCAGAAGTTCAGGGAGTGTGTGCCCACTGCATTCTGATACACAGCTCCCATGGACTGGAGCCACGTGGGCCCCTAGCTCACTCCAATGTGCCACGCCCACAGTCTCCGCAGACTGTTCCTTCCTCTTGTCTTCTTTTTCTCCACTGACTGGAATGGAGGAGAGATGCAGAGACCTAGGGATGGTCACGGGGACGTGGAGCTGGAGGAGCTGCACTCCTTCCCTGAGACCTTGCTGCCCAGGAGGTGGCTGTACCCCCTGTGGTTCCTGCTGTTTTGACGTTTGATGCACATCATTTCGTGTGTGGTTAGAACATCCATCTAGTTCCTTAGCAAACATTTCTCCAACCCAGGTGTGGTGGGACACACCTGTAACTGAGGCACTCTGGGAGGCTGAGGCAGGAGGGTCATGAGTTGGAGCCCAGACTGGGCAACTTGGTGACTTAGAGAGATCCTGTTTCAAAATGAAATATTAAAATAGAGTTGAGGATGTAGCTCAGTGCAAAGCCATGGGTTCCATCCCCAGTCTGGAAAAGATTTTTTTCTCCAGGCATAGTCCCCTACTGGCGTTACTACTGCATCCGACAGCCCACTCACAGGTTTTGATATCATAGATCCTTTTTTACTCTTTCTAACAAAGAAATGAAAAGAAAGGTGAATTCAAATTAGTACAGCCTCCAATTGCCTTGCTGCGGGGGTTTCCAGGTCTGTAGCACACAGACCTTTTAAATATCACACTGACTACGAAGCACACTGGCATGGTTCTTTAGCTAAATATCCAAAAATAAGAAATCCAAACACATTTTTCAGATCCCAGAAGGTGCAAATAAAGGCCTTGTTACTGCTAGGCACAAAGCTATGGGCACCTCGAGGGTGCTCAGAGTAAATTAGTATATAAGGAAAAATTAAATTGCCTCCCTCTAGTGGGACTAGGAGAACCCTGAAAAATGAGAGGAAGTGGGGCTGAGGGCAGCTAAAATGATATTTTTATGCCATCTGTAAAATATAAAGAACTATATTTAATAAAGCCAGGATATATAGGGACAGCAATAGGCCAACAGGCCCATGGAGAAGAACAAAAGGTCTGTAAATAGTCCCACGAATATACAGAAATTTAGTATGTGATAAAGTTGTCATTTCAAATCACTGTGGGGAAGACAGGCTTTTAAATAACTGGTGCTGGGAAAACTAGAAGCCCCCATGGATGAGAGGGGCTCACAACACATTTCACGCAAGAACATACTCCAAATTGATAAAAGATTTAAAGATGGAAACCGAAACCGTGTAAGAACTAGAAGCAAATGAAGATAATTCCGTGAAAGTCTTGGTGTGTAGAAGTCTTGTCTGATCATGCTGCAAAAATTCTGATGTCCTCAAAGAACAAGTGAATAATTTAATAGGTAAATGTTCAATAAAAACTTTTACATGGCCAGCGCCCACTATCAGTAAAGTCAAAATACAAGTAAGAGATTGAGAAACAATACTTGCACCCTATAAATAGAAGGTTCATCTAGCTAATTAAAAAAAAAAACTCTTAAAATTGATAGAAAAATAGAATAGAAAAGAGAGTGAAAATGGCCCTTACATTATCTTTGCATATTCACAGCTCAGAGGCAGGGCATGTTAGGGGAGGAGTTGATACTAGAAATCCTGACCTTGGTTACCTGAAGGCTGAAAGAAAGGTCACTCAGTATTGTAGGGTGACCCTTAAAGTCCTCTCTTTAGAACTTGAAAAGCCTGGGAAGGGTGAGGAAAGGCAGTCAGGTTCCCACTGACCATCTACAGCCATGCATGTGTGACCCTAAGTTCAGGGTGAGAGACCCCAACCTGGAGACTTGGTGGCCGTGGGAACCATAATGAGAATTTGGGTGATTGTGTCTGGCCCTGTGTCTGAGACATGAATGATATTTAGGTGTTACCTTGGCCTTGGAGCAGGTGGCGGCAAACTGGAGACTTGTATGGGCCAGTGGGGGCCTGGGCTGACTTCCTGTGACCCAGGATGAATTGGGGCCTCGTCTCCCTGTACACTTCTCTTTCTGAGAGGATAGATCATGTCCCCTCTAGGCTGCCAGCCATGCCCCATGGGAGAGGGTGGAAGATCCACCTGCTCATTTCTGGCCCAAGACTTAAGATGCTGGCTCTTGGCCCTGCCTGTCTCTCAGGGCTCTCTCTTGGAGGTCCTGAGCCCTCCCGTCAGGAGTCTGACCAGCCTGAGACTAGCAGGCTAGACAGCCAGGTGCGGTGCTGTGGTAGCTGTCCTTCCATGGCACTAGTGCCACCGTCCAGGTCTCATGAAACCAATCAGCTGCCTTCTGAGACTATGGCACAACCCTATGTGGACCAGGTGGGGCACAGGAAGCTCATGGGAGGGGCGTGGCGTTCCTAGAGATGCTCTCGGTACAGCAGGTTATCTGTCTACAGAAACACATGTAGGTGTTGCCATAGCTGAATTTATTCCTTGGAAATGTTAGTATTAAGAATGAATCTCTTGGGCCGGTGAGATGGCTCAGGGGTGTAAGCGCCTGCCTGGCAAGTGCGAGGTCCTGAGTTAGATTCCCGGTACCCACATACAAAAAAAAAAAAGAAGAAAGGGCTGGTGATATTGCTCAGTGGCACGGGCGCCTGCTGGCATGTGAGGTCCTGAGTTTGAATCCCGGTAACCACAAAAAAAAAAGAATGAATCTCTTTAAAGGGCATAGGAAAGAACTAAGGATTGAGCCCTTGTTCATAGATCAACTGTGCACATAAGATCTTCCTTTACTTAGAACTTTTCAGAACATTTTCATGAGAAACTTTGCCAATGATTATCTCTTGAACTAAAACCCAGAGTGCAAAGGTGAAATTGTATTCTCTATGTTCTTTCCATATGTTATAGTTAATATGCATATCAAAAATTAAATATCCCGATAATTTGTATAGAAGTATAGAGTTCACAAAATGAGAATAAATACATCCAGAAGCAAAAGAGGCCCAGGTAACTGCATCACATGTGAGGCAATCTATCACTTTTAATTTATCCAAAAGAATTATTGGACTCTCACAAAGATTTCAAAATGGTGAGGTTCTTCTCAATTTTCTGTAAGAGCAACAAATTGGAAAGGTAACATTAATCTCACACTGCGTGTTGTATAAAAACAACGAAGATCCAATGCAAATTTTTTTTTTTTTTTTTGTGGGTACCGGGGGGTCGACCTCAGGACCTCGCGCGCCAACAGGCACCCGTGCCGCTGAGCGATATCACCGGCCCCTTTTTTGTATGTGGGATCCGGGAGTCGAACTCGGGCCCTCGCGCTTGCAAGGCAGGCGCTTACGCCGCTGAGCCATCTCACCGGCCCCAATGCAAATATTTTTATTAACAAACATAACTTACATAATTAAACCTGCCAAGGAATTAAAGGGAGGGAAATATGACTACCTAGAATCAACAGTTTTCAGGATTTTGACAACTATTAAAGATTCTCTTAAGGGGCCTGGGGTCTGACTCAGTGGGCTGGAATCCGACCTCTGCGCCCTTTTCAATCAGATAACTTTACCTTTGTGCCTGGCTTGTGTTGACGTAACGCAGCTGGCACAGACAGAGAAGAGAAAAACCTCTGGCCAGCATTCTCCAGGGAGACTAGAGGGAGGTGAGGCGGGGTCGGGAGGGAGGGAGAGGCAGTCTGGGAGGGAAATGACATGCTCACATCCCCAGGAGAGGAGTTCGTTTTTTCTGGCGAGTCCCTTTGATACCAGGGTTTACTTTTTACTGTTGTCTCATATTTTCTGAGTTCCCTGTGAGATTCACAAGTTGAAAATAATGTTTATTTTTATTTTTATTTTTATTTTTTTGTAGTGCTGGGGATGAATCCAGGGCCTTGAGCATGCTAGGCAAGCACAACCACTGAGCTGCAACCTCAGCCCCTGCTGTTATTCTTTTAACTACTATCATTAGTCATGAGAAGCTTTTGATTTTACTGGCAATTTTTTATTACAATCATTGTGCCGCAAAGTGACGCTTCCATCAACGATCGACCTCACATATGACGATGGTCCCTTAAGATTATATCACCTAGTGACGTTTCAGCCGTTTTAATCTGTGTAAACACACTCCATGGTGTTCACAGGACAATTTCTCAGCTCACATTCCTGTTAAGCAATCATGATTGTATTTCATTTTGTGTCCATTCACAACAGCAAAGCTATGCACAGATACTTGCTTATTTTGAATTTTGTCTGTTCTGTCTATTCCTCGTTCATGAATCTAGTCATGCTGTATCAATTTTTGCCCTTCATCAATTACTTTATGGAAACCACCTCCAACTGAAAGGAGGAATGGGCTTTCCATGGGTGAAGCAGGTAGAAATGATTAGATGAAGCTGGGTTGTTGTCAAGAATGCTTTAAACAGCAAAGCAATGTTTATAAACACAAAAGTACTAACGACATCTATCTAGAAGGCATCTGTAGGACTTGGGATGTGGCTCAATGGCAGAGTGCTTGCCTAGCATGTGTCAGGCCTTGGGTTCCATCCCCAGCTTCAATTTTGCCCTATGATTTTTTTTTTGTACTGGGGGTTAAGTTGCCCAGGCTGGGCTTGAATTTGTGATTCTCCTGCCTCAGATTCCCAAACTCTGCTTAAAAATAAAAAATAAAAAAGGGCTGGTGATGTAGTTCACTGTGAAGGTCCTGGGTTCAAACCCTAGTACTGCTAAAAAAAACAATGACAGCAAAAGCACTCTCCTTCACCTCAACCTCTTTGAACACCCATAGTTTATAATGGCACATGTACTCCCATTGCAATGCTCTGTTAGTCCCAGTAAATATCCTTATTCTCACGAGAATATCTCTGTGGTTGCTGTTTAGATTGACACATCCATGTGTATATTCCCTAAACTAACTCTTCTGAATGAAGACAGTAAAATTTGTTAGTAAAAACAAAATGCACATCAGTGAATAATTGAACCAAGTGAAATACAGGCTCCCATGTTTGATGTCATCCACCTGTGACTTCCCTTTAAGACCAGATGCTCTGTTGCTGGGGTGCTGGGTGTTTATTGGAACCCTCAGTTTCTTGTTCTGTGTCCTCTGAAGTCTGCTCAGTGTCTCTGATCCCTTAGAACTTGGTTATTTTACTCCCATTTTCTTAGAAACTTCTCTAGGATGGAGACTCTGTCTTCACAGCTATGGGAAAGCATTTTTCTGAGTAGATTTCCTAATCTTATTTCAACTGTCAGGCCTAGTCTGCTTGTGGTTCTGTTTGGGATATTTATCTCATTTTGTGCTTCAGTGGATAATTGTGTGGGGTATGAGAGACGAATATACATGTCTCCGTAAGTATTACATTTATTAGAACGCAAACCACTCTGGCAGTCGACAAATAACCATCCTTCCAAGGGTTCCATGACATAAAGTGAGAACTGTTTGGTGAGCCCTTCCTAGTGACCCTCAATGGTTTTAGAAACAGCCCATTCTCATGGGAATTGCTCTACAATTCATTTATTATTGGCTAATCTAAGGGTTTAGTCAGCGAGGTCAGTGAGTGTGGAAGTTTGTTATTTGGGAAATTCAACTGCCAACTTTGATTTTCAGCAAATTGCTCATAGCAATGTGCTGTGCTCAGTGGTGACCACATGGTGCTTTAGAGCAGGCTGCGTACATGTCTCCCAGAATCAAGTGAAAATAACTGCCAAGACAGATGCAAATTAGCACTAAGTTAGAAATGTGATTCGATCTCCCCATGCTCCTGTCCTATAGGTCTCATGCAGCATTCCAAAGCCTTTGAAGTGGGGAACTTTGCTATGGTCATATTAAATCCTCCCTAGGGATTGCTTAAAGCAATAGTGTTCCATTTATCACTTCTTTCCCCTCTGGACATGGTGTGTGTGTGGGATTTGTGGTTTTCTGGAATGAAAAGATCATTGAAAGGAGACCTTACTCCAGGCCTTGTTCTGTGGCACATTTAGCACGGGGGCCTGGGGACATTACTGCACTTATCCATACATTGTTTCTTCTGTTAAAAAAGAAAACTGGAAGGATGCAGAGGAGGCCACTGGTTTAAACTCTGGAAGAAGGAGTACTTCTGGTCTTGGGCTGAATATACACCATGATTTCTGAGCTGTGCTGTGAGTCAGAACTTGAGTGCTGGAGTCTCCTGCCTTGGCCAAGGCAGAGCAGTTCTCAGAACGATTCTCACCGGGCTCCTCTTTGTCTTCTCTCATCCCTAGGTGCCCTCTGCTATGTTTTGGACACAATTTTATCCCCCAAAGTTTCATGAGCTGGAAGTTTGGTCACCAACATAATGATATAGAGGTGGCAGGGGATTTAAGAGATGATTAAATCACAGAGCAGCACCTCTGGAAGAGACTAATGCTGGTCTCCTGGAGTGGGTTAGTGCCCTCCAGAGCAGGTCGTTATGAAAGAATGACCTGGTGCTTCCCTGGTCTCTTGCTTGCTTGCATGCTCATGTGCTCCTTTTGTATGTGGCCATTGTCTTTTTACTTCTTGTTTTTTTGTGACACAGCAGAGGTCGTCACACAACCTGATATAGCTTCTAGAATAATGAGCCAACATAAACCTCATTTCTTTGTAAAATATCTGGCCTCACGTATTGTTATGGCACCCCAAAACAGACTAAGGTACTCTCTATCCACATGTGGCCCAGCTTGTAGTCAGCCTTCTTTTACTGGAAAAAAAATATTTTTTTTGCAGTATTGGGAATGCTGTATAAGAGACATCTCCAGCCTTTTCATTTATTTATTTCGAAAAAATTTTGAGAGAAGATCTTGGTAAGTTGCTAAATTGCCCAGGCTATGCTTGAACTTGTGATCTTCCTGCCTCAGCCTCCCAGAATGCTGGAACTATAGGCATGCACTGCTATGTCCAGTGTCTAGTACAATTTTTGGTTTGCTCCTTTGTTGGGAATGATCATACGAAAAACCTAATCTAGTCATACTGTGTGCAAAGAAAAAAACATGGAAGTATTTTAAAGGAAAAAAGCTCCCAATATTACCAGGTATTATTCCTTGACAATTTAAAAAGTAGTTGCTCATGTATAGCAATAAAGCCAAGACCCTTGCACAGGTCCACAATAATGAACTTGCGTGAGGTGCCTTCTTGCGTATTTCAGTGTGTGTCACATGGAGGCCTGTGGCTGCAGGAGGTGGAAACGTCCATTGGTGCTGAAGTTGCCAACTCAAAGGGTCAAGCAGATGAGAGAGAACCTGAGTGGTGCCACTCAATGACCCAAACAGAGAGGGGGCTTGTCTCCTCCTTGAAGGCCCTGGTTATATCTTCTCTTAGTATCTTAGTGCCTTCTATGTTGCTACAACAAAATACCTGATGCAGGATGATTTATAAAGGAAAAGGGTCTATTTGGCTCTGTTAGGGTCAGGACGCCCGCTGCGTGAAGGAAGACTCCAAGAAGCTTTCTCTCATGCAAAGGGCAAGGGGTTTTATTATCCAAGCATGCGTGGGGCTCACTGAACACGCAGGAACAGTGGGCCCCGGGGAGGGTCAGTGTGGGGCTTATATGTCTTTAGGACAAAGGGAGGAGTGGTCTTAGCAAGCGCGGTTACAGAAGCAAATGGCATTGGTTATTTTAAACAGTTACCTTTATTCGTTGGGAGAGAATGACTACATGGGAGTTTAAGGCTGAGTGGTGGGGGCTGTTTCCTAATATGGACAACAGGTGGTCCGGAACAGCACATTCTGTAATCCTTGCAAATTTCTTAGCCCAGGGTCAGTCGTTATCTTGCAGCCCAGTTCCCTGGTCTGTGGTCAGCTTTGTTCTGTTTTATCTACTTTGGGCTGCTTTGTAACAGCTCAACTCCCAGAACACTGGGAGGAGGGTGACAGCATGGTCTGTACATTCCCAGAAGGGAAAGTTTCTCTTACAGGCTCGTATTCTGGTGGTTGGAAAGTCTGAATATAAGATACCAGTGTGTGTCAAAAGCTCTCCTGGCTGTACTGCAATGTGGCAGGGAACAGAAGGGGCAGTGAGCATGTGCAAAAGAGACCAAACACATGGGGTCACCTTGCTTGGTAATAACCTGCTCTCGAGGTAACTAATCGAGGCCCAAGAGACCTGATCCACTCTTGCAAGAGGGCCATTAATCCTTTCTGGAGGTGGTGCCCCATGTCCCAAAATGCCTGTTAAGGGCTCCACAACTCCTCAGCAGCATTACACTGGGGGCCAAGCCTCAGTATGGTAAGGAAAAACCCAATTCAAACCACAGTGTGGTGCTAGGGACGCCTGAAGACATCAGCTGAGTATCACCTACCCACTTTCCTATGTACACTATTACTGGCTATGACAAGAATATTTCTTTAACCAGTCTAAGCAGACACTCTCCAGTCTCATGTGGTACGTTTACAACTGTCCTCTACAGCCATCCCTGTCACACAGCTTGATGATGACCCATGGAAGCCACCACCTGGCAGTCTCCAATGCCTTACTTAGCAGTTACACACCGACGAAGCCTCTCACAGGAGAAGGGACAGCCTGATCCCTGGGAAAATGTCTCTACCAGATGCGTGCCCGTCCTTGAACTTCCTGAAGACTGAACACAGAAAGGTGTTGAGTACGTGTAGAATTGTCTCTGGAATAAGTCATAATGTGTCCAACTCAGAGGGAAAACTGCTTGTGAGTCTCTCTCAAGCTCTGTTCAGAGAACTCTAATTGCAGCATCCAGAGCCCTGGATGGCCTGGGAGTTAATGAACCTGGCCTTCAGCCAGGACCGGGAGCAGGCATCTTGGCAACAATTATCTGAATTCAGAATCAAAACAATCCTACATTGGATATTTGAAAGTACCTTTTTATCAGTTTGTTCATTTCCAATTAGCCTGGGGTTCTTGTGCTTGATTCAGGTGGAAATTATGAACCTGCAAAATAACGCCGGGTGTCAACAGTTGACACAGCCAGCTGCTGGTCGCTGCACTCTTCCGGTGCTGGTCTTCGTGGGCTGCTGGTCTCTGGAGCTTTTCAGGGCTAACAGCTCTGAGTGTTTATTGCTCTTTCCTTTGAAACAACTGTTCTGTCCAAACTACTTAGGATAAAAATCCTGAGTGTGTTTATAGGACTTTTGGAGCCCATGCTACCAGAGAAATAAGTCATAAGCAGGTTTACAGGAACACCAAAGAAAGTCTTTATTTTAACAGGGCCTGTGTTGCAGCACAGAGGGGAGCCCTCCTAGACTAAACTGAGAAGTGGCTGGGGGTGCTGCTTATATAGCAGCTACAAGCCTGTGTCAGTGAGGGGCAGGGCTGAAATTAGGGAATCTTCTAGAAGGTTTGCTGTGAGTGTTGGGTATGCAAATAAGGGCCCAGACCCCTCCCTTCTTGTTCTTAGCCAAGCCAGAGTGTTCCCTACCTTCTTCAGAAAGGCAACGGTAGTGTCTGAAGTGGCCGGAGTGGAGAGGGGTGCCATGCTGACCATCTGGCTGCACTCATGTTGGAGTGGAGAGTGGCAGCTTGATAGCTAAGGAGGGCACTGCTAGATTCTGCTGGGAAGGACACTGTTAGATAGCCTGGGAGGACACTGAAGCAAACTGTCCCAATCCATTTGAGGGGCGAGAGGGAGCAGAAGGAAATGAGGGGGAGGGGCGCGACAGCTACTGGCCAAGACAAGTCTTCCTCCTGCAGCCTGCAAAGGGAAAAATGAAAGAGTCAGGCTCTTCTTGTCTGTCTCAATGTGACTTTGCGTTGGGAGACAATAGGCCAGATAAAGGTCTCCAACAGCCAAAAGGCTATGACTTTAGTTGAATTTGTGATAGTTGCCTTGGACACATTACTAAGTTCCTTCCTGGATCGTGTTGAACTGTATTGCTTGGTCATTGTCAGATGGGTCAACAGTGAAGACATCACCATTAGCTGACGTGTTTCCGTCATGGCCGATGCTGGCTCTGCTAGTCCCACAAGGTCTCCGCCACACTCTGCCCTGCATAGACCTCCTAGGGGTGATTGGGTCCGATGTGCAGCACCCTGAAGTAGAGCCCTTCTGCATATGTGGCCAAGTCCTGACACATCCGCAGCAGCCCTCCATGTTGAACATGCAAGGTGAACAAATGGGATCCGGAGCAAAGCTCACAGATACCTGGGCAGCCTACATTCCACCAAAGACCTTATTCCTAGCACACCTTTCTGGGCACTGTGTACATTGGGATCTTTTTGTTCTCCTTGCAGTACCAGGGGTGATTGAAAAATACAGTGAAGTGCCGGTGAGATGGCTTAGCGGCCTAAGCGCCTGCTTGGCAAGCGTGAGGGCCCGAGTTCGACTTCTGGTACCCACATACGAAAAAAGGGCCAGTGATATCGCTCAGCAGCCCAAGCGCTTGCTGGCAAGCACGAGATCCTGAGGTCGACCCCTGGCACCCACAAAAAAAAAAAAAAGAAAGAAAGAAAAATACAGTGAAGGGTTAAATTTTTTTAAAAAATTTATTACGGTAAAAGACACATCGCCAGGGCCAGTGAGATGGCTCAGCGGCGTAAGTGCCTGCCTTGCAAGCGCAAGGGCCCAAGTTCGACTCCCGGATCCCACATACGAAAAAGGGGCCAGTGATATCGCTCAGCGGCACGGGCGCCTGCTGGCGCGCGAGGTCCTGAGGTCGACCCCCCGGTACCCACAAAAAAAAAAAAGACACATCGCCAAAGATGGTGGGATAAATGCGTTGGAAGTGAGGGGGCTATTTTGAATATTTTTGAGCAGGATTAAAGGCAATGTATCTTTTACTGTGACACATTTTAATAATTTTTAAACATTCACCATAGTTTTGATCATACCTGGTAAGTCCTTCTCCATGACTTCAATTTTCATTCTTTTTGACTCAGTAGGACGTCATTTACAGATTTTCATATCATGGGAATTCAATCTAGGTGTGTTGTAGGACTGGGTTAGGGAAGGACTGTAGCTAAGGTAACAATCTCTGACTCCCATCTTTGACAAACGGACACTCAGTGTGACTTAGCAGCGTCTTTAAATGTCCACAAATGAAGTCTTTTCTGCAAATTAGAATAACTTCAGCAACTTATATCGTCTTTTTTTCTTAGAAATATATCTTTATTGGGTTTCACTGTGACATTTTCATACATGTACTTTGTACATTTGCATACACACACATACTTTGATCATATCCACCCCCTGTTCCCACCCCATACTCTGAAATGAACTATGGAGTCTGACTTTCACAGATATTCACATTCCATCCCAGAATCATTTCTCACGGCCTCAGACCCAGAAATGATGAAGGAAAAGAGACACAATTAGAAAAAAGGGAGACATTTTACGCTTGATGAATTGGGTAGACCATCTATTCTAATTGAGAGTATTTTGGAAATTTCAGGTTTCAAAAAGGTGGGCTGTGTTTTTGTGAGAAGAAAACAACCTCAAAATATTTATAACTAAGATATAAAACCTGTATTTTATATCTGAGATGTTTCCCTTTGCATTTAAAATATTACTGAGACTTTGCTACATTCTAGCTGCATTGAATACACTGCTTTGTACATCTTGCCACCTGCTGGCAGAATTCATTGGCCTCAAATATGCTGGTTTGGAAAACTGATTGAAAACAGCTTTAAATACCCTTCTTTTCTTGTACTTTTATTCATGAAGCTTTAATACAATGCCATTATTTCATACAGCCAAACTTCCATATCCATTAAGTTTTTAGTGTTAGTATTACTGGTAAAATCCCTCACCCTCTCATGATATGCTTTCGGAGATATGAAACAGGGCGACACCAGGTTGTCCCCCAGGAACAGAGGATAAAGTATGTACTGTGATGGCTGCAATGGGAGGGAAGATGGATGATACAGCCAGTAAAGGAAAAGGGAAGGCCTAGTACATGAAGCTGGTTATGGCTACTTATGTTCAGTGTTTCAGGTTTCTGCTAAGGCCACACGCAACGCAAGGTCACTGTGATGGCTGACCTCAGCTTCCCTTGGGATGGTGATTCTGACACCCCTGGCTATGTTCACGTGGGTCTGTTCTGAGAAGATCCCTGAATTGAATGAGAATATCAGTACCTATTTTTATTGTATTTCAAAGAAGTTAATATTTTTAGAAGTTTTCACATTAAAAAAAGTCTTTTCCAGAAGCTTTAGGCAGGAGTATTGTTTGAGCATAGGAATTTGAGACCAGCCTGGGCAACATAGCAAGACTGTCTCAGAAAATAAAATAAAAACTTCTTTTAATTAAGACATTTGAGGGCCGGTGAGATAGCTCAGCAACATAAACGCCTGCCTGGCAAGCGCGAGGTCTTGAGTTTGACTCCCGGTGCCCACATAAGAAAAAAAAGGGCCGGTGATATCACTCAGCCGCATGGGTGCCTGCTGGCGTGCGAGGTCCTGAGTTCGACCCTTGGTACCCACACACAAAAAAAAAGACATTTGAAATAAAATATAATAGTGGTAAAAAGCAAGTCACATTTCTTCCAGCAGCACCTAAGCAAAGAGAGTTCTTGGATTTTAGAGGTGATTTGATAATGGTTTGAATGTCATCACATCTGTATTACTAAAATAGAGGAGTAACTTTAAATGATGATATATCATCAAAATGGTAATGGTACAGTAATTAAGGAAACTATTAATGTTGAATTATGCATACGTGAAGCCTATAAATTAAACTTTCATTAGCATTATATCATCTGCTGGTTTCATTAATACTAAACTATGAAATAATTATTAAAATGTATCAATTAAATTTTGTTAATATAGAAATTATGAATTGCTTTAATATGTTGACTAGAACTTTAAATTCTAATAAAAAGTACTATTACTAATCCGTTAAGGTTTGTTAAATTATTCAATTCAAATAACACTTGAGTAGAATGCATTCTAAGCTTCTCAATAGTATTTATAAAGAAGATATGTGAGGTACTTGTTCTGCTCAGAAAGAAAGTGATGCTCCTCAAAGGACTGGCATCGTCTGATGAACAGGGATTTAAAAACAACATCACATCTGTAAAAGAATAGATTATTTTAAGTTGTGTTTTGATATCTTTTCATTTCTACATTATGGAATCATCATTCACTAGATAGTTTTGGAGAAATTCACAGTACTGGTTGATGTCCTCATTTTAAATTTTAAGGGATTCATACAATGGCCTGCCTTACTGGCAGGTTGCAAGATGGTTTATCTGAATATTCAAGTTATTGGCAGCAGGACTATTTCAGTATAAACCTCGTGGCTGTGTCATATTTGTTGTGTTAACATGATTAAGTTTGAATTTCATAGTAATCCCATGCATTTGGATGTACACAATCCATTTTACGTAATTTTGTAATTTTGATCGTTTTGCAGAAGTGCCTCTGAACACTCCTCCTTCTGTAGCATGTGCAGGAGCTCAGCCTGGGGCGCTGTCAGATGACATCCCTGAGACAGAGTTTAAAATAGACATGATCTCATTCTCTGCGTGCCTGCAACGTGGAAACCCACGATTATCACACGAACCAGTGACGTGTGTTAGACAGAAATTAAGAAACAAAGCCATGTGGTTTTGCTACCCCAATTCTATATAAAATGAACTGTAATAGATTTCTAGATTTTTTTATTTTTTATTTTTTGTACTAGAGGTTGACTCCAGGAGCATTCTGCTATTGAGCGACATCCCCAGCTCTTTTGATTTTTTACTTTGAGACAGGGTCTTCCTACATTGCCCAGGCTGGCCTTGAATTTAGGACCCTTCTATCTCAGCCTTCCAAGTAGCTGGGATCATAGGCATGTGCCACCATGCCTGGCTATAATCACTTTTTGATATTTGAAAAGTGTGACAGTTCTGATTTACTAGTGACAGCACAGCACCATTCCTAGCTCTATGCTGTGGAGGAATCTTTCACGAGCATTTAGTGGTGACTAACATCTTCCCTCTATTTTTCTCTTTAGTCAGATTAAAGAGCTAGATAAGAAAATCTGGGAAAGAAGGAGGAGTTGGAGAAGCGAACAGAAGTCGTCTTGTGCACATAAACCACAATCCCTGAGGCCTCTGGGGAGTCAGCTCACTGAGCACTGGTGGGAGGAACCCCAGCCCCCTACCCCCAGCAGAAGGTGTCTGAGTACGCGCTGCTTGTGCTCTTGTGGGTGTACGTGGTTCTCTTCTGGTGATGCTGCCCTGCTTACACATTACTATGGTTTGAGTTTGGGTTCACTGGGGGCTCATCCCTTGTGAGCAGGACCCAGTGCCTTATAAAAGGGCTGGAGGGAAGTGTTTTTTCTGCTTTCCACCTTCTGCCCTGGAGGATGTAACTCACCTGAGAAACAAATCAGCTGGCATTTGATCTTGGACTTCTAGCCTCTCAGACTGTGAAGAAATAATTTCTGTCATTTACACATTAGTGAATCTCAGGTAGTTGTTATAGCAGCACAGGTACACCAAGACACGCATTTGTCTTTGGGATAAAAGCCAAAGTTATTTTGTTTTTATTTCAAGTACTTTTTCAGTGCCATGAACACTTCAAGGGAAGTGCTTTTGCTGGTAGAAATGTCCACTTCTGGTCAGTTGCACTCATTGTCTGGACAGTTCTCCAATGTGCTATGGGGCAGCCACATGGTGGGGAGGACATAGAGTGCTCAGCCTCTCCATGGTGGCAACTGGCAGTGAGGGTGGCTCTGCGTGTCCCCATCTGATGCCTGGGCTGACATCTAAGTGATCTCAGGGACTAGCAGTCTTGTGGCAGACAGAGGGATCAGAAATGATGGAGGAGGGCAGAGGAGAGGTGAGGAGAGCGGTGCCTCCTTTTCACACAGGGGAGGTTCAGGCTCAACAGCAGCAGAGGCCCGGCAGGAAGAAGAGAGGAGGAGCCCTCTGAGACTGGCCAGGGATTCCCTGGACACTGGGTTTTCCCTATGTTAAAGCCCTGGATGCCACCAGCCCCATTTTCCCATTTCCCCAGCCAGCCTCACTGTGGTTTCATTATTTTCCAATGGATGTTCATCTCCCTTCTCTTTTTACCCTGGATGCAGAGTTGAGAGCTGACAGCTGGGATGTCTAGCATGTGGGCAGTGACTCTGCAGGACACTTCCTGCCACTTCTTATTCAAGAGTCTGAGCAGGAAAAGAGAGTGGAGCCACGCAGGAGCTGGCCTGGCTCTTTAGAGGTCTTTGCATTCTCCTGGTGAATAGAGCATCAGTGTCTGACTAGACCACCAGATGATGAAACAAGCCCCCTTGGTTATCATGGCTGAACACAGACAGGGACACCTTCCAAGCCCACAGTACTGGCTGTCCCCTCTACAGGTGGCTGCTGCTCATCACTATAGCCCGTCATGCTCTGACTAGGCTTGCTCAGCGGTAAGGCCTGTTGAGATTCTAATCAGGCATGGTACACGCACCTGTAATCCCAGCTACTGAGGAGGTTTGCAAGTTTGAGGCCAGCCTGAGAAGACTTTGCCTCAAAATAAAAAATAAAAAGATCTGGGAATGTAGCTCAGGGGTAGAGCACCCCTGGGTTCAGTCCCCAGTACCAGAAACCAAATTCCGGTAGCAGAATTGCTCCTGCTTTCTGACCGCACACTGTCCAGGGCCAGCTCCTCTTCAACCAGCCCTGAATCACCCAGCTCAAAGCCACCCGCAAGCCCTTCTCTAACTAAGTGTAGTGCGGTCGTCCCAGTGAGTGCAAAGCCAATAAGCACAAGCAGGAGACAAATGAATGGAGAAAGGCTTATTACTTCGAACAAGAGCTCTGGGATGACCCCAAAGCAGTGTCTCCCTGAACAAAGAGGGAACGGGATTTTACTGGGGAGACATGCGTATTTATACTGCAGAGACTTGTCATGGTAGAGGCGGACACACTCCTCAGTGTGCTCAGGTTGAGAACACAATTCCTCATACATCCGATACTCAAAAGGGGTGGATGGGAACAAATCTGGATGGGGCGGAGAATTTAGTATTATAATGAGATTATAATGAGCAGTGTTAACTCTGGGTAACCTAGATGAGGGGCTGGCCAGCTTTGGCTGGTTTAAACCAGTTCCTTGTGGTTTTCTCTGGAGGACCTTACCTGAAAGAAAAGAAAAGAAAGCACACATACATCTTGAAGGGACACTAGTGGTCACCTATAGGGGCTGCAACTGCCTGCCCTGCAAGTTCCTTGTGAGCCCCTAGAGCTCCTGCCTCGCAGTTAATGCCCTTCCCCCTCCTGAGACTCCTCAGTTCCATGGTGCACCCTCTGCAGGATGGAATGATAAATCCAGTTTTCGTTCAGCTACAGGTGTGTTCCTGGTGGTCACTGGCTGGATATATATATATTTTCCCCCTACAAACTGGAATCTGTGTTCTCAAAGTTTTAACCACATTTTCAATAAAGATGACCCACGAGTCTGACCTGAAGCACTCTTGGGCAAGGTGTCTGCAAAAAATGGGCGAGGCCAAGGGGCCATACTAGCAAGTGGGAGCTGCAGGGGTTGGGGGGGAGACATAGTGATGGGAAGCTCAGAGACCTGGGGCCAACCTGGGGAGTCAAGTGAGCAGAAGACATGGGCCCAGAGGGGATGAGTGTCTCGGGTGATGGAAGGGAGTCTCAAGGGAGCACTTCCCCAGGCATGGGAGGACCGGGGGTTGGATTCAAAGGGAGGTGTAGGACGAAGGGAGAAGCTGAGGGAAGCTGGGGCAGGGACAACCCAGTTACCAGGGGAGACTGGAGTCTGGGTGGGGAAGGTGGGTGGAGGTTGTGTTTTGTGCAAGCTCAGGACTGGAAGTAAGGCTGGAGTGTAGGGGTAAAGAGGCCAAGAGACAAGAGAACGAAGCAGGCAGAGCAGGGAGACCCACAGGTAACTGAGGCCTAGCAGGATCCAGGGAGTAAGGAATGGGGGATAGAAGAAAGGGGAAGAGCAGCTTCACCAACCCCATCACACAGGAACAGCTGGGTAGAAGAACAGAGGAGAGGTGGGTGGGAACGTGGGCACTGGTTTGTGTGCAAACAGTTTGGTAATATCCTGTAGAGTCTTGGGGAAGCAAAATAAAAAGGAAGACCACAGAGACACACATACTCACCACGTGTGTGTTTGGGTATCGTTGCCTCCAAGTAGCTTTGATCTTTCCTGAGGAAGGGGCCGAAGTGATCCACCAGTCGCTGTCCTGAGCCACCCTGTCTTGCTTTCTCATTCCTTCTTAGCATCTCTGTCTGCCCAGCACACACAGGTTAATGGACACGTGGGTCAGTCCCGCTGGGGATGAGTTCTTTGTCATCCCAACTGGGAGCACCTGCATGGTTCCTAACTGCCCCATGTCAGCCAGTGCCCTGGACCTGGAGACTCAGGAGGGCAGATGGGCAGCTCCTGGGCGAGCCACAGGGGGCACACTGACCCGGCTTTGTCCCAGCTATTACTGCCAGAATCAAATGCAGCCTGTGGGAAAATGACGTACAGCCTTAAGCAAATTAAACTATTAATAAATGATGGGACCTGAGAATATTTTGTAAAATTATGAAATATTTTGACCTAAAAATGGGATCAGGAAGAGTGTTGTACCCAACTCTCCAGGTAGTTTATAACGTATTACAGCACCTTTATTCCCAAGTACATATGAAGTACTAGGTACTAACAACAAGCGACATTCACATCAACGATCAGAACAACTCTATAAAGTAGGGATCTCATCCCCTCTTTGGAGGGGCACTGAGAGGGTAAGGGATGTAAACTGTGACAGAAGGGTTCATCACCAGGTTGTAAAAGTGATAAGAGAGGCACCAGAGCCTGGGGGCTGTACCCCTACACACAGGCTTGATCCCCATTAGCAGCGCTGACCCCCATGAACCCAAACCATGTCTGTCACTTGGGGACCCAAGACCCTGAGTTGAGTACTCACCATCTTCATGCAGGACTTGGCATTTGTCCACCTGGCTATGAAGACACCTCGGTCTCACTCGAGACATGCTTATTTACATGGCCTGAGCTGGGCCTGGCTTTTGGGAGGGCCCAGAAGGTCCAGCTAAGGTCCTGGGGGCATCTTCTCTGTGGTTCAGGTTCTGTGCTTGTGCCCAGGGGAGGGTGTGAAACAGGGTTCAGCCCTACGGGACCAAGCAGGAGAGCACCTCTGTGAGAGCCTGTGTCAGATGAGTGGCGAGGGGGTTATGAAGAGTCTGGCATATGTTTATAAGTGTTCTGTCACAAAGTTACAGCATATTAGACATCCTTTCAGTTTGTAAGAATGATAGGATAGCAGGGCATGGTGGCACACATCTGTAATCCCAAGAGTTAAAAGCTTCGCTATATAGCAAGGTCAAGGCCATCCTAGACTAAATAGGGAGACCCTAGCTCAAAAAACTAAAAAAATTAAATCAAACCTAAACAAAAACCCTGTAGGAAAGGCAGATTATTTATGACATCTTGCATATAAACACTCAAGTGATGTTTGCTTGATTTAAGTGCTCACCTTCTTACACATAATACATGATGATCATTTGTAGCAACACAGCACATATGGGGCAGCTGTGTAACAAAAAGTCAATTGATAAAATGCCGTGGTGCTTCCTAACAATAGTACTAGTGAAAATCCATGAACAAATTAGTCTTTGTCTTAGCAGTGCCTGTGAGGTAATAAATTGCCAGCTTTATCGTTAAATGGTCACAACGGGTACAAAAGTGAGTATTTCATCACAATGAATATTACATCAAATTAAGAAAACAGTTATAAAGGATTATATGGCAATTATAACTATAGAAAATCTAAACTCATTTTGAGATACAACATTTATTTTCCTTTCAACGTTATTGGTGTTGTGGATTGTTCTGAGACTTGAGAGAGTGACAGGTGGGGCTCTGTGACCTAAGCTTCAATTCTGGGTCCTCGGGCTGTGTTCTCCTGAAGGCTGTTAACATCAGTGGGGCTGTGGGTGTAAAATACTTCGCATAGTAACCAGTGTCTACTTGGTGCTCAGCAAGTCGGGACTCTGTGCTCCATCCCCCCTTTAGGTGGGGGTGATTCTTTAGGTCCTGAACCTTACCTCTGAGGACACATCGATCTGTCACAAAATGAAAGTCTGTGAAATTTTCCCTCCTCCTTTTTTCCCGATGCTCACACTTTACCTCAGTGGTCCAGTTCATCTCTTTCTCTCTGGCTTGACCTCAAAGCCCTTCCCCTACCCTTGTCACCTCCATATCTTTCATCAGTCCTGCTTATTTCTTTAGAGCTGAACTCGTCCGCCAAACAGTGACCCTGTGACAACACACCCAGCCCTCACTTCACCTCCCATTGTTACTTCCTGCCTAACACTGGACTCAGTTGTCTTGGGGAGTCATCCCCACAAGTTCCTCCTCCACATGACTCACCCAGGACCCTTGTCCCAGCCCCTTACCTCAAACCTGGCCTCCCGGGGGGGCTCAGCACACCTGTGTCCACTCCGCACTGTCTGAGCTCTGCACTGATCATCTCTGAGGAACACCCCCTGCAGTGAGACCTGCGCTTCATGCTCCTCCAAGGCTCTGGTCACCTCCAGCAGGTGTGACACCTTCTCCATGCTACCTATCCAGCCTGGGCCTTACACCTACCATCCCCCAACTTGAGGCCTCCTGCTCCCCCCCCCCCGCCTCTCCCAGCCTGGTCAGGATGAGGAATACTTTTGGCAGTGCACATGGGAAACAGGACAGATTGGAGGTACGAGAAGTCCCTCCCATTTCTCAGGTGGTCTTGATCTTAAATTAGTTTCTTCCCTAAATGCAAAACATCCACAGCCGCTTCCCAGCTTTGATTGCCCTGGCATGATTCTTTGTCATCCTACCTGTCTTAGTTACTTTGTTCATTGCTGGGACACAATATGTGACACCAACAACTTAAAGGAGGAGAGGTTTATTTTGGCTCATGTTTTAGAAGTTTCAGTCCTTGAATGGTTGGCTGCCTGCAAAACAAGGTGTATGGCAGAGGGGCATGGCAGAGAACTGCTCACGGCATGGCAGACAGGAAGCAGAGAGCAAAGGGAGGAAACAGGGAGGGAAATAAACCCTTCCGGGCCACACCCTAGACACCCACCTCTTCCTACCGGACCTCATCTCCTAACAGCAAGTCAGCCATAAGCCCCCATAATCCAAACACCTTCCAACAGTCCCACCTATGAGCACATAAGGCCCTTGGGGGACATCTTGATATAAACCATAACACCCCCATAAGATCTGGGCTCACCCCAACATTCATGACCAATATC
Organism: Erethizon dorsatum; assembly: GCA_028451465.1. Lineage (NCBI taxonomy): Eukaryota > Metazoa > Chordata > Mammalia > Rodentia > Erethizontidae > Erethizon > Erethizon dorsatum. The sequence goes on from CM051826.1 coordinate 22,174,472, forward strand.
AGGCAGATGGGGCCTGTACACATCTCCCAAGCATAGCATTTCTGGTTTTTTTTTTTTTTGGTGGGTACCGGGGTTTGACCTCAGGACCTCGCGCACCAGCAGGCACCCGTGCCACTGAGCGATATCACCAGCCCAGCATTTCTGGTTTTTAAGGCCACATTTCCTGCCCAGGATTACCGGACTGAATACTGGTTTGTTGCTGGAGGGGCTCAGGTGGGTGAAGATGTGGAAAGCAGGATGGATCTGGGGTCTGTTTCATTTTTTTTTTCTCATTTTTTTTTTTTTGTGGGTACCGGGGGGTCGACCTCAGGACCTCGCGCGCCAACAGGCACCCATGCCGCTGAGCGATATCACCGGCCCCTTTTTCGTATGTGGGATGCGGGAGTTGAACTCGGGCCCTCGCACTTGCAAGGCAGGCGCTTACGCCGCTGAGCCATCTCACCAGCCCTGGGGTCTGTTTCAAACTCGACTCTCCACCGGGCTAAAATGTGCAGCTCTGAGTTACAGCAGCAAGCAGGAACACTACTTAAGAAATGGACAGAAAATATTTTCAGGATTGATACAAGAGAAAATTAGATGTGGGATGTGAGGGACCAGGTGTCAGGAGAAGGAACCATCAAAGGGCAGAGGTCAGGGCAGAGGTGACAAGGTGAAACTTTGACTTCAGAGAGGATCTGAACATGTATGAGCGGAGTGAGTGTGAGGAATGATGGTGTCTAAGGAATTGCTCTCCGGCTTCCTCTCACAACTTCCTGACAGCATCCCCTCAAGGAACTCTGCAGGTGACATCACCAAGCCTGCTCCCCCTGATACAGAGCATAGCTGGCTGCAGCTCACCTGGCCTTGGCCTCAGGGAAATCTCCTTTTCCCTGTTCTACCAACGGAGAAACCACGTCTGGTTTGCAGAGCCAATTCCCCGATGGCAGGAAGTAGCACAAGTGCACTCGCTTTCCTGTGCTTCACAGATGCTGCATCTTTTACACACTGACTTTGTGGCAACACTGTATCAGGCAAGTCTATCTGTACCATTTCCCCAACAGTGTGTGCTCACTTTGTGTCTCTCAAAATATTTAAGCTTTTTCATTTTTACATCTGTTATAGTGATCTGTGATAAGCGATTTTTAAATTTGTTTTGGTATGGGGATTGAACCCAGGGACCCTCTACATCTCCAGTCTTTTTTATTTTGAGACAGGATCATACTAAGTTACCCAAGCTGCTCTCAACCTTGCAATCCTCCTCCTTCAGTGTCCTGAGTAGCTGGGATTACAAGTGTGCACCACCATGCCCAGCACCAGTGATCTTCGATGTTACAATTATAATTGTTTTGGAGAACCATGAATTGTGTCCATGTAAGACAGTGAAGGTAATCAGTGAGTGATGTGTGTGTTCTGATTACATCACTAGCCAGCAACTCCCCAGCCCCATCTGTCTGCCTCTCCTCAGGCCTCCCTATCCCCTAAGACACAGTACGGGAACTAGGGCAATGAATAACCTTACAACATCCTCCACGTGTTTAAGTGAAAGGGAGAGCCGCACGTTTCTCACTTTAACTTGAAACTTAGAACCGATCAAGCAGATGAGGAAGGCGTGTGGGAGACCTCTGGCACTGAACAGTGAGCCAAGTTGTGAATACAAAGGAAAAATTCTTGAAGGAAACTGCAAGAGCTGCTCCAGTGAATACAGAAATGAAAAGAAAGCAAAAACAGCCTCATTGCTGATAGAAGATGTCAGTGGTCTGGAGAGAAGATCAAGTGAGCTACCATATTCCAAAGCCTCGTCTATAACTCTGCACTTCTCAGAAGGCTGAGAGAGGCGAGGAAGCCGAAGAAGACCGGTCTGAAGCCAGCAGTTTGGTTCATGCGGTGTAAGGAAAGAAGCCATCCCCACAGCATCCAAGTGCAAGTGGAAGCAGCAAGTGCTGATGGAGGGGCTGCAGCAGTCACCCCGAAGGTCCAGCTGAGATCTCTGATGAAAGTGGCTGCACTGACCTGCAGGTTTTCAGTGTAGACGAAAGGCTTTATGTTGGAAGGCGATGCCATCTGGCACTTTCATAGCTAGAGAGGAGCCAACGGCTGGCTTCAAAGTCTCAAAGGACAGGCCGACTCTCTTGTTAGGGGCTAAGGCTGCTGGTGACCTAAGTTGAAGCCAAGGAGCACTTACCATGCTGACAGTCCTGGGGCCCTTAAGGACGAAATAAATTCACTCTGCCTATAAATGGAACAGCAAGGCCTGGATGACACACATCTGTTTATAACATGATTTAATGAATATTTTAAGCCCACTGTTCAGATCTACTGCTCAGGGGAAAAAAGATTCATTTCAAAATATTGCTGCTCGTCGACTGTGCACCTGGTCATCTAAGAGCTCCGATGGAGATGTGCAGTGAGATTAATGATGTTTCATGCCTGCCAACAGCATGCATTCTGCAGCCCGTGGATCCAGGAGTAATTTTAACTTTCAAGTCTCATTATTTATAAAATGCATTTCATAAGGCTCTTGTTATGATAGATAGTGATTCTTCTGATGGATCTGGGAGTAGCAAATTGAAAACCTTCTGGAAAGGATTCACCATTCTAGATGCCACCGAGAACATTCAAGATTCATGGGAGGAGGTCAAAGTGTCAACATTAGCAGAAGTTTGGAAGAAGTTCATTCCACCCCTCATGGATGACTTTGAAGGGCTCAAGACTCCAGTGGAGGGAGTAACTACACATTTGTGGAAATAGCAGGAGAATTAGAAGTGGAGCCTGGAGGTGTGACTGAACTGCTGACATCTCATGATAAAACTTTAACGGATGAGGCACAGCTGCTTGTGGATGAGCAAAGACAGTGGGTTCTAGAGATGGAACTGCTCTTGGTGAAGATGCTGTGAACACTGTGGAAATGACAGCAAAGGACTGAGAATATTATATAGACTTAGTTGACAAAGGAGTGGCAGAGCCGGAGGGAACTGACTCCAATTCTGAAGGAAGTTCTGTGGCCAAAATGCTGTCATACAGTGCCACATGGTACAGAGAAATCTTTTGTGAAAAGAAGAGCCAAGCGATGTGACAAATGTCACTGCTGTCTTTTCTTAAACTGTTACCATAGGTGCCTCAGCCTCAACTACTCCTTCAGTGAGCAGCCATCGGCATTGAGGCAAGACCCCCACCACCAAAAAGATTATGACTTCATGAGAGCTCAGATGATCCTTAGCATTGTTTAGCCATGAAATATTTTTAATTAAGATGTGTACATTACTTTGTAGACATAATGCTGTTGCACACTTAATACGACTGCTGCAGAGCACAGACCTAACTTTCATGTGCACCAGGAAACCAAAAAATATACCTGACTCACTTAATTGCAGTATGTGCTTTATTGTGGTGGTCTAGAACAGAACCCACTGTATCTCTGCAGTGTCTGTGTATGTGGTTTGAATTCCTTGCTGAGAATTATGTGTGATCATAAAGTCCCAAGAAAGGACCTGGACAGCGGGAAAAGGCAGGTGGGATGCAGCACTGTGCACACTGAGGACATTTAGGGTCCCTCACCAGAGCAGGACCAGCCCTCTGACATGGAGCCGCAGACAGTGGGGGCTCCAATCGCTCATGGCAAGGCCAAGCTCAGGGACCAAGTGAAGAGTTAATGATTCCATGATGGTTGGACCTTTGTGTTCATAAATAATACAATTTCTATGGTTTGGTTGTGTTCTCCAAAGTTCACATGTTTACAACTTAATTTCCCAGTTCACATGTTAATGGTTTTCAGAGGTGGGGCCTTTGGGAGGTAATTAGGATTAGAGGAGGCCATGAGGATGGAACCCCATGAGGAGATTAGTGGCTTTCTAAGAAGAGGACGATGCCTTGAGCTAACTGCTCTGTATCACCGTCTAACGCCTGTTATTAGGATGCAGCAAAAAGGCCCCTCTCTTAGTTGCCAGAGCCACACTTTTAGCTTCTCAGCCTCCATAACTGTAAGCGAAAGAAGCCTCTATTCTTTAGAAATTACCCAGTCTCAGGTATTTATTTTATAGCAATAGAAAGTGCTCCAAGACATCAATAAACATAAGCTCAACCAGCTAGGCTTGATGTGGAAAAGGTAAATACCTGTTATTTTTACTGCGGTGCTCTCAAACCCTAGCTTATGTGGTTAGAACACAATTGTCACTTAGCAAAATTTAATCCACTTATTTCTCACTCAAAGAAATAGTCATTGAATTCTCCACATGGTTCTGGGTGTTGGAGATCAACTGCTACAGAGATGTGAAATGGAGCTGGGGAAGACTATAATTTAGTTGGTGACAAACTTGATGTACTAGAAGAATGACAAATTATCTTCGGGTGATTGTATGTGCTATGCAAGAGCATGCATGAGGGCTGAGAGGGAAGGGAAACAGGATGTTTTCTTGGACATTTTTTGGAGGATTAAATCAACAATGACGGACTCACCCGTGGAGACCAGGTGACTTGTTCTTCAGCAATGTATCTCTGAACAGCTTCCTCTGGGCAGGGCCAGCAGCGCTCACTCTTCCCAAGTCACGTCCAAGGAGATCTTCTTGAAGATCACTGATCCCTACGACATCAGGAACATTTTGTTCAGGCAGCACCAACCCTACCAAAAGGCCAGGGAGAATGGTTGCTATGCTTTGAATGTGTTCCCCAGGTCCATGTATTGAAAACTTTTTTTTTTTTTTAAGTATATGTGCGGCTGAAGTGAGCACCATGGATTGAAAACTTGAGTCCCATTGCAACAGTGCTGGGAAGGGAGACCTTTGAGAGATGATTTTTGAAGACCATGAAGGCTCTGCTCTTATGATTGGATTAATGGTATCACGGGAGTGGGTTCATTATCACAAAAGTGGGTTCGCTAGGACAGAAAGTTTAGCCCTCTCCAGCACACACACTCCCTCTTTTTCACCATTCGATGCCTTCTCCCACATTATGATGTGGGAAGAAGTACCTCATCAGATGTAGCCCCACAATCTTGGACTTCCCAATCTCCAAGAACTGTGAGCCAAATGAATTTCTGTTCATTAATTATATAGTCTGTAGTGTTCTGCTGCGGCAGAATGAGGTGAACTAGAGCAACCACCTACATGGTAACACTGTGAAAGGGAGCTGTACGGTTGGTTTGAGCCCAAACCGTGCTTGGCGTTCCAGGCACATGGCTCTCTGTGCTGAGCTGGCTCGTGCCTCTCATACGTACTCAGATATTTATGCACACTCTGAGCACATAACGACCTCATTAAGGACGGATGTCACATAAGGTCTTGTGTGAATACCCCGGACATAGCCCAATCAAGCGGTAATTCAAACTTTGAGATGATGATGGTAAGTTGTTTTTTTTTTTTTTTTTTAATGTGGGTACCAGGAGTCAAGCTCAGGACCTCGCGCTTGCCAGGCAGGCACTTATGCCGCTAGCTATCTCACACAATGACAGTAAGTTTCGAACTTGAGAATACATATCTAAACACTCCTCTAACAATTTCACGTCCATCTGCAGTCTGCCATCTGCAGACAAGGCAAGCAATACAGTACCACCATCTGTGACCTGTCAACCATGTTAGTGGTGAACCATTCCTTCATATGGACCTTACATTCCTTTTCTGGGCAGTGCTTCAGCTCCTGCTGGGAGTGTTGAGTGAGCCAATGAGCTAATGTGTAAAGGGATCACTACAGGGCAGGCACCCAATAAACACTCTGCCTGTGAATTCAGAGAATATAAAAGCAGTGCCCAGCACCTTTGGGACTGAACAGGCTGCATACAGAACTTGGGGTTGGCAGGGGCAACTTCTGTCATCACTTCATAGCTTGCATGTGCACCGCAAGATGTAAGGACAGACAGCCACACTGCCACCTAAAACAATGTTCCTCTGAACATGAGGAAAACTGTTGCCTTTGCAAGTAGTTGGAGGCATAGGACAGAGTTCTTGCAGATGCAGTATGGGCAGAGGGTAAGGCTGCCACTCTTCAACTTGGTTCAAATGAGTGTCCCCTGTGTGAACCTCCCTTCCCTTTTCTCCATTTGTGGCAACCTTGGAGGTCATGTGTTGAAAACAAATGGTGTCACCAAATGGAAGGAACCAAGCTCACAGATTGACTTTATAGAACACACCCACCTCACCCCGAAGGATCTGGAGTGGGACACTTCTTCATTTTAGTGTGAACCCTAGGCAACAGCCTGAAATACTAGCAATAAAACTCCCACTCTCAAAGTCCTCTAGGATTTTCATTGTTCCCCTCCAAGGTTTGAGGGGGAGAAGGTCAGAAAGCACCATGCGTCTCACATCGTCCCTTGTTGGCCTCACACTGCTGCTGAGTCCTCCCGTAACCAGGAACCTGGAGCCCATTTGCCTCTGTGGCCCTCTCCTCTGGTCAGTATACCAGGTAGGGGTGGAATGTTTGTATTTTTTTTTTTTTAATGCTGGACATTACCCTAAGTTGTTCATATCCAGAACACAGCTCATCAGAAGCACTCTGACTGGGCTACTTTTCTTAAACCTACATAAGTGCTGGGTAAAACACATGTAGAGACGCAGACTAGCGTGTTTCTGGTGCAGAGCTGTGCAGAGCAGAGCTGGTGATGAAACGCAGCCATCTTCCCAGAACAGAACTAATCTCTCTCCCCTGGTACAGCAACTCACTTTTGTATATTGTGATAGTTATAATATTGATGTCTTCAAATATGGGTAACCTATTTTCTTAACAACAGTCATCAAATCAGTCAGCTACCCACCATTAACTTCAAAACAGGCTTTATTATGTTACTAGTTCCTATACATACCTGAATATGCCAGGGACCTTTTGGGCTACTTTATTTATGCCAATGCCAACCTTAAAAACGTCCAGCTCTCTTTCTCTCACAATGAAAAGTTACAGCATTTATCTACCAGTTAGGACTTGCAGGGCACATTAAAATGCAATTTTAATCATTACAGAAGTCATAACCCACAGTAAAACTTCTTCAAATACATTTTTCTGAGTCTCCTTTGTCTGGAGTGTCACCCCAAAGAGTCTCCCAGGTGAATTTAATCTGCAGAAACACACAGGCCCCTCTTCTTTTTCAACTCCTTCTGGTCCCCAGGGCCCTCTCTAGGATCTGGATCCATCTCCTGAAGGCTTTCTTTCTTCCAGTATAAGCCTCTTTCTCTTTTCATGGAGACGATTCCATTTCTGCTTCACTTTCCACACTGTCCTAAACAGTGAGACCCTCAAACAGCAGAGAGATGCCCAGTTTGCCTGTGAAGGGACCTGAGGGCGAAAGGCCACAAACCCTCATTCATCAGTTTCGCTGTTGCTGTTAAGATTTCAATGCAGAAGTATCCATTCATCCCCTATTTAATATGTTTAAATAAAACCTTGTTAAATAAATAGAGCTAGTACTTAAACGTGATGGGGCTGTAGGAGTCTGTGGCTGTGTGGATTCACGGCTCCCTCTGGAGGTGCAGAGGGAATGCTGCAGGAGTCCAGGCTGGCAGGCAAGACCCTGGTCACTTTGTCTCCAGAGGGTGTTGAGGCCCCTGTCTGTGCAGCCTGACCTCTACAGTTGAGATCATACCCTCTGTGAGACTCCACGGTACTGCAACAGGCAGAATCTGTCCCGTGGTAAGTGGTAAGAACAAGCATGCAAAGTGGAGGGAGAGAGGGCCGGTGAGATGGCTCAGCGTGAGGGCCCGAGCGTGAGGGCAAGTGTGAGGGCCCGAGTTCGACTCCCGGAACCCACATATGAAAAAAGGGCCGGTGATATCGCTCAGTGGCACGTGCGCCTGCTGGCACGCGAGGTCCTGAGGTCGACCCCCCGGTACCCACAAAAAAAAAAAAAAAGTGGAGGGAGAGAGATTGAGAGTGGTTGCTCGAGAAAGAAAAGCACCCAATTCTTTTTTTTTTTTTTTTTTGGTGGGTACCGGGGGGTCGACCTCAGGACCTCGCGCGCCAACAGGCACCCGTGCCGCTGAGCGATATCACCGGCCCCTTTTTCGTATGTGGGATCCGGGAGTCGAACTCGGGCCCTCGCGCTTGCAAGGCAGGCGCTTATGCCGCTGAGCCATCTCACCGGCCCAAGCACCCAATTCTTATGAGAGAAAATAATAGCAAAATGTCAAGAGGTGGCTGGGAGAAGGCATATGCTGGCATTTGGGAAAAGATGGTAAAGAAATTTCTCAAGGATTGGCCACCGTAATGAAGGTGTCCTTAGGTTACATGGTTAAGAATAGTTTTTTAAAAGTTTCTACAATTGGGGCTGAGAATATAGCTCAGTGGCACAGCGCCTGCCTTGCAAGCACAAGGTCCTGCGTTCGATTCCCAGTAGCAAAAAAAAAAGTTTCTACAACTAAGCCATATCTTTCTAAATAAATTGGTATTGGTATAGAAACTACTAAATTAGCTAAAACTTCCATAAATTTAGAAAAAGGTATAAGCCCTCTTGGTTTTGGGGAATTACTTCTCAATTCTGAAGCCATCCCAAGAAGTACATACTAGTATTAGGTTTTGGTAATGCTCCAGGAATATGTTTTAATTTATACGTAAATTTGTATTCTGTATGTTTTTATAGAAATGTTATTCTATCAGGAGCCTAATTTCGGAAATATTACTCATTTTGCTATTTTCTCTCATAACATTTATTTATTTTTTTCTCATAACATTTAATCATAATATTTTGTGAAGGTGAAATATATTCTTTTAATAAAACATAATTTTAAATGCTTTATTTTTAGAATTTCTACTAGTGTTGTATGTTATAAACTATAACAAGCATTCCACATTAGAACTGTGATATGTATGTGTGTAAAATCCATACATAAGGGCTCTGCATCCAGATCCAACTACCTGCAAATTGAAACTATTCAGAGGAGAACTGCGACTACTGAGCATGTACACTCTTTCCTCATCGCCATCCCCTCATGCTTCCGGGTCTTCCTGTTCCTTGTGCAGAGGGGATAAAAGCAACCAGCCCAGTCTAAGCTGTGTCCACCCCAGACTGTTCTAGCCAGCTGTGGCCCTTGGGAAGTCCCTTTCCCACCAGGAGCCTCACATCTTCCTACAGGTTCTGACCACGGGCCTGAGGACCTGGACTCCTGTGGTGTCTGTGGAACCTGCCACAGAGCCTACATCCGGCGATTCCTCGACACTCCTGCTTGTGTTTGGCTGGACTGTTTTTCCTGCTGCTGTGGTGTTTTTCACAGGGTGGTTCAGAGGTTTGAGATGTGACTATGGTGGAGTTTCTGGCTGAGTCCTGGCTCTGCCATTAGCAGGAGCCTCCTGAGGAGGAGCATCTTGCCTGTGTTCCCAGTGTCCCACTTCTCTCAGGGAGCAGTGTTTTTCTCAACTGAGTAACAACACAGGAAAGGCATAAATTGTGCCTGGCAAAAGCCAGCAGTCACTAGAGTGTCACTTCTGGTGAGCAAACAGGAGTGCCACTCCTAG